>CM029611.1:0-55000 GCA_017311315.1 Dendrocalamus latiflorus
CCTCTTGTAGCAATGACCCATGAGTATGTCGTTGCACGGTAACTTTACTTAATGTATTACTACGTACTCCTACTGATTGTGTAATGTGTCAATAAACTTGTAGGCAAACGAGGGGAGGGCGACGGAACGATGACTGGAGGGGCACACAGCAGCCATGGACGGATATGTGGCGTGACTGGGGAACATGGAGGTTGTGGACGAGCCACGGTCGTATGACCTCAACACGTACACTACATACCTTGCATGGCACATTCCACGCACCAGTAGCAGGCTTACTGGGCCAGCGCCATAGCGTCCAGTAGTGGTCATGCACGATGTCGCTCTACGGGCAGGTCTAGACCGTCATCGAGTGGTACGGCACGCCATCATATGATGCTACCATAGAGGACAGCATGCAGCACCACCCCCCTCAGCGCCCACACGTCCATCGTAGTCCAGTAGTCGTCCCAGCTATGGTCACTCGTCCTCTGCGCGCCTCGGCCCGGTGGTACGGCAGTTGCCAACTGTTTGGTCATGCAATCGATTGCATCTTATCACTCACTACTACTTTTCCTTGTAGAACTTGCGATGTGATAGCAGCTTGCTACAGCCGTCATCGTCACGATGGTGACGCAGGACTGGACGTCCTCACCGGGCCGACGGGGGCAATCTCTTGACAGCGACCCCAACTAGCCGTAGCGATTGGGGGACGCGTTGCCCACGTTCGTGCATGGCGTTCAATCTAGCCTACATGAGTGGCACGAGTGGTTTGGCCTGACGTACCTAGGATACACTGTGCAGGATTACATGCGTGATTTGCCTACAGGATCATCATTCGCACAGCCGCATACACCGGTACGCTGTAATGTAGTACACAGAACATGTGTGTATGCTTTGATGCACTAACGCATCACAAAATAATGTAGGTTTGTAGAGAGCAACTCGGACACGAAGGCTAGGGTCTGTCGTCTGCACTTTGGACTCCTTAGGTACATGCCTTACAACAGTGCTATGCACTACAAGCATCGCAACGCATGGCCTAACCCAGCTGTACCATCTGAGAAGGATGTGGACCCCTCTTCGATCGAATGGCTGACATCCATTTTTGGTCATCTGTCGCAACTCTCCATAGAGTTCTCCGCAGCACTGCCTCGGATGTAGGCCTTGTAGTACGACCTTTGAGATGCACCACATTCCTCTCACAGGTTCACCTTCTCTGAGGATCACATATGCCATCAGAGGAAGCGGCGGCCAGATGCACAATGAGTTCATGTATTCCAACTTTTGTACCATCGCGTTATTATCTACACTCCTTTGTATGATGTACATATGTGTAATTCATATTCACACCACCTTGTGCAAATAATAATCTTCTCATTGGAATGTGTTTCCATAATTCTTTTACCAATAAAAATGGCATCATTCAAATACGACGAGTACATATGCATGTGGGCACTGCAGGTAAGAACTTGCATTACACATACATATATCATACAAAGCACCGCAGGTACCAACGTGAGCGAAATTAGCACTTTGAGCACTACACCTTCATGATAACAATAAACACAAGAAAAAAATAGTGTATAACATCAAATTAATCTTTCACTCTAGTCTATCGAAATGATGCCGCATCTCCATGGGGTCGCTATCCCCATGACAACTCTCTCATGTGGAACAATGTCGGGTCTGGTGCCTATTTCATCCTCCCACACTCAGAATCGGCAACCGCCTAGGCCTTCCTATAATTCGATGAGAAGAAGATTTTGTAACATACTTGAATGATTTGAACCAACCCGAAACAAACTGACTCACTGAGTGAAAATGGCACTTGTAGTAGTTCCGCCCAGAATTTTCGGCCATCTGTGATTTCATACTTTGACAAGTGTGTCGCATTTCGGACAAATCATTGCTAGTGCTGATGAAGAGGTGCTGAGTTAACTCATATTGACATCCGGAGGAGTGAGCACCAAAGAAAGGTAGAGAGATTGGGAACAAATAATTCACAAGGTGAGGGAGAACAATGCAGGGGAGTAGGTGAGGAATGGCTCCCTCTTATAGCCTCAGTGCGAGGGAAAATTTGTATTTTTCCATCCGTAATGGAAGGCAGATAATGATCACTACGAGTGACTGTACATAGTTGAAGTTCATGGTAGCCTTATGCACTGACAACACCAAATGAGACGACGTTAAGCACTGACAACACCAAACAAGATATGCATTGCACATACGTAAATCATACAAAGTACTATAGGTAAAAGCGCGAATGAAAACAACACTCTCAGCGCTACACCTTGAATACAACAATGAACACAAGAAAGAAAATAGCACACAACATTAAGTTAATCATTTTCTCCAGTCTATCAGAATGATGCGTGCCTACTGGTAGAAGGTGCCTCGCGCTACCTACATGGAGTGTTTCGGAGGGGGCCGCCTCAGACGTGGCTGGCCATTGTTGTAGTGGCACACACATATACAGCTAGAGTTGACGTAGCAGCATGTGGAATCATACAAACTTCCTATGTTGACGACCTCCTCGTTGCCCCTCTCACACTGCATCTATTGGCAGATGTCATTGTTCTCCTCATCGAGAGTGTCGATTTACGCCTCCAACTTTAAGATTTGCTCCCACAATGTATCCATGTACCTCATAATATAGTGTTCATGCGGAGGATCGATCTAGCAGATGAAGTCGCATTTCGCAATCTGTTGAAAAGGACAATTAACATGGAGGCTCTATTAGCAGTAAGGAAAATATACTATTAGCAATTTGTACCCTGGAGTGTGGGCATCGGAAGAAACGTCGCTCACCATTGGAGTAGCCTTCCATGACCTACACGACTGCGTCCTCCTTTTGTCTGCATTTTGGCCATACTGGTTGACCATGCCTATTTGGCATCAAGAAGTAGTTAGGATCGAAGTCCTCCTTCCTTTCTACGGGAAGGTCTTCCTTTGGTGACCTTGCTCTGACTGGCCCCTTGGCATCTGTCATGGTATGTTGCTGTATGACGGAGAAGGTAGTTCTTCGTATGGTTCATAGGGTCAAGTGCTCCTACTTTCATGGGGTGGGCCATGCATTTTATAGCAAATGAGACAGCTTTGAGCAGTGACCAGACTAGACTGGGTAGCTTTACGCAGTGACAACAACAAGAATAGGGTGCAGCTGTGTGTAGTGAGAAGACAAGATGCGGCAGCTTTGCGCAGTGACAAGACCAAAGGGGGTAGCTTTGCACAGTGACAAGTCCAGACGGGGGCATCTTTACCTAGTGACAAGACCAAAGGGGCAGCTTTACACAGTGACAAGACTAGACGGTGATAGCTTTGTGCAGCGACAAGACTAAAGGGGCAGCTTTACACAGTAATAAGACCAGGTAGGGGTAGCATTGCACAGTGAGAAGACCAGATGTGCGTAATGAAAATACTTTACCTCTCCAGGTACTTTTCAGAAAGACAAGATGTGGCAGCTTTGCACAGTCACAAGACCATATGGGGCAGCTTTACAAAGTGACAAGTCCAGACAGGGGCATCTTTGCATAGTGACAAGACCAAAGGGGCAGCTTTATGCAGTGACAAGACCAGACGGGGGCAGCTTTGCACAACGACAAGACCAAAGGGGCAGCTTTACACAGTGACAAGACTAGACTGGGGTACCTTTGCGCAGTGAGAAGACCATATGGAGGCACCTTTGTGCACTGAAAACACTCTGCCTCGCTAGGTACTTTTCAGAAAGATAAGATACGATAGCTTTGCACAATGACAAGACCAAAGGGGGTAGCTTTGCACAATGATAAGACCAAAGGGGCATTTTACATAGTGACAAGACCAGACGGGGGCATCTTTGCACAACGACAAGACCAAAGGGTTAGCTTTACACAGTGACAAGACTAGAAGGTGGTAGCTTTGTGCAGTGAGAAGACATGCACAATGAAAACACTTTGCTTTGCTAGGTACTTTTAAAAAAAAGACAACGCAACACTCTGCCCCTCAGGCTACTCACATGAAATAAATCACATCATGCTAACTATTTGGCTTATAAAATAAGGTGGAATAGATCTAGGAGAGAATACTACACAACCCAACGCTACATTAGAGCTTCTTTCACCATGTCGGGATGGACAAGAGGCAGAAGAAGCAATGTGACAAGATGATGAAGCAATGAGAGGAGATCCGCGACCTAGCAAGGTCTACTGCGGCCCGCGACGAACAAGCAAGGGCTGCTGCGGCCCTGGCCAAACAAGCAGAGTGTGCCAAGAGATCACACCCCCCTAATGACACCCCCTATGAGCATGTCCGTCCTGAACGTTCCAACTGAACGTTCGCCACAACACCCGCCCGAGGGGGAGACACTACCCCTCTGTTGGTGTAGAGACCCATGCAAATTCTTCAAGCCTAAGAAATGGCTCAGCCTGGGCATGCGTTACTTGGGTTGTGCGACTTACTCCTGTAACTATTCTGACCACCGTCTGGACATGATCAGCTCGCCGCCGGCTCAACTCCGGCCGCCCCCGGTAAAGCCCGCCCCCACCTACGCACTTCCCTCGGCCCCCTCTTCCTTCTCCGACCTTCGCTGCCGGCAACCACCCACCAGAGCTCTGGCGGGCGTGCCGTCCCCGAGCACCTCCCTCCGCCGGCCGGCCACCTCAGCCCGCCCGTCCCACGTGGACGCCGAGTGGCGCCACCTCAGCACCAACACGGATGCCACACGGGCACCCGGCTGCCACGCAGGCTGCACCCGTGGCCCGTGCCACCTCAGCCGCCGCCTCCACCCGTGGACCTGGTCCATGGACCAGGGCCCACATGTCAGCATGATTCCCAGGGCTGATGTCATGCTGATGCCTTAAATCCTATTTTCCCATAGAAAATTAATTCAGCTGAAATTAAATCCTCTGTTGATGTCATAATTCATATTTTTCTTTAGAGAAATAATTCCAGAAAATCAATCTTTTTCTTTTTCTCTGAATTTAAACTTCCCGGAGCCCGTTCTTCTTCGTCCTAACTCCGATTGAACCCATTCAAATTTCTAAATTCATCAAAAATTCCCTTCTATCCATTTCTGGCCTCAATTCGAATATTTGAAGTCAATTTGAATTCATTTTGAATTTATTTGAATTTGGTGGGTTAATTTCACGTGTAGAGTTCAACGATTCGGGAAAATTATTCGACGAAGATTCAAACCAATTTGAAGAGCAAGGCAAGTCACATTCGTTGATCATGTTGATCCCAGTTTTCAAAATAAAATTATGTTATTTTAAATTATTCTTCATGCGTATTTCTATTCAACGTATTTCAATCCAGTTTTAAATTTAGTTATTGCCTACTTGTTAATTCTTCCATTGATATTGAATTTCTCGATACCTTGTCACCCTAGAATCAAACTCTAGTTAATACATTAGTGTTGGCTAGAGAGTTTATATCAAATGCTTAGACTTGCTTAGTTATAATATTGTTTTGGGATACTTTTTCACATAAAATGATGAACTTTTCACATGAAATGATAAGCTTTTCAACTGTACTCTTGACTTTGGTGAGTCAAGGAGGTTTATTTGATATTTTGAAAACAAAATATAAAACTTGATTTAGACTTAGGAAACTGGTTAGATTAGTGGGTGCAGGCATGCCCTGTTGGTTGGAGCCGCAGTGGTTGATTGTCGTGCACAGGGGTATTTGGTTGGGCCTAAGTCAGATTAAGGACCGGTCTGTGAGCTACTGTTGCAAAGCCCTATCGTACTACCACATGGCTGGTATGGGAAAACTCTGGCTGAATAATTTGCGAAGTCCCAACCTGAGTCAAGTCGTAGGTTGAAGGTGGGCGTGGTTGGTGCCATGTGAAGTCCCACTTGGGTGAGCGTGGTTGTAGCCATGAGAAGTCTCACTCAGGCTCAAGAGGGGGTCCCGGTCTGGTGGATTCCTTACTGGGGTGAAACCTTAGAGTTGGCTTGGCCAGGTTGAAGGCTTTGCATTGTAAAGGCCTTATCACGACTCCCCACCGCACACGTAAGGAAGTGTGTAATCTAGTGGTACAAAGGGATGATCGTGTCTTGTGGGTAAAGCTGTACAACCGCTGCAGAGTGTGTAATCTATCCTGAATAGCCGTGCCCACGGTTATGGGCATGCTGAGTAAAAGTTTTTCATGGATTAGACTTTGTTTTTCAAAAATGATTTTCGAAAACCTTATGGATGGATGGAATCCATGAGAGAAGGAATACCTTGTGGGTGGATGGAACCCATGAGAGAGATTGGAAGCTTGTGGATGGTTGGAATCCACGAGTGTTTGGACACGTGTGGATGGATGGAATTCATATGTGATCTTTTGGAAAAGATGGTTCGGGTGGGATGCCCGTGAATAAGTTGGTGTTTGGTCG
Organism: Dendrocalamus latiflorus; assembly: GCA_017311315.1. Lineage (NCBI taxonomy): Eukaryota > Viridiplantae > Streptophyta > Magnoliopsida > Poales > Poaceae > Dendrocalamus > Dendrocalamus latiflorus. The sequence goes on from CM029611.1 coordinate 6,339, forward strand.
GAGCCTGCACTGACGGTATTATTTTCGATTACAAGTATTGTTTTTACTTACTGTGTTAAATTCAGCAATTTCAATCTATCTATTGTATTTCATTAAATGCTGTTTTATGCAAACTAACCCTATAAGCCTTCCATTGAAGCCTTTATCATTACGTTGCATTTCTCCGTGTGATTTGCGGAGTACAAGTTTGTACTCACCTTGCAATCTCCATACAGAGTAAGATGATGTCGACTACGGTGAAGACCTGGACGAGTAGGCCGCGTCTTACTGTCGTTTGCCTGTGAGCAGGCTTGGGCTTCACTATTTATCAGTTTGATTCCGCAATTCTTTGCTTTATTTATTTTGCCAATGGGCGTTGATGTAAGACTTGGCCATAAGGCCGTACTATTTAGTTAATGAAGTTGGTCATTTGTGCTGGATATGTAACTTTGTTGTACTGTGTGCACTAGCTGATCCTGGACTAGTGCGATTTACACAGAGGATCCAGGAGTCGTTACTCCGGGTTCCGACAAATTAGCTTTTACATCTTGTCTTTATCATAGAATCGAGGCATCTTCAATGCTCCTCGAGTCATGATGCATACATGTCTTGACCAAGTTTGTAAGCATCTACTTATTTTGCTTGAATAAAATTATTACTGAGTCTCCAATATGATTTATTGATTGGGCTGGTATGTTGATAATTCTGGAAGTAGTCTTGGCGTATGCCAAATACCCATGTATTTGAGTACACGTTGAAGTCAGGGGGTAGTCAAAGAAACATGGTCAGCTTTTGGATGGAATTGCTCGGTCGATGAGTGCTGCAATCCTCCATGCTATGTGATTGATCTACTGACGTCCCACGTGGTCGGGCCACAGCTCCGACTACTGCGTTGTTGGATCTACTTAGATGGCGGGTGACATGACTCTGGACACTACGTGATCGGGCGACGGCTCCGAGCATTACGTGATCAGGCAGCGGCTCTGAGTATTGTATGGTCAGAATTGTACGATCGAAGAGTACAGCAGCTTTGAGTACTGCGTGGTCGGACATCAACTCTAAGTACCGTGTGGTCAGTGATGGCTCTGAGTACCATGATCGGGAAGCCAAACCTTGTGCAGTCAGACCTGATAAGGTTAGTATAAACACAACAGAGGAAAAAAGAGAAACACAGAAGGTTAGAATATATGTGTCAAGGCGAGAAATCATGCTAGATAGCCATGTTGAGGTGAAAACCGTGCCACCTTATACTTATGCCAAGGCAGAAGACCATGCCATAGCATACTTGTTCTGAGGCGAAAGACCATGCCGGAGTATACTTTTGTGGAGGTGAAAGGCCATGCCATAGTATACTTGTTCTTAGGTGAAAGACCATGCCATAAGTCATCTTCAATTTGCGGTGGAAGCCCAAGACATGTACTGAAGGAATTTTATCGACCTAGTTGTGACCGTGTAACTCACTGGGAAGGGTTTCACAGATTCGCATTGGCCACACTGGTGTGCTACACTGCTCCCAAAATGATGAGTCGCCACTCTTGCACCGAAGTGAACGACCATTAAACTGGAGACTGAAACGACTTCATATTGCAAGGATTTGCCGACTGCCAATCAAGCTGAAGACTCATAGGTGTCAAGACAAGGCCAAGAAGAAATGAGAAAAAACCAGAGAAAGACAGAGCTTGACAAGTAATTCTTTTTTTTCAATGTTGGTTCTCCCATTGAATGTCAAACTATAGGTGCGACCTTGGATAAGGCTGAAAGAGGACTTAGACGTTGTACGCCGCAAAACCATGGCGTGTGTTCATGTTTTATGGGGGAAACAGTGTTACCGGAGGACAGTGAACATCCCAATGCTTTGCCTCATCGAACCAAGAGACTTAGGTGGGCATAAACAAGAAGAATGGTTTTGGGAAGTGGCTTGGAAATATTGCCATTACTTTTGCTGAGGATGGTGAATGACTACCCTCCTCCTTCCGATTGTTTCAACTTTGAGAGGACTTCCTCCTTTGATTGTTGGGGAACTTTTTGAATGTTGGAGTGGGATTTTTTTATCCCTTTTTAACTTGTGAGGATGAATTTTGTTTCCTCTTTTTTCTACAATTCCTTAACTTTAGAACTTGAAATAGCTTCTTCAAAAAGAGCTTGCATTACTTTTTGAAGGGACAACTTGCCAGGAATTTGGAGAATAGCCATCCACCTTTATGGGCTAAATGATCCTCATATGCTTTTTTTTGTCACTTGTTGATACGCCTCACAGGGTGGCAAGCGGCTGCACACTGAACCGAACTTGTGTTGGCTAGGTACCCCTTTCATGCTCTTCTTCTATAGTCTTTCCTGGGGCTTGATGTCTCCATAGGTCTTGGGGCACATTGGGAAAACGAGGGACATATCAACCTCGCTACCAGAGAGTGACTCGAGCTAACTTTTCACCGCCCCCAGTAGCAACTACTTGGCATGTAAGCTGTGCGATGGGTGTAAGGCGCGTTTCGTCCCAAGTCTTAGGGCAGTCGAATCTTTGATCATCAGCTTGACGTATTGTGGAGAAAACCGTTTGTTATGGGACATTGCTGTCCAAAAAGAGAAAATACCAGGCTAGGGGAAGGGTATTGAAGTCACCAGCCCCCTTTCCTTTTATTGTGTTTATTATTTTTAGAAAGAAGAGAAAGACAAACACTTTTAAACAAAGTATTTCTTCAAGAACCTCTCATTGACTGGAGGCATATGAGTGTCACCCTCGTAAACTCGCTCAACAACATATGACCCTTCCCATTTTGGCTCAAATTTCCCCTTTGTCTTATGAGTGACCACAATGGGGCATCGCAGTATGAGCACCGATTCGCCTTTCCTGAAAACACGTGGCCTAACTAGCTTGTCATAGGCTCTCACAATGTTTTGGTGATACATCTTCATATTCTGAATAGCATGAAGTTGCTCCTTTAAGCTCCTGGAATTGTAGTTGGATCTGCTCATCTTGAGTGAGTTCATCATGGATAGCCACTCATAATGAGGGTATTTGTACTTTGAGTGGTAAGACAGCTTCACTCCTATAAACAAGAGTGTATGGGGTGCATTGTGTTAGGGTACGAACGGTGATGCTGTATGCCCACAAAGCTTCAAAGAGACGATCGTGCCAATCTCTTCGATGCCTATTGACAGTTTTTTTGAGTATCTTGCCAAGAGTTTTATTGAATGCTTCGGCCGTTCCGTTGGCTTAAGGGTAATAGCCAGTGGAGTAATTCCACTTCATCTTGTACTTGGACATGAATCTTTGTATCTTGTGGGATGTAAAGGCTTTGCTGTTGTCAAAAGTTATATGGTGCAGAACCCCGAAGCGGTATATAACGTGCCTCTCCAGGAAATTGATCACATTGTCACTTTTTACTTCTTGCGGCACAGCTTCTGCCCATTTGGTAAAATAGTCAATTACAGCTAAAATAAAATGATGTCCCCTGGATGATGGTGGGTCAATGAGCCCAATAACGTCCATTCCCAGGAAGTAAACGTCCAAGAGGGAACAGTGGGGTGAAGAGGAGCATGCGATATGTGCTTGAAATCGTCATGGATCTGGCAGCAATGACACAATTTGGCCGCTTTGAGGCAATCAGCCATGATACCAGGCCAATAATATCCCGCTAGCCTGATGCTGTGATTCATTTTTGGCCCACTTTGGTGCCTACCACAGATTCCTTGGTGTACTTCCTGTAAAACATGCTAAGCTTCTCTACGATTGACACATCGGAGAAGCATTTCTTGCCCATAAGATCGTTTGTAGAGGACACCAGCCTTGTAGATGTAAGAAGGGAGGCGACATTGCAATTGGCATCTTTCTACTGAATCATCAGGCAAACTCCCATGTTTGAAGTAATCAATGAATGGTTTGTGTCAGTCGTCTTCACCAGGGACATTGGTCACCACAGTGTTGACTTCGTATTCTACCGAAATAAGTTTGAGGACAGCCGGGAGAAGCCATCTCTCTTCAATAGTTATCCACGTAGGTTTGCCTTCCAGGAGGACAGGTGCTACCACGAGCTTAGCCAGAGCATCTGCTGGCACATTTCTACTATGTGGAACATGCACAACCTCGATGTGATCGAACTTATTTATAAGCTTTCGAGTGGCATTATAATATGGCATGGGCTCTGGCTTACGAACCTCATAGATATCATTTACTTGTCAAACAATGAGTTGTGAGTCACCATGAGCCCGTAGAGAACGTGCCTCTATGGAGAGTGCTAATAGAAGACCGAAGATGCGTGCCTCATACTTTGCTTCATTGTTAGAACATTCCTCTTTAAGGAGTGAGAATGAATGATGTATCACCCCTCCCTAGGGGGTTTTAAACACCAATCTCGCACCAGCTCTCTACCTTGGAGTACTATCAGGATCGTTCTCCAATTGAGAGGCTCCATCGAAGTAGAGGTCCCAAGGTGCTTCAATGTCTGTAGTGAACACTTCCTCATCCAGCAAATCGACGATGAGTGGAGAGTCATTTGGCACAAGGTGCACTACTAGAAACTCTGCTAAGGCTTGGCCCTTTATTGCTTTCTGAGGTACGTAGGTAATGTCATATTCCATCATGAGTAGGGCTCATTTACCCAATCGCCCTGCAAGCATCGGCTAGCTTAACATGTACCTTATAGGATTCGCTCTGGCCATAAACTGGACTTCGATGTGTTAGAATATAATGTCTTAATTTTTTCAAAAACAAATACAAGGGCCAAGCAAAGTTTTTCTATGGGTGAGTAATGATGCTCAGTGCCAACCAGTGTGCGGCTTGAGTAGTAGCATTCCACTTCTTTTCTATCATCATTGAGTTGAGCTAGCAAAGTGCCTAACGAGATAGGCTGCGTTGCAATATAGAGGATGAGAGGGCGCCCTTTTACAGGAGCTGTCAGCACAGGAGGATTAAGACAGTATCTCTTAAAGCTGTCGAGCCCATTTTGGTATTCTTCGTCCCATATGAATGGTGCACCTTTCTTCATAAGTTTTGCGAACGGTTGGATGCGCCGTATGTATGCCAATTTTCTTTGCAATGACTTCAACTTTGTTAAATTATCTGGAGGTGGCATTTTACGGGTCGCTTTGATTTTCTTCAGATGGATCTCTATGCCATGGTGTTGCACCATGAAGCCAAGAAAAGCACCAGATTGAACAGCAAAGGCGCACTTAAGTGGATTCATCTTAAGCTAGTGGCGACGCAAGCACTCAAAGACCACTCGGAGATCCTCCTGATGATGTTGTGGTCTTTGGTCTTTACGAACAGATCATCAACATAACATTCCATCGAGTAATGTATAAGATCATCAAAAACGTATGCCATGGCGCGTTGATAAGTAGCACCAGCATTCTTTAGGCCAAATGGCATCACCGTGTAGTAAAAATTGCCTTTTGGAGTTCTAAATGTCGTATCAATGGCATTTGCCACATCCATCTTTATTTGATTATAACCTGATGACCCATCCATAAAGGACAAGGCGCCATGGCCTATGGTCGAATCAATAATGATTTCTATGATAGGAAGAGGGAAATCATCTTTAGGACATGCACGGTTTAGATCGTGAAAATCTACACACACGCGCACTTGTCCATTCTTCTTTTTGACTGGGACAATATTGGTGAGCCAACGGGGGTATTGTACCTCCTTGATAAAGCCTACAGTGATAAGCTTATCTACCTCAGCAATGACTTGGTCTTGAAATTCTGGTCGTAAACGATGCGGTGGCTGTTTAACCGGTCGGACACATGGGTCAGTTGCCAGCTTGTGTGTAGCAACACGAGGATCAAGCCCCGACATTTCTTTGTAAGTCCAACGAAGCAATCTCGGTATTCCATCAAGAAGCTTAGGTAGTCCTCCCGTTCTTTGATTGTTAGAGTAGCACTAACAAATGTGGGTCATGGATCATCATCGGTCCCCAGGTTGATCTCTACCAAGTCATCAATAGTAGGTTGCCCTCCATCCTTGAGCTGCTAAGGAGCGGGGGCAACGTTAAGCAATTCTTCTTGTTCATTAGCGAGGGCATCAATGACAATACCCTTCGAGAGGGTCGACCTTCAACGTCATTCCTTGTGGTGATAGATAAAGTGCTACAAAAAACTTCATGATGTCTGTTGAACTCTTCATCTTCTTCATCAGAGGAGTGATGTCTTGTGTAGCCAACCCCATACTTTGGCTGAGACTTGCGTCTTCTTCTGATAAAATTTTCTGTTTGATCCACCATTCCTCGCATACAACCGGTGGTGGTGGAATTCTTTGATTCCATTGGAGTGTGAATCTGGCCTTCTGTAAAATCTGAGCCATCCTAGGCTCAACCTTCATTATCAACATTACTTCCTCTGCATCAAAACAGGGGGCATGGAATTTGAATATAGCTTCACATTGTTGTGCTTGAGGTACTTTGTAAAAAATAGTTGGAAGCGTGCAACTAGAGGTGCTTGGGACGGCCCAGACTTCTAACGGATAGTCACTGACACATAGAGTGATGGGGGTTGTACATCACAACCACCCTTTGTTACCTCTTCTATCTTTGCCGCTCTTCTTTTAATTGATTCGCTTGAAATGGGCGTGACCTCCAATTTCGGATTCCTACGAGTTCGTAGCATAATCATAGGTGGCACATCATTGCTAGTCATGAGCAATTTGCGGCCTCCCTCACCTGCAACACTTTTAGCAGTTAGAGGATTATGTTCTGAAGGCGTCATAGAGCATGAAGATTTCCCCAGTGAAGAAGTCACAAGCTTTATCAGAGGTTTCTTAGCAGACCTCAATGTAATCGGCATTGTCGTGGGGTCCCTGCTTTCAGCAGTAATGGAGTAGCTGCCGAAGCAAAGGCATCTCATCTCACGGAGTTGGTTGTCTCCTTGGAGGATGAAGGCTTATCCTCATGACCAGCGGCCCAAGATATCCAATTACGACCGTTGTTCTTATGACTTTGAGTGGCGGGATTCTTTGCACCAGTGGAAGAACATGGTGTGAGGAGCTGCTTCACCTCATGGGTTGATGAAGAGCCTGACGCGATCAGAATATCAGTCGACGGCATCATTCGCCCTAGTTGCCGATCGGAATCTTCAACTGGGAAATAATATTTTGTGTCTGCATGATGTGATTCTTGAATAGTGTAGGGAGCAATATTTCTGGTAATACGCTGTTGCGTCCCCTTTCCATCTAAAAATATGAAGCATTGATGCAGAGTAGAGGGAACCACTCGATACTTGTGAATCCATGGCCTATCCAAGAGAATCGAGTATGATGTGTTTGCTTTGATGACGAAGAATCGTTCCTTGAAGCTTAACGCGGACATTTGTATCTTCACTGTAATAGCTCCAAGCGTGGATTTCCCTTGATTGTCAAAACCATAGATCATCATGTTTATAGACTCCAAATCATTCACTATGAAACAAACCCAAGTCAAGCTTTGCAATGGCAAGATATTTACCGTGGATCTGAGATTGATGAGGATTAGCCAGAGATGTGCATTTCCAATGTCCCCTTCAATGTAAAGTGGGCGGTTGTGGTCATCGTCTACCACGACTTTATTCTCCTCAGCGAAGGTAATCTTATTTACAAATAATAGATTAGAAAAGAGGTGGTGTTCCGCCATTGCCACCTCATAGGGCTCTGGGTCTTGTAATGCTTTCACGAGTGCTTCTCGCAGATGGGGCACTAACATGAGAGCATCATACACACTCAATAATGCAATGATTCATTTGACATGAGCAAGAATATTATAGTCGACCTCAGGTGTCTTTGTCTTTCCTTCAATGGGTATCTCACTTGTTCCCAATGGGGTTGGCGCTTCTTATGTAGTGATAGCCTTGTTCGCCTTTGTTGGCTTCGACTTTGGTGGCTCAGGCAAAAACTTACCTTCTCGCAAGTTCATGTTAACTTCTTATGTTTGCACTTCTTTTGACATAGCATCCATTCGAAGTACTTCATGCTTGTGAGAGGTGAATCATTCCTTAGAACTAGAGCTCGGCAGGTCTAAGATGATATTATAGGTAGCAATTTTGCATGATATAATAGCGCTGTCCTCCTCTTGTACTTGTTCAGTTATTCCCATGATTGCTTGCCCCCAACTTTGCGGCATGAATTGTGCGAAAGTAGGAAGCGCATGACATGGACGTGTAAAGGGTTCATCTCCTTCTGACTTTGGGACAAACCTAGGAGGAAATCACCGTCGACTTGGATCAGGTTGTCTCTTTATCATTAAGATGTCACGTGCCGGCATTACTGAATGACACTGCCGTGGCTGCAATTCCTTGGAAGGTAGACGTTGGCGCACCATTTTCCATGACCCTTCGCAAGTAACAGAGGATATATCTTTGTGAGCTACAGGGCTTGCCTTTGATGTAGGAATCATATCAGCTATCAGATGCTCAACTTGGGCAAGTGGCATCCATGACTTTTCATCTTTTCTTGATCGGGTATGCGGTTCCATTGTCACCACATTGACCGCACGATAATCTGGATTAATGGCATCTGGATCCAAATTGATCCTCTTTTCATTAACACCTCTTTGAAGCCATTCTTTAAAGGCAAAACAACCTTCAATCACATGACCAATGTATCGATGATATGGGCAATACAAAGGATTATTGGTAATATTTACTTGTTCAGGCCTCTGTGGGTCTGGCAAATTCAAGGCATTATGTTCTATTAATTGCTCGAACTTGTCTTTCACTAATTCGCGCTGAAGATATACTGTTTCTTAAGTAACTCTTGAAAGGACGGGTGCTGCTTGTCTCCAGATTGCTCATTGTTTGCCCCTAAAGTAGGGACACAGCCTTGTGATGTAAAAGACATCCTTGTCGTGTTGGCTTCTGCTGACGCCTTAGTTTTGCCCCAATTGTGGGTCATTTTGGCTATCGATTTGAAATGCTTAGCAGGATTGAAAGTGCTAGTATTCTTGTAGAGCTCCATAATTTGAGGTGATTTCTCAAACTCTAACTTTGTGGCTGCCACCGTTGAACTGAGGGCACTAAAAGTCTTGGGTTCTCGTCGAGATACCTCAAGCGACCAATGTTGTTGCATTCCATGGACACACATTTCAATAGCATCCTCTAAATGCATCTCTCTGGCGAGGCGCACATAACTGTTGCGAAAGCAAATTATATAATCGTCAATGCTCTCATCTCGCCTTTGACAAACTTGAGTTAGCTCCACAATTGAGAAGTCTTTCTTCATGGCGACGAAGTGTTTTTTGAAGACTTCTTTCATACCCGCCCAACTGCTGATAGACCCAGTCGGTAGATGGCTATACCAATGGAAGGTTGGGCCTGTCAAAGATCCAAAGAAGTATCATAATAGAAGCGACGAGCTATTGGTGGTATCGCCGCAAACTACTTCAAAGTAAGCCAAATGTTCCTTCGCGTCGCCAGTTCCATCAAAGTGATGAAACTTTGGTGGATGCCAACCCACCAAGAAGGCCACCATATCATGCCAGGCTTCATAAGGCTTCTCAAGCTCACTTTCCAATGATGGAGGTGCTTGCTCAATAGCGATCTGCTTAAGTTTCTTGTTCACCAGGTCTTCTACAATGTCATGGTAGCCCTTTAGTATGCTCGGGGATGACGCCATAGTCGTAGAAGTAGCAGGGATGGTAAGTGGCCTAGGATGAGTACTGGACAACACACGTGCCTGCTCATTATGGGCTGCAATATTATTATGAGCAATAGCTTCAAATTCTTCGATTTGCGGATCTTTACCCACTTGAAGTGCTACTGGTGGTGAAATTCTTTGCCCTGAACCCATCATGGTTTCCAGGAGACTATCAAACTTGGCGTATAATTGTTCTATCATTTGCCTTTGTCCACGTACTTGCTTTTCTAAACTGACTCCCTACGACCTCGATGTTTCTATGCCAGATGCACTGCCAGCATTCGTCGGGGGTATAAGATTTTCATCAATTTGAGCACCTTTATTTTGTTCATCAAACACCATACATGCTGTTGCTGCGTTAACATCATCAAGATGATCCTCTCCTTCTGATGGAATGGAGGGTTCGAGCTCCTGGTAAGGAGGCGAGTTTGGATGGTTCTTTAATGAAGAAGAACCAACACTAGAAACATCATCACTTTGCGTATCGAGTTCTACCACCCCTTCTTCTAAAGCTCCTCCCATATTTTGAAGGGCGATGGAACACAGCTGAGTATTCACTCCAATCCAGTTTGTGACTTGTTGTAGTTTTTGATGATCTTGAGGAAGCCAAGTAGTGAGGTCGACATAGGTACGAGAATACATGTCATTTTTAGATAGTGAACCTTTCCCAGAAGTTATGGGGAGGCATGGAGCCACCGATCTTGCTCCCTCTAAAGGTATTGATTCATCTTCCCTTATCAACTCATTGGTGCTTTTAAACCATATGCGCACTTAGCCAAAGGATATGAAAATTCCTGGGTGACACAAGGAGCTCCCCACCCATTATTGATTGCATGCCTTGTGCAAGCCATCAGAGTTTCACATATTGTAACATTTTTTCCAGCCACATCACTCATCTTGCTTACCTCCTATTGATCGCAGGTAGACTCCACAATTTGTGTCATGCTCTGCTCTCCAATGGTAATTACTTGTGGAGGTTCCTCATTTGAGGAATGTGCATTAGGTTGCGTTTGCTCAATGTCGTCCATTGGAGTAGCTAATGGACAAGCATTTGCTGATTCTCTAATAAGGTGATATACGATGTAATATCCCTTGATTCTTCTCGAGTTGAGATGATTGGAAGGTGTGATTGGGAAGCCATCGCCTCCACCTGACGGGGCTACCTCGGGTCGTATTCCTCGTGGTTTAGGAGTTAAATGATTGAGGAGGTAATTGTACCTCTCATTTTGCTCTAAACGCGGGGAGATGTGGAAGATGATATTATTGTCCTCTTGATGAATATCTCCATTAGCTCAAATGTGTTTTTCCGTGTGCTTGAGCACCAACTCTTCCAACTCTTGGTACAATGCGTGACGACTATTTTGATGCCTCTGACACCTGTGTTGACTGTCGTTTGCACGTAAGGCCTTGGTGGCAGGGGTGGTGCTACATGGGGTGAATGCACAATAGTCTGGCAATCTGAGATGCCACAACTTCTCTCTGTCAAGGTGACACTTGTGTACAGGGTTCGTGCCTTGAGGGAGCTTGTTCTTGAGGAGTATTCCGAGCTCGCCATTGTTGATTGGCATGAGTAGGTGTTGCTTGGTGTTGATGTACCGGCCATCGATTCCAACAAGATGGCACCGTGGTTTGTCTTGGACGGGTGATGTGAGCAGGTGGGGACCTATGCCGAGGGGCCCAAGTTTGATGTTCATGTTGCGGACGGTGGGTTGTTGGCGAGCACCTCGACCCTTCATGGGCTCATGTCGCTGATGACCCAGCTGGCGGATCACGATCTTGGAGCCATCTTCGAAGTTAGCTCATTTGATCTTGGAGTTGTCGAAGCTCTTGCTGCAAGTCTTCGTCATGGGGTGCCGGAGTCTCGCTTGCGATTACGGTGAACCTATTGTTGGTGTGGGAAAATGATGGGTCTCCCTTTTTGGAAAGATGCAGGTAGGGTGCTAAAACACCTTGTCAGAAAGGACCTTTGTTTTTAGTGAATAAGTTAGTTGGCCCAGGTAGCACAAGCTTTGCATGCGATCGTCATTTCTAGTACTCTTTCACAATTGCCTTCCTTACTATTTCTTTGATCTTTGATGGTTCATGCGTCCAGTCGTCAGGGAACAAGTCGTATGGTGGAGTTAAGAGACCAATCTTCATCAGGAACAGTGCTCTGTGCAATACAGGAGCTAATCGACTGTTGCAATCATTTCACTTTTCGATACTTCCTCCTGTAGTTACGAAGGGGATGAAGGCTATCTGCTCGATGAGCATTGGCCATGAACATTTGAAGATTTTGCGAGACTGCCTCCAAAGACTACAACAGTTCTACTTTAGTGAGTTGCGTCGTTGGCTTAACCAACTTTAGGTCAATAGCTAGAGCAGGTGATCATAGCGCTGCAGCATGCGCCTGTCTATTGGAGGCTTTGGCGCGCAATCGTTGAGCACCATTTACATCTCCTTTGATTTTAGTAACATCCGATTCTTTTAATAAATCACGTGCTTCAAGATAAGAGCACATCTTGAATTGGACTGGCTCTTGGGTCTCATGAACGTAGATCTTGCAGCCTTGCTCAAAAACCATCACAGGCAGAAATGATCCAAATTGTATCATTTGCGGCACTGGGTGTTGTTGACATAGGAGGATCTGCCTACGAGAAGAGGATTCACTATCAGTAGGGGCTCGACTCCCATGGTCATTATGCAACATGCCACGTCTTTTTGATGAATGCGCAAGGGCAAGAACGATGAACAATAAGTGCAGCGAAGATGGGAGGAGAATCAGGTCCCACTGGGTGTGCCATTTTGTTTAACGTGAGAAATCGCTTGTAGATTTCTGGCCCTGGGGTTATAAGATGCGGGCATGCCAGTGTACTAAAGTATACAAAAATAAATGAACACAACAAAAGATAGCGAAAATATGTATTTTATTCACTCATTTGAGAAGAACAAAATTACACGCCCGCCCATGCCATTCGACCTTGTCGGTATTGAATGTATACAACAGAAGTGATTTGAAGTATGCATGATTAACATCTAGCATGACCAATCTGACAACAATGGTAGCTAGAATCAGTGTTGTAGGTATAGCCTGAGTGAAAGAATTAGCTGAGTAGGCCACGGGGGTCAAGTATCAATGTGATTGACAACCATAGCAAACCGTCCGTGGTCGAGATTCATTAGAGTCAAAACTTGCCAAGAAACGTCTGTGGTCGAAATCCACTGTGGTTGAAATCCATCGGGAAATAGTCGTGACCGAAATCCATGGTGGTCAAAACCCATCAAAAGCGCTTATTGGTCGAGCATCACTGTAATTGAATTCATCGAGAAATCTCTGTGGTTGGAAGTCACATGGTCGAAACCCATGAGAAGACATCCGGGGTCGGCAACACACCGTGATTGAAACCCATCGACAAATAGCCATGGTCGACGGTCACAACAGTCAAAACCCATCAGCAGATAGCTGTGGTCGAAAATCACCAGACGACGTCCGTGGTCGAACAGTCACAATAGTCGAAACCCATCGGGAGACTGCCGTAGTCAAAACCCACCATGGCGAAACCCATCAAAAACGTCCGTGGTCAAACAGTCACAGTAGTTGAAACCCATCGGAAGACTGCCGTGGTCAAAATCCACCATGGTCGAAACCCATCAGAAACGTCTGTGGTCAAACAGTCACAGTAGTCGAAACCCATCGGAAGACTATTATGGTCGAAACCTACCATGGTCAAAATCCATCAGAAACATACGTGGTCAAATAGTCATAGTAGTCGAAACCCATCGGGAGACTACCATGGTCAAAACTCACCGTGGTAAAAAACCATCGGAAACGTCTGTGGTCGAACAGTCACAGTAGTCGAAACCCATCAGAAGACTGTCGTGGTCGAAACTCACCATGGTCAAAACCCATCAGAAACGTCCGTGGTCAAAATCCACTTGGTTGAAAGGAGTACTTGTAAAAGTATTAAAGCACTGTGATCGTAGATCTACGGCTGAAGAAGTATGCGTACAACCGATGATCAAAGAGGCTCGACTTTGGCACGTGTCGTATGCATCCGTCCTCGAAAGATGGTCGTAGGCATCCGTCTTTGGAAGCAATCGGAGGCATCTAGCTCCTACAAATGATCATAGATGGCTAATGGTCATAAGCATCCTTGGAAGCGGCCGAAGTCATCCTGCTCCAGCAAGCGATCGTAGATGGCTGATGGTCGTCTTTGGAAGCGGTTGGAGGCTTCAGCTTCAGAAAGCGATCATAGATGGCTAATGGTCATAGATGGCCATCATTGGAAGCGGTCTGAGGCTTCGGCTTTGAAAAGCGATCGTAGATGTCTAATGGTCGTAGATGGCCATCTTTGGAAGCGGTCAGAAGTGCTGACTTTGGCCAGGAATGATCTGAGGCATTCAGCTTTATGAGCGGTCAAAGGGCCTAACTTGGGAAGTGATCGGGGACATCAAGCTTCGGAAGCGATCATCAGCGATCAAGGGCTTCAGCGTTGCAAAGCGATCATAGATATGCACTACTTCGGAATCGATTGGCGACGATAGGGGACTCTAACTCTGCAAAGCGATCGGAAGTGCTGACTTTGGCCAACGATCGGGAGCTCATGACTTCGGCGACAAATGACAGTGGTCGTGGTTGCTTGGCGACATTACTGTTGTAGTCGCCACTCATGGTATGCATCTTAACTAGCTGCAAAAGAAAGATAGGGAGTATTTTTATCGTTCTTGACATACGAGGCCATGATCGTCGCCTCAAGCCTCTGTTTGGCTCCTTCTCTAGTTCGGTCTTCCTCTTCGCCTCCGCGTCTGTGTCCGAGGTGTTTGGCCTTGCGATTGCCTTCGCGCCCGCCTTTGCATCTGCATCCGGGGTGTGCTTTTGCCCCTTGCAATTCTCCATCATTTTTGCCTCTGCCTCTATGTCTGGGGATCTCCTCTGTCTTCCTCTACGTCTGTGTCCGAGGATCTCCTCCATCTTCCTTTGTGTCTGCATCTGACGATCTCCTCCCTCTCTCTGTACGTCCCTACCTCTCCTTTTATAGGCTCGGGGGCGGGGGGTAGTCATAGGTCCCGTATATGGCTCCAACACGGTGTTGGTTGCGCCATTTAAATCAGAGATAAGATTCCAATGGAGATAAGATTCCTGATTAGCTACGGATTCGTTACCTTCTGGGACTCTGCTTTCATCTTAGAGGTTTGCTGAGCGCTATCTTCAACTGGATGAGGATACGGTGCGGCCATGCCTTTCTGTTGATGATTTGCAACCACAGTCGAACTGCACAACGTGGTCGTATTGGTCTGATTTCGGTTCAATGCAGGGAATTAGTTCGGCCTGTACTCCTTCCAGAGGATTTCGAACGTCAAATAACAAATCTGCACATACACAACTATGGGACAGCTTGGCTTCAACCGATCCAATTTTCACAACGTGGCCAAGTATGGTTCTGCCAGCCTTGAAAATCAAGGCGGCGCAAGAAAAATGTGCCGGACAGCAGGATTTTATGGGTGAACAAATAACTGCAATTTGCTCTCTCTGTTTTTTTGGGATTGTGTGGATACAACGAAAAAGTGACGCAAAGGAATACGAAGATCGAGACCTAAACAAAATTCTAATTGACAAAAACTTAACAAAACTCATGAAAAATAACAGATGCAAAAACTAGGGTTTAGATTTTTTTTGGCTTTCTGTGTATAGGAAAAAATAAATCTAACAACGGGTAAATTAATCCTACCATGTCAACCGCGCTCTGATACCAAGTTGATGCGGAGGATTGCCCGATCTTCACGGCGTAGGATCGATGGAGATAATTTGGATTCGTGCAACCTGACAAATCGATGGCGCCAACCACTATTAGGCCCTGTTTGGATCCCATGGTCTAAAATTTAGTTGTCTAAAGTTTTGGACTAAACTTTAGCCTCTAAACTTTAGTCGAAGGTCCTGTTTGGATCCTGTACTAATGGATAGGACTAAAGTTTTAAAAAGACCATACTACCTCTCCTCGTTTCGTGCGTCAGCCATTAAATGGGAGGTGAGAGACCAACATGCATGGGTAAACACGTCTTTGTGCCTAAGAACCCAACACTTTAGACCACTTTAGTTCACTTTGGTGGACTAATGGTCTAAAGTGTTTTTTAGGGGTTAGCTAAAGTTTAGATCTAACTTTAGACCACCTGTTTGGGGACTTTAGACCTAAACTTTAGTAACTAAACTTTAGATGGAGGGATCCAAACAGGGCCTTAGAACAACAACTTGCGACAAAAAAATTCGCCCAACCACACGCTCGTGATCCCGTCTACCCGACCACCAAGTAGACACGTCGTCGCTCCGGTCAATCACAAGGAATCACAGGAACGACAGGAAAGAACGCATAATTCCCCTCTAGATTATAATCATATGTCAAACTTTAGGAGAAATAAATATATGGCTTTTTGAAAAATAATAGGTCTATTTGTGTTGTGGTCCGTCCTGTGTTGGGCCAATACAAAAAAAAAAAAAAAATAGCGACCCACCTGGTCGACTTTGCCACGGGTTAGGAAACCCAGTCGCACTCGGTTTCCTGTTCGGAAAATAAAACAAAAAGGTGTGACACGACCTGAGGCATCTCGTGAAGGCTCGTTTTTGTCTTTCCATCCAGCGCATGGCTAGATAAATACTCACGTCGTAGCTTTCTTCACGAGGCGTACGTGCATGCACGTTTGGCATGTATGTTTGGATTCTTTTTTTTTCTCACGTATCCTCTTTGATTCTCCCGTACGCATGCATGTATGCACAGAATTTTTTGTACGGATAATCTATTTTTATTCAAAAATACATAAATATACTCGCGGGAAATTTTTTTTACAGAAATAGGCTCAAGTCGCTCCCCATTGGGCGACTCTCACCTTTCGCCCAACCGGGAGGCGACAAAACTTGTGTCGCTCTACCTTCGAGCGACTGCAATTAGTCGCCGTCCTATTGGGCGACTATCATGCAGTCGCCCAATGGATGGATGACTTATAATGCAGTCGCCCAATAGGAGGGCGACTTTACTCTCCCCCTGTGATTTTTTTAGAGCTTTGTCAATTTTGTAGTTTTAAACCGGGAAAAAATTTGGTATAGTTGTAATAAAAGTTTATGTTCACTGGATGTTGTAGGTGCATAAAAAATTTTGGGAAATTTTTTTTGAGAACGATTAAGTGTAGAACATTCGATACATAAAGTGGTAAGTGGCATGTGTGGAACTCTGTGACTTCTAATGTTCAGAACTCCACCACTAGTCCTAACATGCCTTAGGGAATATAACTTGCTGGGTGTATTACATTTTGTCTACTGGGTGTAGCGTGGTTGTTTCCCCTTTTTCTCGCGCCCTGAAGATGGCTCCGCTGCATCATTCTTCCTGTCACTCTTGGTCTTGAGAGCTGCCTCACGAGCTTGAAGCTCTTTCTCCTGATGCTTGATGGCTGCTTCACGCAGACTTAACTGCTCCCGCCTCCTTTGCAGCTCATCCCCCTTGCCCTTCAGACGGATTTGGTTCACCCTCACGCGACGCTCTTGCTCAAGTCGCATCTGTCGTTCCACCTCGCGAGTCTGAGTCATCTTGACAAAGTATTGTCATTTGTTTTCCACCTCCATTGGCCGGTTCCGTGGCCATGTCGGCGGCACCCGATCCACCCATTCGATGAACTTGCAAGGCTTTGTGTGGCGTGGTAGATGTCATGGATGAAGTTGAAAAACGATAACGAGAAACAAATGATTTAGTTGTCGTCGTTACCATGAAGTCATCATCCAGGTCTGGACACTTGAAGAACCTACGGCCGTAGTTGACTTGTTGTACTCGATCCGTCCAGACGCACAACATTGTCCTAAAGCCGCAATGGCACTTTGGGCGCTCATGCCACTCCGGCACTCCAAATGGGTCGGACCTCCAGGAAGACATTGTTGTGTAGTAGTATTGTGATGGGTAGAGCAGGAGATGTGGTATGGAAGACATAGCAGGCCTTTATGTAGGCAGGTTATCTGGTGCAGTGGGCATAGTCCATGGAGAGGACGACATGTGAATCTTTTCGCTTTTTCAGGATTCCAGTGTAGCAATAAATGTCCCTATAAAGGCTTTTCAGAGCATGTAGTCTCGTAATAAATTCAGAGCTTGGACCATTCAATGTATTTGATACAACGTAGCCTTTTAAGTCGTTTGTAGGAAACAGTACGTTCCACGAAATAAGTGCTACAATATTGCCTTCTCAGAGGCCAGTAATCATAATTTCTGAAACAACAAGCTACGGTCATTGCAAACGTGTCGGCTTCAAGTCCATAACGTTCAAATAGTCCATACAGCAAATACTAAGCAAATACATGTAGTAACTAAGTAAACAGAGCAATACTAAGCTACCAGCACAACACCAACTATATTACAGAAAACGGATGTAACATACAAGTTTTGCAAATGGTACATGAAATTTAGTTGAAGTTTCCAATAACTACTGATCAGGATATGCAGTGCATCGTCTAGCTGTGTGCCCCTCCTGACCGCATCGCCCACAACGTGCACCAGATGTTCCAGCTTGTGATTCGTCCATATCATTTCTAATACGTCGGCTCTGTCGCCGACCCTTCCCACCCTTCAGCATGCTAATATCCGGAACCCAGATCCTCACTGAAATGTCCAAAGTGGCGAAGTTTCCCACCACCCTGAACCCCCCGGAGCTCCCCACACCAAGCATGCAGTATTCTCTCCTTAAAGAAGTACTCGGACATGAAGTTGGAAGGATCCATGCCCACGGTCCCGCATGCAGCGAGGACATGAGAGCATGGCTTGTGTAACAACTTAAGCTTGTTGCATGTGCAGCTAGGTTCGTTTGCATGATCTCCAAGGCATACCTCGTGAGTAATAAGTGAACGAGACGTCCCAAATCCGGCCCTATCACGGAGTATCACCTCGAAATGATGCTCCCTGTTGCCCATGACATGCACTGTGTGCAATTGACCCTTATGTGCCTTCATCTCCATGTACGCCATAATTTTTGATGAATACAGGGCTCCGGGATTGGCCACATGAAGTGCGGCAGTCGCGTACCTCTCCCTGAAGTAGCGGATTGTGCTGTGAAGAACACCTTCCACGATGGCGACAAGAGGCTGAGAACGGAGACCCCTAAGGACCCAATTGTAGACCTCGGCAAGGTTAGTTGTCATTATTCCATACCTTGCGCCATCCGTGTCGTGCAACAGTGACCACTTCTCCAATGGTTCCTCTTCGATCCACTGCGAGAAGCACTTGATGTTTCGTGAGCTCCGCCTTCTTGGACCACTTGGGTTAGCCTCATCAATTGCTGGCAAGCATTGCTGTTGTGCCGCCCCAGGAGTGATCGGCCCCTTGCTCCTCTCTTCGACGTTCTTCCTGGTGTGCTCATCCAATAACCCCCATAAAGCATCAAATTTTCTCTGCTGGTTCTGCCTGGCCAGCCTCTTGAATAGCTTCATCAAAGATTGTTTCGGGAATTGCTTGAAAAAGTTTGCCCCTAAGTGACGACTGCACCACCGGTTCCTCATATCCGGCCAAGGAACGGTCTCCTCAGGATCTTCTTGAAGTTTTTTTATAGCCTTTATAATACCGGCATGGCGATCATGGATTACGCACACACCAGGACGGGTGCCTACAACTCCAGCCTTCACATGTCTGAGAAACCATAGCCAGCTCTTATAATTCTCACTCTCCACAAATGCAATGGCCAGCGGCAATATTTGATTGTTACCGCCAACGCTTATGGCCGTCAGGAGCTGCCCTTTGTATTTGCCTGTCAAGAAGGTCCCATCTACTGAGATAACTGGCAGCATGTGCCTAAATGCTTCAATGCTAGCACCAAATGCAAACAATGCTCTCTGCAACACTGCAAATCCCGGTGGACTTATGGACGGCTTGTCGTGCACGGCGATGTACGTGCCCGGGTTCCTTTGCTGCAACACCTTAAGCATACGAGGAAGGTTATCGTACGCCGCCTCGAAAGTGCCAAAATATTTTTCCAACGCCTTTTGCTTGGCACGCCACGCCTTTCCGTAGCTAATCTTATACTTGAATTTATTCTCGATAACTACCACAATATGCGTGGTCGCAATATCTTTCTTCTCCACTATCTCCCCATACATCAAATTGGCTATAAATCCGGACGTCAGGTTACGATGCCTCGCCAAGACAGTATTTAGAATGCAGGAGTGCGGCTCCACCTTGGACACAATCCAGTGAGTCTCATACTTGGGTCTACGTGCGTGCACCCTCCAAGGACAACCATCCTGCTCGCACTTCACAGTGTACTGCTCCTGGCTTGATTTCACGACGTGAAATGTCCGCTGCATTGAAAGGGCCCAAAGCTTGATGGCATCCTGCAGCGCTTCCTTGTCAGCAAACATAGCATGCAACCGAACCTCTGTGTCATGATACTCCCATGGTGATTCATGCTCATCATGTGCGGAAACACCCTCCGCATTAAACCGGTTCCATTCCTGGGGGATAGGAACTTCTTCATCATCGGAACTGTCCTCCTCGTCGTCCTCTACAGCTTGCTCTTCATCCCATGCCCTCTGGTCATCAGATTCCATCTGCTGCACGATATACTCATTACGCTCTCCTTCATCAGCTTGCCCAGTTCCCTCTCTATAGCTTGACGGCTGTAAGTCTCCTCCATGTACCGCATCGGCTTGCCCAGTTCCCCCTCTATAGCTTGACGGCTGTAACTCTCCTCCATGTACCGCATTGCCTTCATCACGAGCAACTTCATCAGCTCCGCCATCGTGCTGCCCGCCCGAGCTGCTAGCATCTCCCAAAGCATAGGCGGACGCGCGAGCTTGCGCAGCTGCTTGTAGTGAGCACGGTTGCACAAGCAGTACACACTCGTATCCACGGCGTCGGCACCCTTGCACAAAGCCCTTCCACGAAGCTGAGCGCACCAATGTCTTCAACTCCCATCTGATGTCCGTGGGAGACCGCTCCAAAGCCCTTGCACAACGACGCTGCACACCTCGGGGTCCAATGAAAAACTCTGGGTCAGTCAATGCTGCACATCTGTCATTCGAGCATTCTCGTCATCCGGAAGTACGAGAGTGACTTGCGAAAAATCGCTCAAATCCACACCATTCGGACCTTCACGAATAATTCCAGCACCATAATACACTCTCAATGTAGTAGTGGCCATTGATGATGTAGGCCTGCGTGTATGATTGAAATTTATGACATGTCAAATAACATTGTACAACACTAAACTAAACTTTCTATACTAAAAAGGGTGCTAAAATTTCTATACTACAAATGTTCCATACTACAGAATGTATACTACAACTTTTTGACACTAATATTTCCATACTAAATTTGTACTACATTTTCTACATCTACAATTTTTACTAACACCAATATTTCATCTAAATAATAGTGCAAATACAACATAATCAAAAAAAAATACCTGGATCCAAATGGATGAAATAGCTTCTACTCCTCCTTCCTCCCTCACCTCCTCCTCCAACCCTGTCTTCCTCTCCTTCTCTTCTCCCCTCCTTTTCTTCCCCTCCGTCCTCTCTTCTCTTCCTCCTTTCCTCTCTTTCCTCTCCTCTTCTTCTCTTCTCTCGTTTCTTCTCTGTGCACCTCTCCTCTTCTTCTCTCGTTTCTTCTCTGTGCGCAGTGAGGGGAAAGCGGAGGTGGTAGTGCGCGACCGACTGTGCAGAAATAAATTAAACCCCCCTGTCGCCCTACCGTTGGGCGACTGAGATTTCAGTCGCCCCACTGTACAACGACTGTAATAAGTCGCCCAACGCTCAGGCGATAGTATTGATTCGCTTAACGGTTCCCACATTCCCTAAATGTCGCCTCCCGGTTGGGCGAAAGGTGAGAGTCGCCCAATGGGGGGCGACTTGAGCCTATTTATGTAAAAAAAATTTCCCGCGGGTATATTTATGTATTTTCGAATAAAAAATGGATTATCCGTACAAAAAATGCTTGTTTCTTCCTTTTTCTTAATGCTTGTTTACTTTGTCACTTTCTTTGCTTCCAAAATATTTAATGCTACATGATGTCTTGCTTCTTCTCCAATATAACATGTTATTCCTTGGGTTCCTTTGGCTGCAAATATGCACTGTCCTTGTGTCGCATTGTTTCCTTTTTTATCGTTCCCATCATTTCACACAAATCTAAGACCAATTAAGATACTAACATTAGGTAGTAGCCACTTCTCATGTAAATTAAAGCTAAATTTAATTAAGAGCGAATTCACCTGTTGGTTAATTTTTTTAGCTCGTGCTCGCGTAATCGGACCAATCGGAATGTCCTCATCATCCTGTACACTTGAAGTGATGGACGATGCACTAGTGTCAACGAGACCTTCTAAACGCATCTTCACTTTAGGCTTGTACAGATCGAGTATGGACCTGTATATAATTAAATAAAATAATAGTAACTTTGTATCACTAAGCATAATAATTACAAACCCAATTAAATTAGAGTTCACTTGATAATATTTAATGCGACTCAATAATTCCGTCCAGTTAAATAATATATTTAACTGAGAAGTGCAAGACATGAGCGTATCCGCATCATCATCCTCTTCTTCAAGAAAAGCCGTCCTCGGCTTTTGATAGTCTAAAATTGTACTAAACAAAGAATACAATGTATATGCATGGTATATGTATCTATCGTTCACACTTTTTCTATTTACCACATCTTGTACATCTGAAGGTGTGGTTAACAAAAAGAATAACACATATGCATGGTATATGTATGAATCAATTATTGTGTCATTCTTATTATTTTGCACAAAGCATTTAGTTCAACCATAGCCATAAGATATATGTATTGGAATATTGTCATGCGCATCATTCTCCCTCCCATGAGAAAAGGTCGTCCTCGACTTTGCTAAGTACATGGACAAGTCATTAATGGGCCAAACCAAATTAAGTTGTTCAAATATGGGGAAGAAAATTTTTAGTGCCTTCCATGCTTCAACTGTGCTACTCTCATTATTTGTACATGATTGTACATTAAAAGATGAACAAGTATGCTTAAGAAATGTTTTAAAACATGAAGTACTATTGTTGAAACTCATCTCATTGTGATCATGATATGGCACAAAAGATTGTTTATCGAAAATATGCAATTTCAATTCAGCAAGCTTATCACATGTAATGCATATTCGACAAACATAGAACTTGTTATCTACACCATAATCTCCGATCAAATTGAGCTTATAGATGTAGGCATAGGTACTAACTAGCGCTTTTAAACATGAAATTTCAGCAACATTCTGAATCACACTAGATAGCTCTTTAGCATCATCGAACATGATATAATATAAAGAATCACTAGGAGAGATTCGAGTAAGAACTTCCTTATGAGTAATTAATTCTACATTATGTAAATTGACCCAAGAAATTTCAGAATATGGAATTTTTGATTGAACACATGAATTCTCACAATTACTCACCATTTTCCAATTAAATTCAGCACCAATATGGTTACCTTTATCATTCTCTTTAGTTGATGTAGGTGCTGTAGGTATCAAATCATCATGATGTAACAACGGAGCTGCAAATACTTCATCTTCAACTGTGGTTATCTTCTCATCGGTTTTCTCCAGTGGTACCGGTTGTGGAACATTCGACTCCTCTTCTTTAATGTCAACCTACACAATGTGAGAAACAACACTAGAAGTACATATTAATATGTTAATTTCATAATCAACCTCAATTTGTCTATCATCTACTTCCCTCTTTTATTTTTGTGTATATCTCTCATTCTCAAGTTGGATGCTCTCAATCTCACATATAGTGGAATTACACAACTCACTCTTGTTATTACTTCCACTCAATTTGGCTATGTGGCTCTCATCCTTACATGGGTTTTGAAGCATCTCATCTTTTATAGTTCGTGGGCCAGCAATGGTGCAATTACCATCAACCACGATCTCCTCATGTAGCAACGAGGCAACACTATATGACACTTTGACCGAAGGAAAAGTCCTATGCTCGGTCATCTTCTCACGTGACGCATTGGTAACGGCATGCGAACTGAAGTGTAGACTTAGGTTGAGCCGTGGTGTACGCCTTTCCTTAATTCTCTTCTCCTCCTCTATAGCACAATTCACAAGATTCTGCATACTACCATTATATTTCAAACGAACAGTAGTAGGGATATCAGAATTCAAACCTGTTTTGAAGTAAGCTCTCTTTGCACATGCCTCTGTGATATTGGCACGATACATAGCATAATCCAACTCATCATAATAAGATTGGACAGATCGACGTTCTTGGTGAATGCTCTTCATATGATGAAGTAACTCTAGCTTATACTCATATGACACAAACTCATTTCTCATGACCTACTTCAATTCTTCCCAAGTAGTGACATATTGCTTCTCAGGGTATCGCTTCCACCAAGTGCATACATAGTTTTCAAACTCCATGGTGGCTTGTGTTACTTTCTTGGCTTCGGACAGCTTTTGAAACTTGAGGTCACATTCGAGTTGTCCCACCCATTTGAGATACTCCTCCGGATCTGTACTTCCATAGAATGAAAAATACAAGTATCGAGAGCCGTACCATAAGGAACGGAATGTTGAATATCCTGCCATTGTTAGTATTGCAAAAAAATAGCAAAGAATATGTGAAATTTATGTGGAATCACTCATCCTCACCTTCTCTTACCAACCGAAGTTCTTATGCATCCTTGTTGGGATTGAAGAGTTGCACGTACTTTGGTGACGGTAAACAACACAAGGTGATAGATTAAGCGAATTCAATTGCACAAGCGCTGTTATAACAATAGCTTATATGTGGAGCTTGGAGGGAAAATAACAACCTATGCAATCTAAAATTCTTGATATTGTTAAGTTAAGTAATAGTCTAAGCTAGAATACTTTGCCTAAGTGCTGATCCAAAAGGTTTAAGTGAAATGTATGAACGCGCACGTAAAGATCAATGTGACGCGATACAACAAAGGAATAAGCTAAATAGAAGCGATCTGAAATTGAGAATTAAATAGCTCGTTTTGCACCAAGTACTAGGAGATCAGACGCTAGCCAATTGCAATGATATGAAAGTAAGGGCACAAGATTGCTCAAAAAATTAAATTACACAATCTGATATAACTCTAATTCGGCAAAGTTTTTTTATTTCTTGTCTTGCTCAGACCGCATGAGATAGAAACCCCCTTCACCTTGGGTTGTTAGGGACGATGGCTCTGTTATGCAACCCAAACTTGCCTCTTTTGTTTTTTGCTGAGGCTTTTCTTTTGAGTCAGCTTGTTTTTTTTCTCCTTTCTTTCTCAGCCGAAACAGAGTTTAGCTCTTTCTTGGTTCAGAGTCCAAAATAATCAATAAAGTGTAAGTAATATTAAGAACAACCCTAGAACAATTATTAAAGGCTAGTCTCAAAGATGAAAGAAATTTATATGTGAAGTTCTCAATGGATAACACTCTCAGCTGGCTGAGATTGTCACAAGTTTTCCACCAAATCGTAGCCACCCCTTTTTTCGGATGGAGGTGTTATATTCGGTTTTCAACTTCTCCCTTTTTTGATTTCGGTTCAATGCAGGGAATTAGTTCGGCCTGTACTCCTTCCAGAGGATTTCGAACGTCAAATAACAAATCTGCACATACACAAGTATGGGACAGCTTGGCTTCAACCGATCCAATTTTCACAACGTGGCCAAGTATGGTTCTGCCAGCCTTGAAAATCAAGGCGGCGCAAGAAAAATGTGCCGGACAGCAGGATTTTATGGGTGAACAAATAACTGCAATTTGCTCTCTCTGTTTTTTTTTGGGATTGTGTGGATACAACGAAAAAGCGACGCAAAGGAACACGAAGATCAGCACCTAAACAAAATTCTAATTGACAAAAACTTAACAAAACTCATGAAAAATAACAGATGCAAAAACTAGGGTTTAGATTTTTTTTTACTTTCTGTGTATAGGAAAAAATCTAACTACGGGTAAATTGATCCTACCATGTCAACCGCGCTCTGATACCAAGCTGATGCGGGGGATTGCCCGATCTTCACGGCGTAGGATCGAATGAGATAATTTAAATCCGTGCAACCTGACGAATCGATGGCGCCAACCACTGTTAGAACAACAACTTGCGACAAAAAAATTCGCCCAACCACACGCTCGTGATCCCGTCTACCCGACCACCAAGTAGACACGTCGTCGCTCCGGTCAATCACAAGGAATCACAGGAACGACAGGAAAGAACGCATAATTCCCCTCTAGATTATAATCATATGTCAAACTTTAGGAGAAATAAATATATGGCTTTTTGAAAAATAATAGGTCTATTTGTGTTGTGGTCCGTCCTGTGTTGGGCCAATACAAAAAAAAAAAAAAAATAGCGACCCACTTGGTCGACTTTGCCACGGGTTAGGAAACCCAGTCGCACTCGGTTTCCTGTTCGGAAAATAAAACAAAAGGTGTGACACGACCTGAGGCATCTCGTGAAGGCTCGTTTTTGTCTTTCCATCCAGCGCATGGCTAGATAAATACTCACGTCGTAGCTTTCTTCACGAGGCGTACGTGCATGCACGTTTGGCATGTATGTTTGGATTCTTTTTTTTTCTCACGTATCCTCTTTGATTCTCCCGTACGCATGCATGTATGCACATGCTTGTTTCTTCCTTTTTCTTAATGCTTGTTTACTTTGCCACTTTCTTTGCTTCCAAAATATTTAATGATGCATGCTGTCTTGCTTCTTCTCCAATATAACATGTTATTCCTTGGGTTCCTTCGGCTGCAAATATGCACTGCCCTTGCGTCGCATGGTTTCCTCTTTTATGTTCCCATCATTCCGCACAAATCTAAAGACCAATTAAGATACAACATTAGGTAGTAGCCAATTCTCATGTAAATTAAAGCTAAATTTAATTAAAAGCGAATTCACTTGTTGGTTAATCTTTTTAGCTCGTGCTCGCGTAATCGGACCAATCGGAATATCCTCATCATTCTGTACACTTGAAGCGATGGACGATGCACTAGTGTCGACGAGATCTTCTAAACGCATCTTCACTTTAGGCTTGTACAGATCGAGTATGGGCCTGTATATAATTGAATAAAATAGTAGTAACTTTGTATCACTAAGCATAATAATTAGAGACCCAATTAAATTAGAGTTGATCTGATAATATTTAATGCGGCTCAATAATTCCATCCAGTTAAATAATATATTTAACTGAGAAGTGCAAGACATGAGCGTATCCGCATCAGAACCATCACTACCGAATCAGCAGCTTTGCCGAGTGCGGTGACACTCGGCAAAGCACGAGAAACACTCGGCAAAGGCTTTGCCGAGTGCCACCCACGGCATAGCTCACACGACAAAGTTTGTGACGGCAAAGAGCTCTTTGCCGAGTGCTTTTCATCGAGCATTCGGCAAAGGCTTTGCCGAGTGCCAAAACGACCCTCGGCAAAAAAAAGGTCAGTGGACGGCGAGAACACGGTGACGGCGTCCTTTGCCGAGTGCCAGTTTGTAAGCATCGTACGTGACAACTTATGCGAAATCTTATCAATTTTTATCACAGCCTCCACGTATAATATCATGACATCTTGACAAATCTCATGATTTTCAGACTTCGTTTGCTTTTTTTAAAATTTAAAAACCATTCGGCCACACGTTTGTGGTCGTGTTTCCTGAACAAGATGTTCGAAATTCCTTTTCATTTAACAGGTAAAGCCTCAAACCGGGCTGAATAACATGAATATCATTTTTCTACTCATTTTTTCTTATTATTTGAATCACTTGCAGTTCAAATTTGACTTGATTCAAAAAATTGCTTGAATGCAATTAATTAATTAAATATAGCAAACAAATACAAAAAATAATACCAATTTTAACATAGAGTACCATATTTTGTATGTGGAGAGTAGAAAAAGTTTGAAGGGTAGGAGAGGAAAAGATTTTTATTTCTTTGCCGAGTGCCGCAAACAAAACACTCGGCAAAGATATCTTTGCCGAGTGTCAGCTCCAGACACTCGGCAAAGGTCTAACGGCGGCGGCTGATCTCTAAACGGACGGCGGTTGGTGACGAGTGTTTTATTTTTGCCGAGTGTTTTCCTGTTAGCACTCGACAAAGAGCTTACTTTGCCGAGTGTCTAATATACAGCACTCGGCAAAGATCTTATTCTGCCGAGTGCTTATTTTGCCGAGTGCAATCTATTGGGCACGCGGCAAAGTTATTGTTTGCCGAGTGCCCGATATATTGCACTCGGCAAAATTTCAGACACTCGGCATAAAACAGCTTTCCGGTAGTGCATGTACGAATACGGGGAAATGAATGTGTACAAGTACACAGTAGGGATTGCAATAAGTGAGTAAATACGGACCCAAATTTCAAAGAGGGAATCAAGGGTAGATGGGGTTGGATCATGATCTCATATGAGCTTAAGATCCGTGTCGGTGTATACATTTGCTGTAAAAAATGCATAAGGAATTAATACATGAAACGTACGTAGGATTAGAAACTCCAAAAGGTTTTACAAAATAATGAAGTGTATACAGGCGGCCCCATAAGGATAATGAAGTTTATACGTGTGTGGAAAAGCTAGAAAAGTTGGGGAATACAAGGAAATAGAAGGGCATGGTATAGGTACGCACTGATCACAGAGCAAAATGGACAACGGATGGGCTAATGGGATATGTTGACTTTCCCACGTGTACATCAGTTTTTTTTACAGTGAATAGCTAGCTAGTAGAGAATTAGTATGGCTCTCTCTATTAGATAATTTGTACTATATGCCCTGACCGCATATAATAATTCTGGCTCTACCTCTGCAAATAGCCAGCACATAATATAACAGCCACAGTATATTTTTTAATGTAGCATTGCAGCCCGGTGTAATAATCATATCTTCAATAGAATTTGGTACGTAACCCACACTACCATATGATCGAAGCAACTGAATAGATATCGATCGAGCAGCATATTATTAGATCCTTTGCATATTCCGGGAAAAATTAGAGCAGCGGCAGCTCGGTAAAATTCAGGAGGCAGAAGGTAAGAAAGGCGTCACGATCTTAATTAGCGTTTTCACCGAGTTAACAATCTGGTTATTTCCTCTCTATTTTGCTAATTTTATTAGACATTAGAGTCAAGATTAAAGAGGGAAGTAGCAAGTGTTCGTTTGGAGATTAGTTAGTACATTGATTTGTCTGCTATAATTTTCTATTGTAATTTTGGGTATTGTTTATGTTTAATTTGATAATGTCATCTATTAGATAGTTGTATAGAATTTGGTTAGCTTTATGTTGAGTATTTAATCATATCAATTGGATGGTTAAATCAAGAGTTAGGATTTTTGTAAGCCTGCTGTCTGAAAAATTATCGTCTTTTGGCAGCACTTGGTAATCTGTATATTAAAAATACTAAATGGATGAATTAGGGTATTTTCTCTACATGAAAGTGTTGGTAATTGTCTAATGATTTCAGAGACTCTAAGAACATAAATTTTGGATGGGTAGAACATAATTGTGAATTTTGGAAGACCGCTGTCTAGAACCGGTTGTTGCTGGACGTAGTCATGGAAAATTATTATTGGTATGGAAGATGGTAGAATCGATTTTTTTTGGCATAACTAGAAAGATGAGCCAGACCTCGCCCCGGCTTCGATCCGGCGAGGCGCCTCTGCGAGCACCCTCGATTCCGCTGCTGAAGGACTTCGCGGCCGGAAACGGCTTCGGCAGACAGTTCGATTCCGTATCCTCGGTGCGAAGCTAGGCCGCGTTGGCAAATGCATTTCTGCCTAAGATCACAGAAGGTCACAGGCCGCAGGGACGGAGGGGGCCAAATGGCTCGGCAACATGGTTTCGGCCTGTGAAGTCCTTTACCATGAGAGGCTCCTGTTGTAGAGGTGCCCCCACCTAAGTCCAGCCGGCCTGTTAGAAGGTTGTAAAGCCCAAAACGGGATATGTATAATTACATAAATGCCCTTGAGAGGGATACTTGGGTGTAAGGACATAATTGTAAAATACTCCTAATGAGAATATATATATATATATATATATATATATATATATATATATATATATATATATATATATATATATATATATATATATATATATATATATATATATATATATATATATATATATAGCCCTCTGGGCCATGGGGAAGCCCCCAGCATTGTTCACCTAACATCTCCACTACCATACTAACATCTCTCTGTTTGGTCTGTAACCACAACAGAACCCAATTAAGAGATCCAAAAAAAAGAGGCAAAGGTGGTTTGGTGACCAACTTTCTTTCTTTCTGGCACGTGACTAGCTAGATGGGTACAATAGCTAATTATCCATTATGTGTCGTTTAACCTCCATGGTTACCATACAAAGGCCCTTTTTTTAGGCTTTTAACTTCCCTGGAAGTCAAATACTTAGTAAATTATATTTTAGAATTTATGCTTTTAGTTAGTAATTTAGAAGTAATGCTTCAATCATTAATGGGGATAACATATGAACATGTTTAATTTAGATTTAAAATTATTAGCACTCTTTTTACATTAGGGCTGCTATATTTTAATTCCTGATACCATGATTCATTAACTGCTTGATGTTGTATGTGGGCCATGATGGATATATATATATATATATATATATATATATATATATATATATATATATATATATATATATATATATATATATATATATATATATATAAAATCACTTGTCACATAATAAAACTTGGATGGATGGCAACCCTTGCGTGAGCTATGTTATAATACTCCTTTTAGATTAATTCCTAGATCTCTACCACCTTATTATCATTCTATACCACCCTCATATCAGGAGTTATGCTTTCCGTTTCCAGCCTCAACAAACTCTGCCATTTATCATAGCCTTATCCTCGTCATCTCTTAGTTTCCTTAAATTCATATTGTATAATCTGTCTATAATGCAACAATTACCTTATCACCATATTATCATTTCACATCGTTCTATCGGGTTTTAGGCCTTTTATTTTCAACCCTAGCAAATCCTTCCACTTCTCATAACCTTATTTTAGCCTTTCCTTAGTTTCCTTAAATTTACTCAGTTATGAAGTAGCGTGTGGAAACCCCTAAGTACTATATTGATGTCGATGTCTTGCCTGGGTAATGATTAAGTACTTAACTTTGTACGCCATTGATCTGAGCCTTATCGTGCAACCACAAGTCTAGTATGGGATGGACCTAGCTAATTCATTTATGATACTTCAACTTTGGTTTTTTCATTGAGATAAATGTGGGTGTTGGTTAAACATTTCTACATGGCGCAAGAGGAGACTTTCTAACAAGGTGGTTAGCCTACTCAGTAGTGAAACCTTAGCAGGTGGAATCGGATTGAGATTGAGCATTGTAAATACCTTGTGATGATCGCTTAATCGCACATCTAAAAACAGCGTGTGATGGTATGATAAGTTGATTATCTCTTGTTGGTAAAGTTGTGCAATCTCTAAAGAGTGTAAAACTATTCAAATAGCCGTATCTAAAAACACGAAGATTAGATTTTCATAAATTTTTGGGTAAGTTGGGAAGTGAATGGTTAATTCACTTATGGTTTATTCAATTCCTTTGATTTCATTATTTATTTACTTACCCTCATTTTTAAAATGTACTTTCAATCTATTTATTGTATTTGCTCTAAATTGTTACTTTCTGCAAAGTAACCATTAGCTATCCCTTGTTAAGCTTTGTATAATTATATATTGCATCTTGTTATACAAGACTTGCTGAGTACTATATGTACTCACGACTATATACTTTGTTGCTCAGTTGCTGAAGGAAAATCATATCAGACAGAGAGAATTGAGGAGAAATGTTTCGACAACTTTACGGATTAGGACTTCGCTTCTTAGTCAATTGCCTGTGGGCCTGTCGAATTGTTACTATATTTATTCTTTGTTTCCGCTGCTATTTCCTATTTATGCCTTTCAGACTATTATTTGCAAGCTTGACCATAAGATCGCTACTCTGATAATTAATAATATTTGTTTATTTCATAGTTATTTGTGAATACGGTTGATATTTTATTTATGTTACTACTGTGTGGACTAGCATTACTGAGCTAATGCGAAATATACAGAGAGTCCGAAATTACTTATTGAGATTTCGGCATGTGGTCATGACATTTATTTATGGCTCCCACGCATGTACGTGGGTACATTATTCCCGTACGTGCCTGCCCTGGAGCTAGCACATGCAATTCTCTAACGATTGCCGCATTCTTCCCTCTCCAGGGAAACAAACCTGACTGAAAAATTGACCGTAAATCCAGATCATTACTTGTGGCCAGAGATAAATTAGAGCAAATTAAATACATGGTAGAAAAGCAATGCACATATATTCCTCGCTTAATTTCTGGAGTACGTCATTCAGAACTTGCCACGCGCCGCTGGTGTAAATCTGGTGGGCACGAGCACGAGCGGCGTTTTCCTGTGGAACGTCAGGCCGCCGGCCTCGTCCATGCTCACGTCCTCTGCCGTCATCCCCTCCGGCAGCGCCCACTCGAAGCAGTTGAGCAGGTTGGCCAGGGTGAACTCCACGTTCGCCGCGCCCATGGCCAGGCCCGGGCATATCCGCCGCCCCGCGCCGAACGGCAGGAACTCGAAATGCGCGCCGTTGAAGTCCACGTCCTTCACCTCGAACCTGTCCGGGTTAAACTCCTCCGGGTTGTTCCAGCTCGCCGGGTCCCTCCCGATCGACCACGCGTTCACGAAGATCCTCGTCTTCGCCGGCACGTCGTACCCGCAGATGTTGACGTGCCGCATGGTCTCTCTCGGCAGGAGCAGTGTGGCCGGCGGGTGCAGCCGCAGCGTCTCCTTCACCACCATCTTGAGGTACCTGAGCTTGGGCACGTCGTCCGCTTGCACCCTCTCTTTGTTGCCCACCACGGCCCTGATCTCGCCTTGCACCTTCCTGAGCACTCGCGGCTTCCGGATCAGTTCCGACATCGCCCACAGCATCGTCACGGAGCTCGTGTCAATGCCTCCAAGGAACGTATCCTAAATCAAGAATTAATTCCACCGCGGTGACGTCAGTTGATTACTACTTTATTTTACCAGGACGGACTACATTATATATATATACGTGTGAAATTGACGTGCCAAGATTATGGCTTTAACGTGCTCCCTGGTGAAGCGGAGTGTGCCACGGTGCTCCTTCCACAGGCCGATGAGGACGTCGACGAGGTCGCCGCCGTTGTCGGGCTTGGCGCGCGCAGGGTCGAGGTGCTGCTGGATGACCATCTCGAAGAAGGCGTCGAGCTCCTTGAAGATCCTCTCGCGGCGGGCGATGAGGCCGGTCAGGCGGTCGACGAGGCGGCCGGCGGCGTTGGGGAAGAAGTCCTCAGCGGAGAAGCTGGCCATCATGTCCATGGCCTCGTCGAGCACGTGTTGGAAGTGCTTCTTGTGCGTGAACTGCTCAGTGCCGTAGATGTTGCCGAACGCCACCGTGCCGATGATGCCGTCGGCCAGGCCGAAGATGTGCTCGTTCAGCGCTACCGGCTTCTCCCCCGCGCGGCTCAGGTTGCCAATAAGTTTGTCCACCTGATCATGAGTGTATTGTCAAGTAATTAAGCATCATATATATCCTCTCGATTGAGACGTACAAATAACGAAACATCATAGATCTATGTAATCGATTAGCAGATCATGAAATATATATATATATATATACTCGCGGCATACGTACCTGCTCCTCGCGTGCGTACCATGCGGCCTTGACGCGGCGCATGCTGAGGAGCTCGACGATGAAGAGCTTGCGCATCTCACGCCAGTAGTCGTCGTACGGCGCGAACGCCACGTTCTTGTGGTCGTAAGACAGCCGCTTCGGCCCCGGCGACTCGGGCCGGCTGCAGCATTCCACGTCGTGCGCCTTCATCACCTCCCGCGCCGCCTCCGCCGACGACACCACCACCGTCGGCACCAAGCCCAGCCGCAGCAGCATCACCGGTCCATGCCGCCGCGCCAGCTCCCGCAGGCTCCGGTGCGGCAGCGGGCCCAGCTGGTGCAGGTTGCCCAGGACCGGCACCCGCGCGGGGCCCGGCGGCAGCTTGAGCCCTTCCTTTGACGAGCCGCCCCTGCTTCTTGTTATCAGCATCAGGAGGGAGACGGCAGGAAGGAGGGCTAGGAGGAGGGTGGCGGGAAGCTGCCATTGTTGAGGCAGGGCGAGGAGCTGCGAGGGGAGTGGGATGGCCATTTTCTCGGAGGACTAGTTAGCTAGTGGGCTAGCTCCTTGTCTTTGCTTGGTGGTGCTGCCGTGGTTGAAGAACCCATTTTAAGATGTCCAAATAAAGAGGCAGAGGTGGTTTGGGTACAACAGCTAATTATTCATTGTCTGTCGTTTAACCTCCATGGTTACCATACAAAGGC
This sequence comes from Dendrocalamus latiflorus, assembly GCA_017311315.1. NCBI lineage: Eukaryota > Viridiplantae > Streptophyta > Magnoliopsida > Poales > Poaceae > Dendrocalamus > Dendrocalamus latiflorus. Next base: position 40,236 of record CM029611.1, read on the forward strand.
CATTTCTTTTGGGCTTTTAACTTCTCGAAAAGTCAAAATAAACGGAGTGATTTTTAAAGCAGATTATTTAAACGGTTTTCCGAGCTTAAAACTATATGCACCTGTCTCCATCATCCATTACCGTTTCGAAAAGTATAAACAAAAGACATCAACCGTAGTTAAAAAAAAAACCATAGCCACAACCTCGCAAAGATTCAGGCAAAGCAGGAAGGCGTACTAGCTACGTCTTCCCATTGAAATGTTTTTGAAAAGTTATTTACTGAATATTTTTTGCAAAGTTTTACGGAAATTATGTACCCAAAAAATTTTAGAGTTCACAAAATTTATATAATGAAAGAAATCAAAAAGTTTAACAAAAATTGTGTACCAATTTTTTTTCAAAGTTTTCAAAAATTATATACCCAAAAAATTTTCAAAATTTTATGAAAAATTATGTACCAATTTTCTCATACGAAAATATGTATCAAATTTGAAGGAAAAATATATACCGAATTTGAATGTTACAAACTTCAAAAAATATACAAAGCAAATACGAGAAAATGTTACAAATTGACACACTTAACAAAACAAATACAAAAAATGTTAGAAACTCCAAAAGGTTTTAAAAAATAATGAAGTCTATATGGGAGGCCCTATCAGGACAGGACTTAAGGAAGTTTATACGGTGTATGGAAAAGCTAGAAAAGTTGGGGATACAAGGGAATACAAGGGCATATTATAGGTACACACAGATCTCGTAGCAAAATGGATAGCAGATGGGTTATGGGAAACCACCATATGAGGCATCGGTCTGGCCTTTTGACTTTTAGCTTTTAGATTTATAGCACCTCACACATTAATATGAGATACTACTAAGATACTACTATGAAACGTGATCAGGAATGTAAAAAATAAAAGCAACAGTTGAAATCCCCAAGAAAATTAAAACTTTAAGAGTACTTTATTAGAGAACTAGTGGAAGCTGAAATAAATATTTGAAATATGGGACTGGTCCACTTCTAACCAAAAGAGAAATAAATAAAATGTCATAAATAGTGGCATGCCACGGTGTTGAAAACTCGAGTGCTCCCACCCATGCATGATGTTATCACTCCCCCGACCTTTTACCTGAGAATAGAAAAAGCAAGCATGAGATTTGGAAATCTCAGCAAGTACCCAACAACGGTCGCAACACGGTGATTAATTGATAAGTAATGCAAGAAAATAACTGACATAGGTTAATTGCAATGAAACTAGGTTATTGAAAACACTGATACTGATCGGAGATAGAGGTAATAGGAACCGTAGATATAAGGAATTCATTATTTAGCAAGTTATGGCAATGTCACTGGAAATTACTTGCCGCATACCCAGTTATACGAGAGTAGTTAGGCACGTTATAGTCCTCGACTGTATAACTGCAGAGGGGTATAATATCCTGAGTAACAAAAGCATACGGTCCCCCGTACTTTACCAAGTGGGTGGAAATCTCCTCTAAATGTGGGTAACCCAAGGCCAGGTAACTGTTATATTATTACCAAATTGTAAGGAGTAAATTTAAGGAAACTAAGAAAAGGCTAAACTAAGGTTATGAGAAGTGGAAGAATATGCCAGGGTTGGAAATAAAAGGCCTAAAACCCGATAGGGCGATGCGAAATGATAATATGGTGATAAGGTAATTGTTACATTATAGATAGATTATATAATATGAATTTAAAGAAACTAAGAGACAACGAGGATAAGGCTAGCATAAGTAGCAGGGTTTGTTGAGGCTGGAAATAGAAAGCATAACTCCCAATATGAGGACGGTATGGAATGATAATAAGATGGTAGAGATCTGGGAATTAATATAAAAGGAGTATTGTAATATAGCTCACGCAAGGATTGTCATCCATCCAAGTTTTATTATGTGACAAGTGATTATTAGTTAGATTAACAGGTACACATATATATAAATTCGTCATGGCCCACATACAACATCAAGCAGTTAACGAATCTTGATATCAAGAACTAAAATATAGCAACCGTACTGTAAAGGAGTGCTAATAATTTTAAACCTAAATTAAACATGTTCATATGTTACTCCCATTAATGATTGAAGAATTACTTCTAAATCACTAATTAAAAGCATAAATGCTAGAATATAATTAACTAAGCATTCTAATAAACCTAAGAGCTTTAAGAAAATTATGTACCAAATTTGACGGAAAAATATGTACTGAATTTGAATGTTACAAACATAAAAAATTATACGAAGCAAATACAAGAAAATGTTACAAACTGTGACACAATTTACAAAACAAATACAAAAAAAGTGTTAGAAACTCCAAAAGGTTTTACAAAATAATGAAGTCTATATGGGCGGCCCCATCAGGACAGGATTTAATGAAGTCTATACGGTGTATGGAAAAGCTAGAAAAGTTGGGGATACAAGGGAATACAAGGGCATAGTATAGGTATGCACAGATCTCGTAGCAAAATGGACAACACATGGGTTATGGGGAAACCACCACATAAGATATGGGTCTAAAAAACAGATGGTTTTTTGAATTGGATTTTTCAAACGGTTCCCGAGCATAAAACTGTGTATACCGTCTGCATCGACGTCTCCGATATTTGTTGCCATCTTAAAAAAACACGGATAAAAGCAATTAGCCTCAGCCAAAAGCTATCAACCGTAACTCAAAAGAACATAGCCAAAACCTTGCAAAGATTCAGACACAGCGAAATTATCACGAGATATGACAGATATCAAAGATACTCCAATGCATGCTGATGATCAGATATGATCAGATCTCTAAGATCTCTAAGATACTGCAAATTATCTCGATCTAGGGGTGGAAAACGCAAACGGATAATTCGTTTTATCCGATATTTATATCTAAGAAAACACGAATGTGGTAAGCAAAATCCGTATTTGAAAATGTTCATATTCGTATTCAAGAATATTCGTATCTATATTCGTATTCAAGACTATTCAATTCGTATTCGATCCGTTTCTAGAACCCATGAAAAAACTGTACAAATTTTTTAATTCAAAATTTGAATTTAGGCGATTTAAAATTGGTAATCGGTGAAAATCGGCAAAACCGCTAGGAATCTGTTTTCATGCACAATCTTTGCGTCTAACCTTTTCATGCATAATGTGTAAATCTACCTCAATGTATTTAGTCCGAGCATGGGAAACTGGATTGGCTGAGAGGTAAGTTACTCAGAAATTATCACACTATAGGCAAGGTGGTCTACTCTGAAAAATTTTCAGTTCACCAAGAAGGGAGTGAAGCCAAGTGATCTCTATTGTAGCATTAGCAAGTGACTTGTACTCTGACTCCATATTCGATCTAGACATGGTTTCTTATTTCCTTTAGCTCCAAGAGATGAGATTTCTACCAATGAAAAGAGCAAAACCGCCCATGGATCACCTGTCATTAACACAACCTGCCCAATCAGCATCTAAGAATGCACTTAGCAACATAGAGGAAGACTTTTGTGCAGACCCCGGGCATTGAATACCTAAAATCCTCGTATGTGTTCTGCATCAGCCCCATGATAAGTGGCTAGTACACACATTCACAATATTGAGATCATATCTATACACATCGCATATATTTAATTTACAATAAAGGGGCAATATATAAGCGAAGCAAATGAAGTTTATAACATATGGCTGACTAGCCAAATAAATATAAGTATCAAAAGTAAAGTGCAGTGAAAGACAAATAATTAACAAAAGTGTCCAGCGGTGTGTCACCATAGCCCACAAGCAACCAACTAGGATTAGGCACTACAAAGACGCATCGTCAAATTCTCCAGTACCGGGAGAAAAGTACACATCGTCAGGCATGTTATCTTCCTCATTCTCTGAACAATAATAATTTAAGTAAGGTTGATTACATTGTGTACTCAGTAAAACATATAGTGTATCGCAAAACATATATATAAATGCAAGGCTAATAATAAGTAAGGATATATGCTACAAGTTATTTTTAGCATGAACCAAGTTTCATTTGCAACACCGAATCACTGCTACAGACAGCCCTATCACAGACGGTTCGGAACCTTCATCACAGACGGTTCCTGAACCGTCAGTGTTTAGGTGTCAGTGATAGTTGGTGGTTATCACAGACGGTTCCCGAGCCGTCTGTGATAACAACATTACAGACGGTCTTGATTACTAACCGTCTGTGATAGACGAGTATCACAAACGGTTGTTTATCAAAAACCGTCTGTGATAGTCTTTTATCACAGACGGTTTTTTACAAAAACCGTCTGTGATAAAAGACTATCACAGACGGTTTTTGATAAACAACCGTCTGTGATACTCGTCTATCACAGACGGTTAGTAATCAAGACCGTCTGTGATATACACAATATCACAAACGGTTTGTATTACTAACCGTCTGTGATATTGTGTATATCACAGACGGTCAGTAGTAAAGGCCGTCTGTGATATCAGTCACACCACAGACGGCACTCTTTGAAACCGTCTGTGATATGGTATCACAGACGGTTTTTAACAACGAACCGTCTGTGATACCAAGTGCATCATCCATTTTATTTGCTGCTTCTTGGCTAGCCTCAGGATATGCTAGCCATGCCCTCTGAAAGCAAGCAAGCAAGCAGATTACAGATAAATGACAGATATAAGTTAATTGCAACTCATAGTAAATTACAACAAAATTCGATACATAGATGAATGTAACAATATCACAATATCACATATATAGAATGAAAATTGTTACACAAAATCTGACAAATGAATTCAATTGAAGGAATTGTTTGATTTGTACAGTTGAATCCAATGTTTCAACATCTAATTATCACCATCGCCGGCGTGGAACTCTCCTCTCTTATTTATGACCTCTGCTAGCAAGAATTGGGAGATGATTGCACGAATTTCGACGAGATTGTCAAGATCATATGCACTTCCGTTGAAGTTCACCCGCTGTCGCTAGGAGCAATGTTAAGTCATTAATTAGCATGTGTGTGTAATATAATCAGAAAATAATAATTATTGGAAGGACCTGACAAACCTCTGGATCATTGATCTTAGTACCCATGATTTCCTTCATATGGCGGCAAACGTAGAATCCACATACGTTGCCCTGTAGCTGTTGGTGGCACTGCAAAAATAGAATTACATACATCGGTATTGTCAATTCTAGAGGCATTATAACAAAGTATGATATAGGATTGTTGTGTTGTAGCGGGCACCGGAAATCGCGTGTTGTGTCGTAGCGTGTCACTGGATTTGTCGTGTTTTCCTCCTTGGGCAACATATTCGGCAAACGCCCTACGTGATTCAAAAAACTTAGCCTCGGCCGTGGCAAACAAAAGAAATATTACAATAGAGTTATGTATGGAGGAAATGAGTTTACCTGTTAAGTACTTCTTGCACACGACTGAAGTCGTGGTTGCTCCTAAGGAGGGAATCAAGGTATATTACCTTGCTCCACTTTGGTACAATCACAATCAAAATCCAGTGATGCCTAGTCATGTGTGTCGCCATAGTGATTAATCCTAAGTTCATGGTGCATGTAAAGTACAAATGAAACATATGTGTGGCAACTAGTGAAGCACTTACCCTTGGTTGAAGGGTACCATGACGTACTCCTTATCGGTGTGAGCAATCAATCCCCTCGTTATGTAACCTTGCACGAAGGATGCATCTGCGTTGATAGATTGCTCGGAGACCAACTGAGGGTCGAGGAAACCCACCGGTCGTCACGATTGCCGGACTTGTTGGATCATGTATCTATACATAAAGAAAGAGTAATGACATTTATCTGTATAACGTGAATGTAGAACTTCATTGTACAGTACACTTACAGTGTCCAGCATCGTAGAAGTGAGGCGTCGAGTTCGTCGAGATTTAATAGTAAGAATAAATCTTCGAATGTCACGACGATGTAGCCCGAGTCGTGGAGGAAATGCGTCTCGTTATATTTCAGAGTGAATGCACTCTGTCGGTTTGGCTTCATGTTGGACTTCTCCATGTACCAGGCATGCAATCTACCGCAAATCATACCAAGCTGGCGTAATTGTGAGTCGGGCATCAACGACACTCCTAGAGTAAACGTCCATGGCACGGGACGCAACTTATTTTTCTTCGCATGAGCCTTGGAGGCCTTGGAGCCTCGCTTATGATATGTTCTCGGTGGCGTCTCGGCGGGAGCCGATACAACAGACTATACTGGATTTGGAGGTGGAGGTGGAGCCACCGGAGCCGATGTGCCAAGTCCAGGGCGACGTCCCTCTTGGGCCACTGGATGTGAAGATTGTGGCACGGACATGTCGAGGACGATGTCCCTCTTGGGCCACTGAATGAATGTGTGGATGACATCCCCTAATGTCTTAATCTCTTCGTTTGGGGGCTTCTCAAGAGGGACGGACTTAAAAATATCATTAATCATGTCCACCTGGACCTTTATGAAACCGGTGTCTACTTGTACACCATGCATCAGCGTCCCTGGCAGCAATGGATACACCATGCCGCGCCCAGCGTCAACGGGAATAGAGCCAACAAGCCTGACTTTGAGGCTGCAAGGCATGGGCTCCTACATAACGATACAAGAGATGAGTTAAGGCGTCCACCAGAGAGATCTATGTACCATTCTAAAGAGGTACATTACCTGAATGTCATCAATACGTAAGTGGGCGTCGCTATGTTCAGAAATTGGTGTGGACGCGCAGCTACTGCGACGTTGAGGGGGACTGGGTACCGCAGTACTAGGAGTGGGTTGCGATTGGTTGCGGACTTGTCTCAGTTCTTCCCGCAACGAATCTATCTCTCCTCGAAGTGAGGCAGTCTGCTCTTGAAGTGAGGCAGATAGTTGTTCCTCAAGTTGAGCACGAAGCTCCTGTTTTATTTGTTCGCTGCGGTACGCCTTGGATCTCTTCCTACTCCTATATGTGTCGGAGTAATCTGGAAATCCGTGCCTCCAAGGTACATAAACCCCCATGCCTCGTGTGCGACCTGGGTGCTCCTTGTTTCCCAAGGCCTGTGATAGTAAATCTATCTCCCTATATTCTTCAAAGGAGCCACGAGAAGATTCGGTAGTCAATGATTGCTGCAAGAGGCAATTAATCATGTTATTTTTGAACCCATGAATTTCAAGAGGTGTTAACAACTATGTTGTTTAACATATTTTACCAGGCGTTGGGACACTTCCTCATCTGCGGGGTTTTTGAAAGAGACACCCGAAGATGTGGTTGATGACCTCGCTCTTAACCAATTTCGAGCGCGCTCGTTTGCGATCCCGGCAAATGGCGGAGAGGCCTCCGATCGGATTGCGACCTCATCCTGCATCCTCCATTGCGGGATTTTACCCGCGTACCCAGCAGTGCCGAGTCTGTGAGGGTGCGTGTTTTGTGACTGGAGATCCTTGTGCGCCGCACTTTGTTGTACAAATTCGGTCGTCGTCTTCATCTGCACAAATGCCTCCCATGTTTCCGGCGACACAAAAGGATACTTCGTGAAGGGCGTGACATCCTCGGCCACGTACTTCGTCACAAGAGTGCTCTTAAAATTCTTCCATGCTTTTCCCATCGCGAGGAGCGCCTGCCGTTGCATGAGTCCCTGTGCTTCTGCTGGGATCTCGAACGAATTTGTAAGTTCCTCCCGTAGCTGATTTTTTTGATCCTTTGTCAAATCTTTCCAGCTTGCTATGGTGATGGGGACCCGTTGCCTTCCAATTAACCCGCAGGTAGTCCGAAATGATGACGCTGCTTTCGTTGGTTCCAGAGGGACCCCATTCGGAGAGACCACCGTGATGGTCATTCGGCCCTCTGGCCTTTTCGATACTCCTCGGCCACGTTTAGATTTCGCAGTCTTGGGAGCGTGCGACCCAGATGATGATGACGAAGACTGTGTGGACGCCATCTCTCTTCTAAGACCAGCGGCGTCGGGAGGGAGCGGCGACGGGAGGGACCGGCGGCATCGGGAGGGAGCGGCGGCGTCGGGAGGGAGCGGCGTCGGGAGGGACCGGCGGCGTCGGGAGGGAGCGGCGGCGGGAGGGAACGGCGGCGTCGGGAGGGAGCGGCGTCGGGAGGGACCGACGGTGGGAGGGAGCAAAACCTAGCTAGCAGGGGCGCTGCAGGGTGGAGACAAGAGACTGCGCCAGAGCGGACTCCGCAGACCTAGCTGCGGGTATTTAAAGATGAGCTATCACAGACGGTTCTATCAATATAACCGTCTGTGATATGACATTATCACAGACGATTCTATATATATAACCATCTGTGATATCCATATTATCACAGACGGTTCTATATATATAACCGTCTGTGATTTTCATATTATCACAGACGGTTATATCTATAGAACCGTCTGTGATGTATTATCACAGACGATTTCTTTTGATAAACCGCCTGTGATAGTTCACTATAAATACCCGCAGCTAGCTAGGTTCCTATGTCATTTTACAATTACAATATGGAACATAGATACATTTATGAAAAACGCAAGCATAACCATAAATATAACTATTTCTTAGTTCCTTAGTCATTTTACAATTACAATGGAACATACATATACATTTATGAAAAACACAAGCATAACCAATATTATTTATTACACTTTGGCTATGTCATTTTAAATAAAGCCCTTCACGATGATCGACACACATATAGCTTGCTTCATCGCCTTGTTCTTCCTCGAGCCTGATGCCGTGTCCGAATGGAGGCAAATCATCAAATTGATTGTACTCTTCCTCATCCACAACATTCTCAACCCCGACAATCCTTCTTTTTCCCTGAAGAACTACATGACGCTTCTTATTTGCCGGGTCGGTTACATAAAATACTTGAACAACTTGCCTCGCGAGTACGAATGGTTCGTCTTTGTATCCTACACATTCGAGGTCCACGGTAGTGACGCCGTACTTGTCAACCTTTACACCCCGTGGAAGTTGGACCCAACGGCACCGAAATAGAGGAATTTTGAAAATTACGTAGTCAAGCTCCCAAATCTCCTCTACAAGCCCGTAGTACGAGCTTGGGCCAGTGGTACTGCCGTGCGCATCATAGGCATCTATGCGGACACCTGAGTTCTGCACTGTGCTCTTTCTATCTTGATCTGTTGTATAAAATGTGTAGTCATTAATGTCGTATGCTTCCCATGTCACAATTGTAAATTTTGTCCCTTTTGCCAACCATTGTAGTGTTTCACTTGACGACCTCCTAGTCAATTGCGCCTTGAACCATTCGTTGAACTGACGGTTGTGTTGTCTCGTGATCCAAACTTCTGACTGGCCTGCATTCTCCTGACGTAGCATGTCCTTGTGCTCTTCAATATGTGGGGTCACTTCAGTCATGTGTTGTAAAACCATGAAATGGGCTTGAGCATACGTATGTTGATCCGGAGTTATTGCTTTCCTCCCAATAGTCCCGATACCCTCTAGCCTCCCCTCGTGACGAGATAGAGGTACACCTATCGGCTCTACCTGAGCCATATAGCCGATGCAGAATTCAATGACCTCTTCTGTTGTATAACCTTCGATGATGCTACCCTCCGGTCGAGATCGATTGCGTACATAGGACTTCAGAATTCCTATGTACCTCTCGAAAGGGTACATATGACGTAGAAATACGGGGCCACATATTTTTATCTCTTTCACAAGGTGGACAATGAGATGGACCATAATATCAAAACATTATGGAGGGAAATACATCTCTAGATGACATAGAGTTGTCACCACCTCGGTTTGTAGAGCATCTAGTCCATCCGGATCAATGACCTTCTGAGCAATTGCGTTGAAGAAATAGCATAGCCTTATGATTGTCACTCGAACCTTGTTCGGCAAAATACTTCTAATTGCAACAGGTACCATTTGAGTCATTAGCACATGACAGTCGTGAGACTTCATGCCAATCAATTTCAAATGTTCCATGGAAACAAGTTTCTTCATGCTTGTCGAGTGACCGGATGGAACTTTCACACCATTTAAGGACTGGCACAATTCAGTTCTCTCGGACTTAGACAGAGTGTAACATGCTGGGGGAAGGTACGTCCGGCCTTTATCAGTCTCTATCGGTGCTAACTCGGTCCTGATGTTCATAGCGACCAAGTCACGCCTTGCGTTAACACCATCCTTTGTTTTATCAGGAATGTTCAGTAAGAGACCAATCAAACTGTCACATACATTCTTCTCTACGTGCATGACATCGATGCAATTGCGAACTTCTAAGTGCTCCCAATAAGGCAAGTCCCAAAATATTAACCTCTTTTTCCACATATTCTTCCTCAATTTACGTCCCTTTCTAAACACAACATTTATATCCTTGACCATATCATACACCTCTTTCCCGCTAAAAGGTCTTGGTACTGAGTCATCCTCTTTTTTCCGTCAAATTGTTTCTTCATCTTGCGGTATGGGTGATACTTTGGAAGGAACCTACGGTGACGCATGTACACAGTTTTTCGCGAGTTGTTCAACCACACACTCTCGGTATAATCTAAGCAGTGCGGACACACTTTGACTCCTTTTATACTCAACCCTGACAGGTTACCAAGGGCAGGAAAATCATTAATGGTGCAGAACAACATGGCCCGTAGAGTGAAGTTCTCTCGTTTGTCCGCATCCCATACATGTACCCCTTCATTCCACAGTATTGCAAGATCTTCCACTAATGGGACAAGGAACACATCAATATCGTTGCCAGGTTACTTCGGCCCTTGGATAAGTAGTGACATCAAAATATATTTCCGCTTCATACACAGCCAAGGAGGAAGGTTGTACATGCACAGAATCACGGGCCAGGTGCTATGTCGGCTGCTCATGTTACCAAAATGATTCATTCCATCTGTACTCAACCCAAACCTTATATTTCTCGGTTCCACACCGAAATCTACAAACATCCTATCGATGTTCCTCCACTGGGCAGAATCAGCAACATGTCTTATCATTCCGTCTTTCTTACGCTGCTCGCAGTGCCAACGCATCAATCTTGCATCCTTGCGGTTTGCAAATAAACGCTTCAAACGGGGGATTACAGGAAGATACCACATCACCTTAGCAGGAGGTCCTTGCTTCACCTCGATGCCCTTCCCATCATCAGAGTCATTTTTACGCTTGTATCGGGATGCTTTGCACACCGGACAAACATGTAAGCTAGCATACTCTTTACGGTACAGGATACAATCATTCCGACATGCATGTATTCTTTCTACTTCCATTCCTAATGGACAAAGAATCTTCTTGGCTTGGTAGGTGGTTCTCAGCAACACATTTCCCGTTGGAAGCATGTCCACTAGGAGACCTAATAATGCCGTGAAACTCTTGTCGGACCAACCATTGCTTGCCTTCAATTTTAGCAGTTCTAGAACTGATGACAACCTTGTCTATTGCGGCTTGCAGCCCGGGAACAAAGGTTTCTCGGAGTCCTCCATCAAGCCCTCGAATTTACCAAACTCTCTCTCACTATAGTTCCCTTCTGCATCATGTAACATCTGATCCAGATTGTCATCCTGCGACCTATCCTCATGATCGAAAGAACAGTCCACAACTGGCATATCGTTGTCTCCCTCGGCTATGTCATAACAATCTTCTTGTGTACTCTTCTCTTCACCGTGACTGGTCCAACATTTGTACCCTTTTCTGAAACCCCTTCGAATCAAGTGAGCTTCAATCTGCGCTGAGTAGCTAAACATCTTGAGATTATCACAATCAATACATGGGCAATACATATATTTCATCCCCTTCTTCAACATATCCAGCTCGGCCGCCCTTCTAAAGGCAGACACGCCAATAATGTACTCTTCACTCACACGGTTCTCAATATACATCTAGCTTCGGTCCATCTATGCTACACAAGTGACAAATGGGTGTCAAAAATGATTATTACCTCTACTACTAACCTCTGATCAGATCACTAAGAATGTTAAGTAATTGAATACAAATCTCTGATCAGATCACTAAGAATGTTAAGTAATTGAGTATGCTAACATCTGATCAGATCAATAAGAAGGCAGTGATATTTTTTCACCCCCAACTCCCTAAAGCCGGCCGCCTTGCTCCGCCGATGCATCGCAATGAAGACAGATCGGTGTCGACATCCTTCAAGCAAGTACGCCAAGTCAAAATATACTACGCAGAATATCACAGACGGTTCCAACTACAAACGGTCTGTGAAAATTATATATCACAGACGGTTCGTATTAATACCCGTCTGTGAATTATCACCGACGGTTATTAATATTAACCGTCTGTGATTTCTGCCTATCATAGACGGTTCGCATAAATAACCGTCTGTGATAGTCTGATTATCACAGACGGTTCAGTAACACGAACCGTCTGTGATGTACATAATATCACAGACGGTTCGAAATATCAACCGTCTGTGATTTATGCGTATCACAGACGGTTCGTGTATAGAACCGTCTGTGATAGTCCTTTACAGACGGTTTACACTACAAACCGTCTGTGATAGTTACACGGGGATGAACTGTTTCGTCAGGCACATGACTGCCAACTCGAAGCATATATAGCATAGCATTCGAGGCACATCCGAGGCCTGCTGCTGTGTCTTGAGAAATGCCAAGAGCTGGTCTTCAGATGTGGCTGCCACATCTGAAGACCAGTGTGGCTGCCACATCTGAAGACCAGCTCTTGGCATTCCTCAAGACACAGCAGCAGGACTCGGATGTGCCTCGAATGCTATGCTATATATGCTTCGAGTTGGCAGTCATGCCCTGACGAAACAGTTCATCTTTCCCGACAAAATTAAAGGCAATTTTATTACAATAGTGCAAAAAAAGACATTCCCAGATTCTTCGTTGAGCAGCCGACATAGCCGACTTCTTCGGTGAGCGACAATCCATCTGCTTCTTCCCACTCCTTTTCTACATCTCTGGTCTCTGTATCACGTACGCCAGTAGCGATGATTCATCTACTACTGAATCATCGCTACTGGCGTACGTGATTCAGAGACCAGAGATGAAGAAAAGGTGTGGAAAGAGGCAGATGGATAGTCGCTCACCGAAGAAGTCGGCTATGTCGGCTGCTCACCGAAGAAGTCGGCTGCTCACCGAAGAATCTGGGAATGTCTTTTTTTTGAACTTTTGTAATAAAATTGTCTTGAATTTTGCAGGAAAAAGAAGGATTGTTGGAGTGGACATCACATCTCGGCAGTAGTCGGCATCGTCGAGGAACATGCAAATACAGAGGCAAGCAAGCAAATAAAATAATGTTATCCATACCCTCTGAAAACAATCAAATACAGAGGCAAGCACAATAACACATTCAAATCTATTACAGCTAACGAACCCTTCATGGCACGACGGTGCGTCTGAACAAAGACACACTTACGACACTTATGGCAAGAGTGTGTTGTCCAGCCGCCCGCCGTGCCGCGACGGAGACGCTAGCTCATAGCGGAGGGGAGATGCATGAAGGAAGCTAGCTAGTGGATGAACTCACGCGTGACTAGTACCGCTGGAAAGGTAGATGGGGTCATTAATAAGGGCTGAGTAGTGGGAGGAACTGTTGCCCGCCATTCCATGTGGAGAGAATGGACGGTCGAGATCGAAATCCTGGGTATACACCAATTATTGGTGACATACACCAATTATTGGTGACCTGTGATTATCACAGACGGTTTGTTACACGAACCGTCTGTGTTGGCAAGATTATCACAGACGGTTCGAATTAAGAACCATCTGTGAAAATTCACAGACGGTTCTTAATACGAACCGTCTGTGATGTCTCAATTATCATAGACGGTTCTTGTTAATAACCGACTGTGAAAATATCACAGACGGTTACCCGTATAAACCGTCTGTCATAAGCTTCATACCAGAACGCTTCGCGCGTGTTTCGATGCCAGAACGCTTCGTGTTTCGATCGTCTAGTTAACGTCTCTTGATCGTTATACGAAGCGTCTATATCATTAATGTTTGGGTATACGAACCGTCTGTGCTAAAGGTTAAATATGTGCGCCTAATCCAGGTCTCTTCTACGTACGTACAATACAATATACAATACAACATGGCTTCTACTACTGTTCTTGTGATCATTTCCTTCCTCTCATCTGTTGATCACGAATTGTTCGGCCGGAACCTTACACAGGCGGCCAGCAATTTGCATCTGGAGCAGCTTCTCCGCACCCGCCCTGCTCTCCTTCCCCGACTTTCTTGCATTCGTCAGCTTGACCTGATCCTCCGCCGTCGACGGAGGCGTCTCGCTGCCGCTCAAGAAAGGGAAATAGCCCTCACCCTGGTTCTTCTCCACAATGTGTGCAATGCGGAAGAAGCTCTACACGCATTGCAGAGACTAATGGATAGCCTTGCCGATCAAGCAGAAACGACAGATTCTGAGGAATCTTTTCATGCTATCCTCTACAACATTATGGATGCTGCTGATCATTTGCCCAGGCTGCAGGAGGAAGTGCTGAGGACAAGGGCAATCTTAACGGCATTCGAGAATTTAGCGGCTGATCCTCCAAGTCCCCAAGTTGAAGAAGAAGCTTACGAAGCCCAAAAGAATACAATCTGGGAAACTCTTTACCTGTGCGACTTTTGTAATAAATTTGCCTCTAATTGAAATTAATAAATTTGCCTTTAATTTGTGATCTCTTGTCTCAGTAGTTCTGTAGTTAAGTTATAATTAGAAGCAATGTGTACTTATATATTAACCTCTGATCTAGAATATGACAGACAAAGGGACATCACAGCCGGTTTTTGTAAAAAACCATCTGTGAACATTCCTAGACGGTTCTTAACAGCAACCGGCTGTGATAGTCGACACAACACAGACAGTTTTTAATAAAAAAAACCGTCTGTGATATTC
>CM029611.1:55100-153797 GCA_017311315.1 Dendrocalamus latiflorus
CTACACAATCTTTTTGATGCTCTTATCGATATTCAATTTATTCACATAAACATTTACACTAGAACAAAAAATTATAATTATAGTTAAAAAAACTCACTCTTAGAGCAAGTCCAATAATAGAGCCAAGTGTTTGGCTATAAGTCAAGTTATAAGAGTCAAGTTATACAATAATTTGTCTACAAAAGTTTTTTATTATTATGTGATACCATGTCTCACATTCTCTTTCCTATTCCTCCTCACATATATTTATTATCTAGTCCCACCACTGCATAGGCTCCCGTGCCCAGCTTGTTACTTGCATGAGAGCTAAACTCTCATCTCTCTCCTCCACATCAGCAAAATGCTGATTAGCTTGACTATAAGACCATTATTGTACTTGCTCTTAGTGGGTGTAACGAATAACCAGAAAATTACTCTCCGACGTAAAAGAGAGGAGATACAACAAGATAGACATGTCGACCTGGCATATCAACAGCATGATGTTCCTAATTGGTAGAGAATTTTGAACTGGCAAGCAACGGAATACCAAGGAAGTACGCAAGTACGCTGGATATCCGGACCGATACATACCTCCAACTCTGTCACGATTCAAGCGGCTGAACTGACCGTTATCTCCCTCCCATTCTCCCGTGCTCTCCTCTCCGCCTCCCTTTCCTTTCTCCCACCCCTCCGCCCCACACACACCGACGCACAAACCCAACCAAAACCCCACCGGAAAAGGGGAAAGCCATGGTGATCTCCGCTTGGAGCACGCGTCTCCTCCTCATCCCCTCCTGCCCCATCCCAAGCCCTAGCCCTAGCCGCCTCCCCTCCTCCCTTTCGGCATCCCCCCGCCGCCGCCGCCTCCACGCCCTCCGCCTCGCCCGCCCGCTCCGCGCCTACATCTCCGCGCCGGCGTCCGGGCCGGACACGTACCCGTCCCCCTCCCTCGACGCCGCGGCGGCGGCCGCGGACGTCGCTGCCGCGATCTCCTCCTCCGACGCTGTCACCTGGGCCGGCGTCTGGGCCCTCCTGTTGCCGCACAAGGCCCGCATGGCGGTCTCCCTCGCAGCGCTCCTCGCGTGCACCACCTGCACCCTCTCCATGCCGCTCTTCTCAGGTGCATTAGTACATCTACGCCTCACGCCCTCGGCGTTGACGCTTCTTTGGCTGTTCTGAAATGTGGTGGTTGGTTTGTATGGCAGGGAGGTTCTTCGAGACCCTGATAGGGAGGGGGTCCGAGCCCCTGTGGAGGCTCCTGTCCAAAATCGCGGTGCTGTATACGCTGGAGCCCATCTTTACCATCATATTCGTGATCAACATGACCGTGGTCTGGGAGAAGGTGATGGCGCGGCTGCGGAGCCAGATATTTCGCAGGATTCTGATACAAAGGGTATGTGCTATGCCTGCCTGGACAGAATGCTCTAGATGCTGTGGCGATTATTGCACGCGGAATAGTTTGTATGACAAATCAGACTGCGGATTTGCTGTATTGTTGTTATCTAGTTACTAAACTTAGATAAGAATGTTTGGGTGCGCTTGTTAGTTATTTTCCAACGGTTGCAGAAGCTATACTTGCTATTTGTTATGCAGCTGTTTTTTATCATGTGCACAGAGCTGATTTAGTTTGTAGTTGTGCATAAATAGAAGGCATTAACTGCCGTTGTACCATTAGTGTCTCATTGATGACAAATTTAATAGGTGCTAAGGGACTACTGATTTCAGTTCATATGCAAATTTGTAGATTGTCCACCAACTCTGCCAACTTTTTAATACACATTGAAGATGACATTAGTCTAAATACCATGATGAAATGATTCATGTCATTACATTCCTAGGTTGCACCCAGGGAAAAAAAACCTACGGTTACCGGAAAATCCCAGTGGGCACCGGGAGGGAAAAACCGGCCGAAATCCTCGTGGTTACAAATGCACTTCTTAGATTGGTTTAGATCTTTTTTGTACTAGATTACCTATTGTGTGAACTAAATATGCATAAATATGTTAGTTCCAACAATTTGTGCTAGGCTTTCTCTGGTTTTTCTTGGTTTTTAGCGGTTTTTTCTGGTAATTGGAACACTTACCGGTTTTCAAACCGTCCAAATTCAAAATTTGAAACGTGAATTTCATCCGGATTTTCTGGTAACCGGCCAGTTACCATTACCGTCCGCCTGCCGGGTTTTGTACCAGTTTCGAGATTTCTATCCCTGGTTGCACCAGCACTTACTACAGTTCTACTAGGGGAACTTACTATGTACTTGACAGGTGTTTGCAAGTTATTCTGTTTTCCCTTGGAGTCCCCTATGCTTTAGGCATTATACATGATGAAATCATATCGACTAGAAACATGTGTGCTAGTAAATACAGGT
The DNA here is from genome assembly GCA_017311315.1 of Dendrocalamus latiflorus. Classification (NCBI taxonomy): domain Eukaryota; kingdom Viridiplantae; phylum Streptophyta; class Magnoliopsida; order Poales; family Poaceae; genus Dendrocalamus; species Dendrocalamus latiflorus. The sequence continues at coordinate 57,448 of CM029611.1, forward strand.
TGTTCTGATGTAATGTGATAATGGTTTTCACTGTGGATAGTTATGTAACCTCAACGGGAACTAGAACTAATTACTATGCATGGAAATAATCCATTAGTACATGGCCTACTAAGCTCCGTTTGCTATGGCGATTTCTTTGCCCTTTTCTTTTGGGTAATTCATACATTTATCCTATAAGGTTGTCATAAGAAGGCAATGTCTCATCATCTTGGCAATTTAGGTCTTAACCGAACAAATTTATATTAGTTCTTTTTATTCATACTTCGTTATTTAAATTGGTAATAAGTGATTTTCTTGTTTGGCTTTTTGCAGATGGTATTTTTTGATCATCACAAGGTACTGATCTACCAATTACCATACCATAGTTACTTAGAGAAAGAAAACTTTAATCATTAAATATATGTTTCCTACTCAAGTCAAAATCTGTGTACTATTACAAGTTCAACAATAATGCTGTAGATGGGAAGTTTGGTAAATATCACTTGTTCATATTATTTCAGGTAACACGTTGAATCTTAGCATGTGGCTATTCTTCCATTATGAAAGAAATGGAATTAAAGTTAGGCTGTGTCCGTGTGAAACTGTGAATATTGAAGAACGGTACAAGGTTGTTTAAGTTTACTGAGCAAAATGGTGGACATGGTTTATTTATTATGCATTTCATGAATATAGTAACAAAAAAAGAGAGAGAAAATCATCTTGCTTCTTTATGTTGACAAGTCCTGGTACAATGGCATTGGTTTAGCTTGGTCCGTCATAAAATTATATAGCATACTCTTTCATGTGTAAATCAAATGATGTGTTGATGGATGACCATGTTTAATGTGTTCTGAGTAATGAAAAACTATGTAGTAGATGCCAAGAGGCTATTTCAAGTCCATCAAGCTAGAACATGGAGTTATTTTTGGATGTGTGAGTTATTTTTGGATGTGTGTTATTTAACTTTGGTGTCAAGCATAGACTCTTAGCTCTATGTTTCTACCCTGAAAGCATAGCAAAATGGTGTTGTATTCTTGTTATTATCTCAATGAATTGGCAAGAATGGACTGCTTCATGTCTTGACGAAAATTTCTTATTATCATTTGATGGCAGGTTGGCGAGTTGACTGGTTTGTTGACATCTGATTTGGGTTCTTTGAAGAGCGTAGTAAGTGACAACATATCAAGAGATCGTGGGCTAAGGGCACTCTCTGAGGCAAGAAACTTTACATTATGAGAATGTAAGCTTGAAACCGCTAAAGTGCTTAGAGTTTGGTCAGTAAAATTACATAATCTCTCAGGGCCATTAGTAATGATCTTAAAACACTGACTTCATTCCAACCATTTTTGACCTGTTATTCCATTTAAATCATATAGTTGTAAATTTGGTAGTTACAATTACTTGCACACTGTCTCATGTCTGCGGGTCTTCTAAGAATTTTTCCTGTTCTATTTTTCAGATCACTGGTACACTTTGTATACTTTTCATATTGTCTACTGAGCTAGCCCCTGTTCTAGGGCTCCTAATGGTCTCTGTCTCCGTGTTAGTTGGTAATTTTCTAAATGCTGACTGTGCCAACAGAATATGCCACTATTTGCTCGCTGTTCATACTATATATGACATTTCTTTCAGATGACTAGAATGACTTTCATCATTCCGAAATTTTACAGTATGTTTTGAAAACAAGCCTATATTTGTGGTAAACCTGAGGCAAGTAAGCTTTACTAGGACCTAATTATTGAAGCTGATTCCTCATGTCATATAATTTTCTAGTTTGGTTTTGATACTCTGAAATGAGCATAAATTGAATCTTAGCATTATATTTATGATTATTCTAAGAGGTATTGGATGTCTTGAGGAACATTGGGTGCCATGCTGAAAACCTCGCCCGTCTTCTGTGTTAAGCTAATGCAATTACCTATTCTGTTTAGGCACTGTATACAGAGTTCCCCAAATTTTGTTAATTTGGGAGCTTTTGATGGAAATATCCATGATGTCAACTGATTTTACGTAGAGTTATTTGGTCCTCTAAGAAATTGATTTATTGGACAGCCATGAGATGATAAAGGACTTTGCAATAAGAAACTGTATTTCTCTGTTGATGTTTTATTTACAATTATCTTTTTCTGCTGATATTTTATTTTTGTCATAGAACATTGTCCCTTTTGTAAATGTTATGAGTGTGGGCTTGATATTCCAATGGGCCAAGAGGCCAAATATATACATGAGAGAATATGCAATAAGCCCCCTATACAATGTGATAACCTTGCAACCTCTACATTTTTAACACCCCCTCAAACTCATGGTGGATCAGAAACACTGAGTTTGAAGAGGTAAAAACTGTGGTGAGCACTTGTTTGTACCTTGGTGAAGAAATCTACCAGCTGAATCTCGGAAAGCACACACTGAAGAGCAACCACCTGTGCTTGCACTTGCGATATCTGGTAAGAAGCATCAACACTAATATGCTTTGTGAACTCATGCTTCACTGGATTACGAGCAATATTGATCACACCCATGCTATCTGACAAGAGAGGAGTCGGTGTAGAAACAAAAACACCAAAGTCCGCAAGGAGCCACCGTAACCAAGTAATCTCAGCAGTCAGCAACGCCATAGCCCTCAACTCAGCCTCAGCTCTCGAACGAGAAACTGCAGCTTACTTCTTAGTATTCCACACAATGAGAGGAACCAAGAAAGACACAGTAGGCAGAAAGAGATCGGCCCACGAAGATATCGCAGAACACGAAGAAGATGATTGTAGTGGATCTGAGTGGGAACCGAAACAAACTGACTCAAGATGTGGATAGAGTGGGAAATATCCAGTCTAGTGATCCCAAAATATACCAGGCTACCAACAAGGTGGCTATATCGAGTGGGATCCTCAAGAGGCTCCCCATCAGTAGGTCGAAGATGGACTCCAAGCTCCATAGGAGTATCCACCATGCGTTGATAAGTGAGACTAGCATGAGCAAGAAAATCCTGAATGTACTTCTCCTGGGAGAGATAGTAGCCCTTAGGTGTAGAAGAAAACTAAATCCCAAGGAAGTAACGAAGGGGACCAAGATCAGACATCAAGAAGTGCTCACCAAGACGCTTCTTCACAGATGCAATATGGTATGGATCATCCCTAGTGATAATCATATCATCCACCTAAAGAAGCGTACAACCGTGAGAAGTGTGAACAAAAAGAGCAGGGTTGTGATCACTAGCGGTGAAACTGGCAGCAGTGACAATAGAAGAAAAGCTCGCAAACCAAGCACGAGGGGCTTGCTTGAGCCCATAGAGAGAGCGACGAAGGCGACAAACCATACTAATAGGAACAGAATACCCAGGAGGCGGCTGCATATAGACCTCTTCACGCAGCTCACCATGGAGAAAGGCATTCTTGACGTCCAAGTAAGAGATGGACCACTGACGAACAGATGCCACAACAAGGAGAGTGCGAACAGTGGTCATATGAGCAACAGGAGCAAAGGTCTCATCATAGTCACAACCATACTCCTGTTGAAAACCACGCGTCACAAGACGAGCCTTGTAGCACTCAAGGGAACCATCCGAGCGAGTCTTGATCTTGTGCACCCACTTGCACGTGATAGGAGTGGTATGAGCAGGTAGGGGAATAAGATCCCAAGTGCCAGTATGCTCTAGAGCAACAATCTCCTCTGCCATCACGTGCTGGCACTTCGGATGAGCAATAGCCTCACGGTAAGTCGTAGGCTCAGCAAGAGCAGTGGCCATAAAACAGTAGCACTCAGGAGGCCTAACTAAATGATGATCACGAAGATCATACTAGGGAGTAGAGGCTGGAGCAGGACCTAGCAAGGACGGAAGAGGGGAAGGAGTGGAAGGAGGCACAACTGAGGGTGTATCAGGGCGAGGACGACGAGAGTAGTGTAGCCGGAAAGGAGGGACGACCTCAACAGAAGAGGTAGTGGGAGCAGGAACAAGAGAGTCTGAAGAGGGAGGAATAGATGGAGGTGAAAGAGATGAGGGTGACAAAGGTAAAGTCGGAGGAGGAAGTGGAGAGTTAGGAAAAATAAAAAAAGAAAGCGCGTCAGTGGACGTTGAATTGGTGGAGGAAGACCAAGGGTAGTAGGGACGAGACTCATCAAAAGTGACATCTCGAGATATGCTCGTCTTACGAGCAATAGGGTCATAACAACGATAACCCTTATGCTCATAACTATAGTCAAGAAAAACATACTCAACTGACTGAGTAGTCAGCTTGGTGTGCTCGCGAGGAGGAAGAAGAACAAAACAGATACAACCAAAACAACGGAGATGACTGTACTGAGGAGGCCTACTAGAAAGACGCTCAAGCGGAGTATAACTTTGAAGAGCAGGTGAAGGTTGCAGATTGACAAGATAAGCAGCCATAGAAACTGCCTCAGCCTAGAAATGAGGCGGAACATGAAATTCAAGCATCAAAGCACGAGCGGTCTCAAGTAAATGGTGATGCTTACGTTCAGAAATACCATTTTGAGCATGAGCACCAGGACAAGAGTACTGAGGAAGAGTGCCCTGGTCAACAAGAAAGCGACGAAGGACAGCAGATAGATACTCACCAGCAGAGTCAGCACGAAGAACACAAATGGCTGAATCAAATTAAGTACAAACCATAGTGGCGAAAGACTGATAAATAGAAAGAACCTAACTACGAGAAGTCATAAGATAGATTCATGTATATCGAGAATAATCATCAATAAAAATGACATAGTAGCGATGACTCCCTTTCGAAACAAAGGGGGCTAGACCCCATACATCAGAGTGAACAAGATCAAAAGGTCGGAGAGATACAGAATCACTAGAATGGTATGGGAGGAGCTGCAGCTGTTTGCCAAGCTTGCAACTCGTACAATGTAAGAAAGTGTCACCAGAAACAGAGCCAAGAACACAACTCCAAACTAATGAAGACAGACGAAAACCTCTTATGTGACCCAAACGATAACGCCACTGGATGAAGGTTGCAGTAGAGGAAGCGACTGAAGTGGAGGCGGTGGAGAGAACCGACTGGCTGGTGGAGGCAGTGGAAGGAAGGTGCAGCCAGTCGAGCTCCTAAAGACGCTGCTAGTCACGACGCCTAGGCCAGTCCCAACCAGAGTCCCGGTGTGACGATCCTGAACACTGTTAGATGTGTATTACATAACTGTGTATTTACCCCATTGTATAAGGGGTTTCTTGCATATATGCCACCTGTACATGTATATATATTAGCCCTTTGGCCACATGAGGAATACAAGCGTTATTCCAACATGGTATCAGAGCAGGTTTTCGTCATACCTAGGTTTCGTCAAAACCTAGGGTTTTGCCTCCTGGCTTGCCGCTTGTTTCCCAAACGCTCGTCACGGATCTGACGTCGCCGACTCTGCCCAGGCCGCTTTCCTGTTGCCTGAGCCGTCGCCGCCGATTCTGTCCAGGCTTTCGTCGCCCAAGCCGTCGTTGTCGGGTCCCAGCCGTCGCCGATCTGCCGAGACCGCCGTCTGCCGGGATCCCGCTTCGCCCCTATCCGAGACCGGTCGTCGCCGCCAGCGACGCAGGCCGCCCCTCCGCCTCCCTGCCGGGGGCCGCTGCTACGCCTCCCCGTCGCCGAGGCCCGAGACCGCCTTTGTCACCGCCGCTCGGGAACTCGTTCTCGCGCCAGATCTGACCGGTGCTGCTGGAGTTGCGGGCCGCCGCTCCGCCCCTGGTCGCGGCCGCCGCTCCGCCCTTGGTCGCGGCCGCCGCCGGCGTCGCGCTCGACTCCGCCAACAATCGAGGCCGCCGTCGCCGACTCCGCCGGTGCCTGCCGCCAGATCCGCGCCTGCTCCATCATCGCCGGCCGCCGCTCCTACTCGCCGCCGCCGGCGTCGCCTCCGCCCGAGGCCGCTCCCCTTCGGCCGCTCTCCAAAACCGACTCTGTTTCGGTCGGTCTCCAAAACCGACTGTCTTTTGACAGTCGGCCGGTTGCTTTGATCGGGTATTAAAAAAAGCAAAAAAAAAAAAGAAAAAAAAGAAAAGATGTCTTCTTCTGCAGGAGTCGTCTCTGTTCCTCGTTGCCCAGTGATCTTCGATGGTCTCAATTATCGGGACTGGTTTCAGCACATGCGCATCCACATGCGTGGTCAGCACCTTTGGGAGTTTCTTACGGGCGAGTTGCCTTGCTCGTCTCGTCCTACTCCACCTGTTGAGCCTGTACTCCCGAAGGATGCTTCCGAAGATGCTCGTACAAAGGCTTCTGAGGCTTTTGAGGATGCCATGGAGACTTTTCAGACTCAGTATGCTGCTTACAAGACATGGATTGATGAAGATGCTCGTGCCTCTGCTATTTTGGTGCTAGCATGGAGGTGCATCTCACTGGTGATATTGTTGGACTGGCTTCCACATGCGATGTGGACGCATCTACGCAGCGCTACGAGCCATGGTGATTCCTTGTACCTTGCTGTTGTGCGACAGGAGCAGTCGCTGCAGCAGGGAGATGCCACTGTGGACGAGTTCTATGCTCAGTTATCTGCGATATGGCGTCAGATCGACTCTTTGGGGCCAGATGTTTGCCGCACCTGTCAGTGTTGTCAGCGTCAGCAGTCTCATATGGAGCTTCGCCGCATCTACGACTTTTTGACACGTCTCCGGTCTGAGTTTGAGCAGACTCGTGCCAGTTGCTGGCTCGTCATCCACGTGTGACTTTGTTGGAGGCCCTTGCAGCTGTTCGTACTGAGGAGATTCGACTTCGTGGAGGGTCTGCTATCATCATCATCATCACTTCTTCAGTTTTGGTGGCTTCTTCGGCTTCTACACCCGCTGTGCCTTTGCCTCCACCAGCTTGCCTCCACCAGCTGTGTCTCCACCAGTGACAGCTGCTGTTGGTAAGGGCCTTCACTGCACCTATTGCAACAAGGATGGACATGTGGAACAGTTTTGCTACAAGAAGAAGAAGGATCTTCGTCGTGGTGCTCGTCCTCCGCGGAGCACTGGAGGTTCCTCCTCTCAGCCGAGTTCTGGTACCCCTGACACTCAGCAGCTTCTCACATTGTTACCGCATGGTTGCTTCTGCATCGTCTGGTTCTGCTGCTCAGTCTTGGTGAGAGACACCTTCTACTTCTCTTCCTCAGGTACATCACCTTGGATTCTTGATTCTGGTGCTTCTTTTCATATGACATCTGATTCCACCTGTCTTACTTCCATTAGTCCTTTAGCTGCTCCTATCACTGTCCACACAGCAGATGGTACCTCTCTTTCTGTCACAGGACGAGGCACTCTTTCAAATTCCTCTTTTCATGTTCCTGCTGTGTCTCATGTTCCAAAACTAACCATGCAGCTCATATCTGCTGGCCAGCTCACTGATCATGGTTGTCGTGTTATTTTCGACTCTGACTCTTGTTGTGTTCAGGATCGTCGCACGGGGACTCTGGTTGGTACTGGCCCTCGCCGCCGTGACTCCCAACGGCTTTGGGAGCTTGACTGGCTTCGCCTTCCTTCCGCTGCCCCAGTCAGTCTTCTCGTCCACCTCTGCAGCTGCTGCAGCCTCCACCGCTTCGTTTGCTCAGTGGCATCATCGCTTAGGACATCTTTGTGGTTCCCGCATGGCTTCTTTACTTCGTCGAGGTCTTTAGGGTCTGTGTCTGGTGATGCTTCTCTACATTGTCAGGGTTGTAAGCTTGGCAAAACTTCAACTCCCTTATCCTTCTAGTGAGTCAGTGTCTCAGCGTCCTTTTGATCTTGTTCATTCTGATGTATGGGGACCAGCTCCTTTTGTTTCGAAAGGAGGTCATAGATATTATATCATTTTTATTGATGATTTTTCTCGCCATACATGGATATACTTTATGTCATCTCGTAGTGAGGTTTTATCTATCTACAAGACCTTTGCCACCATGATTCGCACTCAGTTTGACTCTCCTATTCGTGTTTTTCGCGCTGATTCCGCTGGAGAGTACTTGTCGGGAGTCCTTCGTGGCTTTCTTGCTGAGCAGGGCACTCTCTCTCAGTTTTCTTGTCCAGGTGCTCATGCTCAGAATGGTGTGGCTGAGCGCAAGCATCGTCATCTTCTTGAGACAGCTCGTGCTCTCATGATTGCTTCTGCTGTTCCACCACATTTTTGGGCTGAGGCTGTTTCTACTGCCACTTTCTTGATCAACATTCAGCCCTCCTCTGCTCTGCAGGGTGGGATTCCAGTTGAGCGTCTCTGTGGCCAGACTCCTGATTATTCCAGACTTCGCCTCTTTGGGTGTGTGTGCTATGTTCTTCTTGCACCTCGTGAGCGCACCAAACTGACCGCTCAGTCAGTTGAGTGTGTTTTTCTGGGCTACAGTGCTGAGCACAAGGGATATCGTTGTTGGGATCCTGTTGGCCGACGGATGCGGATTTTCGGGATGTTACTTTTGATGAGTCTCGTCCTTTCTATCCTCGTCCGTCTCCTTCCTCCACTTCAGCATCTGTCGTTGAGCCGCTTTCATTTCTGACTTTTCCTTCCAGTCCTATAGTCACCACTCCACCACAGCCTTTGGTCTCTCCGGTACCTCCTTCTCAGTCAGCACCTTCTTCATCACCGGCATCCTCTCCCGAGGCTGCTCCTGATCTTGTTCCTTCTTATCCTCTCTACTATACTCGTCGTCCGCGAGTTGAGGTTCCTTCTGATATGCCCTCTCCTTCTGAGGTCATCTCCTTCGGCTACTCCTCGTTATAGTCTTCGCGATCGCCAGTCTATTCGGCTCCTGAGCGTTTTGGTTTTGCTGCCGTAGCTCTTGCCGAACCGACTTCTTATCGTGATGCTGTTGTTCATCAGGAGTGGCAGCATGCGATGGCGGAGGAGATGCTGCCCTTGAGCGTACTGGCACGTGGGATCTTGTTCCTCTTCCTGCGCGTGTTACTCCTATCACGTGCAAGTGGGTCTATAAGGTTAAGACTCGCTCTGATGGTTCTCTTGAGCGTTACAAGGCTCGTCTTGTAGCGCGTGGTTTCCAGCAGGAGCATGGCCGTGACTATGATGAGACTTTTGCTCCTGTCGCTCACATGACCACCGTTCGCACTCTTCTTGCTGTGGCCTCTGTTCGACAGTGGTCTATCTCTCAGTTGGACGTCAAGAATGCCTTTTCAATGGAAGCGCGTGAGGAGGTCTACATGCAGCCACCCCCTGGGTATTCTGTTCCTGAGGGTATGGTTTGTCGTCTTCGCCGATCTCTCTATGGCCTCAAGCAAGCTCCTCGTGCCTGGTTTGATCGTTTCTCCTCTGTTGTCACTGCAGCTGGTTTTTCGGCAAGTGCTCATGATCCTGCTCTTTTTATCCACACTTCATCTCGTGGTCGGACGCTTCTCCTTTTGTATGTTGATGATATGATCATTACTGGCGATGATCCTCAGTATATCACTTTTGTCAAGGAGCGGCTTCATGAGCAGTTTCTTATGTCTGATCTAGGTCCTCTTCGCTACTTCTTGGGATTGAGGTTATTTCTACTCCTGAGGGTTTCTATCTGTCCCAAGAAAAGTATATCCAGGATCTTCTTGATCGTGCCTCTCTTACTGATCAGCGACAGCTGAGACTCCCATGGAGCTTAATGTTCATCTTCGTCCCACGGATGGTGAGCCTCTTGCTGATCTACTCGCTATCGTCATCTTGTTGGGAGCCTTGTTTATCTTGGTGTCACTCGTCCTGACATTTCGTACCCTGTGCATATCTTGAGTCAGTTTGTTTCGCTCCCACTCAGCTCCACTATAGTCATCTTCGTGTTCTACGATATCTTCGTGGAACTATCTCTCGTCGTCTCTTTTTCCCTCGCTCCAGCTCTTTACAGCTCCAGGCATATTCTGATGCCACCTGGGCTAGTGATCCTCTGATCGCCGGTCTCTCTCTGCTTATTGTGTTTTTCTTGGTGGTTCTCTCATTGCTTGGAAGACTAAGAAGCAGACAGCAGTTTCTCGTTCGAGTGCTGAGGCTGAGTTGCGAGCTATGGCTTTGTTGACTGCGGAGGTTACTTGGCTACGGTGGTTACTTGAGGACTTTGGTGTTTCTGTTTCTGCACCGACTCCTCTTTTGTCTGACAGTACAGGTGCTATTAGCATTGCTAAAGATCCGGTGAAGCATGAGCTTACAAAGCATATTGGTGTTGATGCTTCCTACATGAGGACACAGGTGCAAGACCAGATTGTTGCTCTTCAGTATGTGCCTTCCGAGCTTCAGTTGGCAGATTTCTTCACAAAGGCACAAACCAGGGCTCAGCACAGTTTTCATCTCTCCAAACTTCATGTTGTTGATCCACCATGAGTTTGAGGGGGGTGTTAGATGTGTATTACATAACTGTGTATTTACCCCATTGTATAAGGGGTTTCTTGCATATATGCCACATGTACATGTATATATATTGGCCCTTTGGCCACATGAGGAATACAAGCGTTATTCCAACAAACACAACACGAGTAAGAGTCAAAAATGATACGACAACCATGATCAGTGATCTGACCAGTGGACATAAGCTACATAGCTAGTTTGGAACATAAGATATTGCAGGACAAGAAAGGACGAAGTTGAAAGAATGCCTTGTCCTGCAACAGGGAGATACCATCTGCATTCATAACTGTATGAGGAAGAGCAAGAGGCCTCCCAAAGGTGAGGTTGAGTAGAATTTGGTGTCATATGAAACGAAGCACCAGAATCCAAGGTATTGAGATACCTGAGGAAGGAGGTGGTGGTGGTGAAGCACCATAAGACTGAGCAGTAGAACCAGTAGAACTAAAGGACGCTGATGCAGTAAGGCGTTGAAGCCAGAGTGCAGCATCTCCTGCTGGACCCTCAGTAAACGGAGCTCTGCCATGATCTTCACTGAGAAGAGCCACCAGTGACCCTGGGAGGGCGATTACCCCCTGCGGCCCTAGTTCTTCCGCTTGTAGCACTGTTGAAATGTGTGACCATCGCTATCACAGAAGGTGCAATGAAGACCCATAGTAGAGGCCGCTGCCACCGGTGCAGCTGGAGGCACGGGTGCAGTGGGAGTAGGTGTTGAAGAAGACGTCCGAGCAGCCAGAACGGAAGTGGGCTGCATTTGACCCACGCTGTGAAGATGGGTCTCCTTAGCACGAACAGTGGTGAGAGTCTCTAGCACAGACGGACACGGCTGACTGAGTCAGGAGGTGAGCACGGACAGGCTCAAACTCTTACCGAAGACGTGTTAGGAACTCGTAGAGACGGTGAGTCTCTAGGTGAGCACGCTGACACACATAGCAGGGACAGGTCCGACAGACGTTCGGTCCCAGAGAGTCAAGCTGACGCCACACCGTGGACATCTGTTGGTAGAAGTCGTCCACCATGGCATCAAGCTGCTGAAGAGAGTGCGCCTAATGTACGACCAAGAGATACATAGCATCACTTGTCAGCTCGTAGTGGGCATGAAGGCGCTCCTACATCAACTGAGATGTAGGCAGCTCCACCACATCCATGGAGATAGCGACAGTTAGACTACCCACCAGGATGGTAGAAGCACGAGCCTCGTTGTCCTGCCACCTCTCATAGGAGTGAAGCTGAACCTGATACACCTCCATGACCTCCTTAAAGGCAGTGATCGCAGCTTTCTAGGTTGCTTCATCAGCAGATACAGGGATCTGAGGGGTGGCCAGCGGCGAAGGGCAAGGCGGACATAGCCTCTTGCAAGTAAGATGGCCCCAAAGACGCTGACTCCTCATGTGAATCCGCATGTGCATGGCCTACTCACGATAGTTCATCCCATTGAAGATCTTCGGAAGCAGAATAGTAGTGTGGGTGGCCATCACATGTGGGAGACGATCGGCGTTGAAGGAAGATAGAGTTGGGTGGAATTGGATGTGTTGCATTGAGCCTCTCGGGCGGTATATATAGAGGTACAAGACTTGGGGGGCAAGATGGTACAAGGGATTGTAATCCCAATTGGACTCTATCCTACCAAATATGTATTGTACTCTAACATCCCCCCGCAGTCACAACGGGAGCGTCGCAAACGGTGAGACTGGAGAAGAAGCCGAAGAGCTAACATCCCCCCGCAGTCATAACCGTCGATGCGGCGCGTATGCTGTGACTGGAGCAGGAACCGACAAGTAGCTCAAGCAAGGAGGTAGCCCTTTGTGCCGATGTCGAGGTAGCCGAGCGCGAGGGCGGAGTAGTCGTGGTCGAGGATGCCGTGCTGGAGATGGCCGTGGTCGACGTAGTCGTGGTCGGGTTTACCGATGTCGAGACGGTCGCTCATAAAGCCGCGGGCGCAAAGAGGCGCCATGGTGATGACGGAGACGCGTCGAGGCAGTCGTCGTGGAAGGGGGGGGCGATGCCGAGGTCGACGCAGCCAGGGCCGTCGAGGATGTAGGCGAAAAACGGCGATGCAATCGAGGCAGACGAGACGGGAACGGGAGGGTTGATACCGAAGTCGATGCAGTCAAGCCGCTAGAGCCGAGGCATGTGCCAGGTTTGCCAGACTCGGCAACGCGTCGGGGACGAAAGCACGCACCGGTGTTGCTAGTACCGGACGTACAAGGGAGAGGGCCCCAACCAGGTGTGGTTGTGCTGGACGAAGAAGAAGCAGTGCGGGAGCGGACGCTCCGACCCGAAGGCGAGCAGTCCTGACGCAAGGTACGGCGGCGGCGGTAGCGCTCGATGTCGGCGATGAAGGCCCGATCAGTATGACGAAGACCATGTGCAGACAAATGGCGCACAAGAGGTTGCGCAGCACAGTCGTCGATGCACAGGGGATGGCGATGTAGATGCAACGGCGAGGGGGACACACGTGCGGCGGTGCTGCGGCCCGAGGAGGCGACACAGCAGCAGCCCTGTTGCTCGGAGAAGATGCGCCGTAGTACTCGACGACAAACGTCACGGGAGCCAGGTGAATCGCGCACAATCGGCTGATCAGACCGAGTACGCGCGAGGCGGGACGACGATGGAAGAAGTCGGTGGAGGTGTCCCGATCTGTGGTGGCGATGACGAACCGGCGATGAAGACGTGCAGACAGGATGACCGAGACGCGACGCGCGAAGGCGTCCCCTCGACATCGCGTGCCTGGCCTGGCCGCACAGTCGAAGAGGTAGGGGCCGGTGTAGTCGACGCCGATGTCGGAGTAGATACATGCGAGGTCGACGGGCGGTGGGCGACTCAACCCCGATCAGTGATCGGGAGAAAAAAAAGATACAACAGCAGCAGTGGGATCCTCCATGTGCAACTCACCGGGTACACCTAGCGTGATCCTACCCCCTTTTTTTGTTTTTTTGGTTAGCTTCTAAGGGAAGCTACCTCCCTTGCTTACTTAAAAATAGCTCAGATCCAATCAGACCGATCGACCGGATCTGAGCGGAGCTGCACGAGGGCGCTTGGAGAGGCGGCTCGGGGGGATCGGCGGCGGGCGGAAGAAGGCGGAGAGGCGGCTCGGCCGGCGTCCCGACGTGAGGAGGCTCGGGAGCGGCGGGCGGCCGACGACGGAGAGGCGGCTCGCTGGCGGAGACGCGGGGGAGGAAGCGCCGGCCCGGGCGGAGGCGGATGAGGGGGAGGCGGCGCCGTCCCGGGCGGAGGCGGAGGCGAGGCGGGAGGGCCAGTACTAGCCCGGGAGGACACGGCAGCGGGGGAGGGAGAAGTCGGCGCGCGGCGGCCAGATTTGGGAGGAGTGGAGACGGGGGAGGCGGCGGCCAGATCTGGGAAGAGTGGAGGCGGGGGAGGGCGGCGCCGTCCCAGGAGAAGACGGCGGCGGTGTAGAGAGTAGTCGGCGCGGCGCGGGAGGCGGCGGCCATAGGGAGGAGTCGGCGGCCTGGGAGGGGCGACGGCGACCCGGCCTGGGGAAGAAGCGGCGGCGACCCGGGGGTAGCAGCGGCCGAGAGGAGGCGGCGGCGACCGAGGGGAGACGGCGACAACCCGGGGAGGAGGCGGCGGCCTGAGGAGGACACGACGGTGGACTGTGACGAGGAGGCCCGATCTGCTGCTTGACAGTGACGACGATGGTGGCCGGGATCAATAGGATCCGCTACCTAAACGGTGGCGCTGCCCCCGGCGGAGATAGATTCTCCCCGGGGGCGCGCGGTGCGGAAGCGAGCGGCGGCTAGGGCTAGGATCTAAACCTAGGCGTCTGATACCATGAAGGAAGATAGAGTTGGGTGGAATTGGATGTGTTGCATTGAGCCTCTTGGGCGGTATATATAGAGGTACAAGACTTGGGGGGCAAGATGGTACAAGGGATTGTAATCCCAATTGGACTCTATCCTACCAAATATGTATTGTACTCTAACAGGCGTGACACGGGCACATATCTGACAGGGGAGACGATGAAGGAACAACGACCAGAAGTGGCCGAGGCAGGCAGCTAAAGCTGACCAGGGCAGCAGCTGGGAGTCAGCGACCGGAGCTACCCGGTCGGCTTGCCTCCAGGTCGAGAACGCGCGGGTGGAGGTGTAGATCGATGCCTACGCATGCGAGCTAGGCAAGGTGGATGGCGAGAACGCGGTGCTCTAAGTGCGCCATAGCGAGCTGGCCGGTCGGTGACCAGGAGATGGCCTGCCAGGGCGGCGTCGGGCTCGAGCCGGGCAGTGCTGGGAGGTAGCCAGGCGGCGGCCAGGGGTGGTGTCGAACTAGATCTGAGCAGCGTCAGGTGACGCCGGGAAGAGGTGCGGCGCGAGGAAATCTGGCGGTGGCCAGGAGGAGGCAAGCCGGGATGGCGCCGGGAGGAAGGAAGGCAGGCGACGGTGGCCGAAGATGCAGAGCTGCGCCGGCAACCTGGCGCGTGTGCAGGGGCGCGGTGGTGTGGGCGCGCAGGGGCTTGGGGCGTGGTGCGTGGCCGGGAGGTGGAGATGCGGTGCCGGCCAGCAGCGGCCGGCGGTGGCTAGGGTTGGGAAACCCTAACCCTAGCCCTCTCCTAGGTTGATACCATGTTATAAGTGTGGGCTTGATATTCCAATGGGCAAGGGGCCAAATATATACATGAGATAATATGCAATGAGCCCCTATACAGTGTGATAACTCTGTAACCTCTACATGTCTAACAATAAAAACTACCGAGATTTTGCTTCTTAAATCTTGAACAAGCTGACTTTAGTTATCTAGGATTTTATACACTTTTATTAAATAATTTATTCTCCGAATATCTTTTTTCCTATTTTGGTGAATGAAACATATTGTTCCTTCTAAAGAAAGCTTAGCTAAAGTGGTATTGACAGTTTTCATGTCATATCTTAAAGAACATTTATTTATCCTTTGACAAGCTACTTGTTATAATCAGCTCTTTTCAAGAGGTCAACTGTTCCAACTTTTAAATCTTATGGAATAGTCCAAGCACGTATATCAGACTGTGTGTCAGAAACGTTTTCTGCCATTCGTACTGTGAGTACCATTCTTTTTTTCAGAATTGCACATTTACACGTTCCTTGAACTTCACGTTTTTTGTTCTTTTATGTCACTGAAGATAAATCTCCTCTCTTCTGCTAGATAACTGTTCAAGTTCTTGCGTTATCCTTATTTCATTCAAAATAACATGTGCAGGTTAGGTCTTTTGGTGGTGAAAAACGACAAATTTCTATGTTTGACAGCTTGGTAAGCCTTGTCAAGTGTGCACTTCTCATTTCACCCATTAGAATAATGACTTTCTCATTGTTCATTTCTCTAATGTTTAGCAACCATTAGTGATTTTTTTATTAATAGTTATTTATTAGGGGTGCATATAAAAGTAGATACTGCCAGTTTGTGTATATGGACAAACGGTATTCCAAAATTGTAGATTTAATGCTGATACATCTTGAAGATAAAACCCTATTAAAAAAGCTTTAGTAAAGTAACTATCGTTCAGTTCGAGGATGAGATCTGAACTTGTAAACATCCATTTTATCTAATTGTCAGAAGCAATGCTCTAAAAAGCAGTAAGTCGTAAGCAAGCTGTCACCCCACCTCTTAACACTAACAGCTCTATAAGTGGTTTGGGTATTTGTAAAAAAAAATATTATCTGCACAATCCTGTTAATCACAATGCATTACTATTAAAAAAATATTGACAAGGGTGTTTTGTTAAACAAATCAATACAGGAGAAAAAAGGAACCAAATAATATTTGAAATATTTAATCTGTTTATTTGGTCGCCTTAAAGTAACTAACAGAGCGCTTTATAAGCAATAAGCAAAGAGGCGGCTGCTTACTGCTTTGGCAGGTTCTTAAAAATGGCCTCAGTGGCTGCCGTTTAGAATAGTGGAGGGAAGTAAACAATATGGTTTACTGAGAAAATAACTTTCTTGTTAGTACAGAGTACAGACAACCTTTCTTAGCTTGTTAATTTAATTTTTTTTTGTTTGATAGGCACTTGCTTTCCAAAATAGTGGCACAAAACTAGGGGTGCTGAAAGCTGCCAACGAGTCATTGACTCGGGTGGTTGTTTATGTTTCCCTAATGGCACTTTACGTTCTTGGTGGAAGCAAGGTCAATGCGGTAAGCCTCTGAATCGCTTGCAGTATAGGATATTTATTACATTGTTATTACATGTAAGCTCCATTTTTAAAGACTGAAATTGTGGTGTGCTGTTTAGTTCTGTCATAAAATAAGTTCCATGTCATCATGTGAAGTATCCTATCCTGTAGTTTGTACTTGTATAACATGGGAGGACTAGCCTCGGATCAAGAGTGAAAACGATGGGGGTGCACCATGTATATCACCACATGTATAATTATCATGCAACATTGTACTAAATATGGTCATTTAATACTTCATTTATGTTATGAATTTCATTTGATACCATCAGTCTTGAACTGGCTGGCCGGAATCAGAAAAATATGATATTTTACTATTTTCAGGGAAAATTGTCTGTTGGAACCATGGCATCTTTTATTGGTTACACATTTACGCTGACCTTTGCTGTAAGTTGCAAATCTTTCTTGTTGAGAAGTTTTCTGTAGCTTCGTTTGTTGTTTATTGCATATTTAGTTATGTGACAGTACATACATTTTAGGTTCAAGGAGCTGTTAACACCCTTGGTGATCTACGTGGAACATTTGCTTCTATAGAGAGAATAAATACTACTCTGTCAGCAAAGGACATTGATGATTCACTTGCATATGGTTTAGCCAAAGAACTTGACAGCAAAGAACTTGATGATTCCAATGGCGGAGTGCATGAAAATGGCACTGTTAATAAACATTACATGGCAGCACTGAAATCATCCAGCAGCTGTAGTAACCTAGCTTCGTCTGGTGACATTCATCTGGAAGGTCTGTTTGCCATTATTAATATTATTTAACACACATAAGTTCTCTCCATGTTATGCAGATGCATATTCTATCCATATTATATGTTACCATCTGCAATTGTCCATTTTTTGTCTATGTTGTACACAAGGTGTAGAGCTTATTGTTTCGAAGAATAAGTTTCATGTTTGAGTGCCTTCATAACTCTCTTTTGTAATAAGCTCGTCATATTTACCTCAAGGTTCACCTTTTTGTGTCAGAAGACATAATTTAAGAGAGAATATGTTTTCAGGTGACATATTCAAGAATAGTTTACTGCACAGTTTGAACTATGAAACTTTCTGTGTTTGACTTTATCACTTCAATGAGAGCAGTTCAATAATTTCCCTTTTGAGTGTTTCTCGAAATGTCCAAAATTTATTTTACTAGCAGCACAAAACCCATAGTTCACTAATATATAACACTTGGACTGCCGGCATGCAACTGATACTCATGTGTTTCTTGAAATATCCAAATTTTGTTTTACTAGGAGCACAAAGCCCATACTTTGCTAATATATAACATTCTTGGACCTCTGGCATGCAACTGATGCTCATGTGTTTCTGGCAGATGTCCACTTCTCTTACCCACTGAGATCTGATGTGGAGATCTTACGTGGGCTTGATCTTACAATTGAGTGTGGAAAAGTCACAGCACTTGTAGGGCCTAGTGGTGCTGGGAAAAGCACAGTTGTGCAACTTCTAGCGCGGTACTATGAGGTACTGTTGTATATCTATAGTAACACTACGATGGTTTTTCATAAATGTAGCAAAATTTCAGTTTTGTTCCGTTCTTGCAGCCAACTCAAGGTCGCATCACTGTGGCAGGGGAAGACATTCGTGTATTTGATAAAAGGGAATGGTCTCGGGTTGTGTCCCTAGTGAATCAGGTATACCAATAGGAAGCTTTTGACGCCATGTCTGCATTCCTGCTATATCTACAGAGTACTTCGTAGTAGCATACAAGTTGCAGTTTCTCTGGTTGAGTAGCATTTGAACTTCTAGTTTTTCTTGTTGATAATTATTGCATAATTGCAATGGATAAGGGGAACAAAACATATTGTCTTGCAGTTATTAATTCTAATAACTTTTTTTGTATGAAAATTCAGGACCCTGTCCTATTCTCTGTGTCTGTTGGAGAAAACATTGCTTATGGTCTCCCAGATGATGTCGTCTCCAAGGATGAGATAATAAAAGCTGCTAAAGCTGCCAATGCTCATGAATTCATCATCTCTCTTCCACAGGTTGGGACATCTTTTCTCATACATTTTAGCCTATCATTGGTTGGCGATAATCCATTTTTCTCATTTGTTTGCAATTTAGGGCTATGACACTTTGTTGGCGAACGTGGCAGCCTCCTAAGTGGGGGACAGAGACAGGTAATTTGTTATTTTAATTTACTTTGATAAAGGAATTATGTCATTGTTGCATTATCCTAACTACTGTATGCTTATTTTGTTTGTTTGCAGAGAATTGCAATTGCACGAGCTCTTCTGAAAAATGCTCCTATTCTAATACTTGATGAGGTATCTTTTCTTACAAAATTGAAGTGTTTTTACATTTTCCCCAAGTCAAGGAGGCCAATTTACTGGGCTGGTAGCTTGTTACCATTCAGCTTGACGTGCTCTATCCTGCAGCTGTTTGGTAGCTTGTTACCATTCAGCTTGCCGTGCTCTATCCTGCAGCTGTTGTGATGCTCTTCGCTAAATTTTTCTTTCCATAAAATGGATCAATTTGTGTTGGAAAGGAGATAATGCCATCAAAGTATATCCATGGTATGCCATTAGTGCTTCCCATCACTGTTTGGGTGGAACGCAGTCACTCCGTGGGTGCGGCCACCAATGAACTGATCTTAAGCGAGCTCAGCTAGTTTTGGGTCAGCTGAGCCTTGCACAAATCACTGATAAATTGCATGAGCGAGCAACACAGGATCATGAGTGAGCTTTAGGAAGACATGAAGATTCCTTGGGAAAAATACCCGGATCTCCTATTTGCTTGGTAGGACCGTAGGTCACAGGACAAATCCAGGCACACAGGAACAGTGAAAGTACACAATGCTTGCTCACTTGACGACATGCTGCGATGTGATCCACAAGATGCCTGGGCACAATTTGGCAGTGACGATGTAGAACTTGGGGATGACAAGGTGTGTCCTTCCGTGGGTTGCTGGTGTGAACAGAGGGAATGGTGAGTTAATATGTTGTGAGAAGGGTCAGACACGGCTTACGGTTTTTACGTTTGGTTGTTTGGTTTATGGACTTGGGAAACTCAAAAAACATGCTGTGCATAATATGTATTCGAGTGAAGTTGGTCACTGTACCCTGGAATCAGGTTTCAAGTTCAAAATAATTCTTGGCTGAGGCCAAATTCGAGTCATCATGAGTGGCTTACAGGCCTGTAGCTTCTTTTGACAGTATCACAGTACTATGGATAGATCTGAGCCATATGTTCATACTAAAGCCATGGTAGACACATTTCACTGACAAATGTTGTGTAGATCAACCTTAATTTTTTATGTGTCCCTACATGCTAATAGCATGCACTGGTGGGCTCTGTTTTTCATTCACTGTTGTTGAATAGGTCCGGCTGCACAATACATATTATCATTCTTTTCCATAAATTGCTTTACGATGATGAGATGATGATTAGCTTTGTATTCACTCAAGAAACTTTGCTATTTACAGGCTACCAGTGCTCTGGACGCAACTAGTGAACGGCTTGTGCAGGAAGCTCTCAATCTCTTGATGAAGGGAAGGACATCTCTGGTGATTGCCCACAGGTTGAGCACCGTGCAAAATGCGCACCAAATTGCTGTTTGCTCAGATGGCAAGATAACGGAACTTGGGACGCACGCTGAACTGGTTGCCAAGGGGGGTCGTTATGCATCGCTTGTTGGGACACAAAGGCTTGCATTCGAGTAAGACCGTGCTAACGTTTGTCTCACACGAGACGTCCTGGTATTACTCTTTCTCGCATTTGACATCATCATAGGTTATAGGTTGTAAGCGACTTACGAAACTGTACATGAATTATGAAACACATGTAACAAAGGTGACAATCAAAATAAAGAATGGATGGAACTTCACATCACTTTGTATTGCTCCCTTTTTTCCAAGTAAAATACACCGTGCATTCCTAAACTTATCACGTTAGATCACTTAGGTCCCTAAACTTTGAAACTGTAGATTCATGGACCTAAACTTATTTAAGTGGGTTATTGTAGATCCCAAGAATGATTAACTGGCTTAACCGCTGACGTGCAGTCTTGATCAATGTCAGTGTAGCGTGGGGGTCACGTGCATCTTACCACTCGCTCTCTATATCTCCACCACTACCATGCTCACCTCCCCCCCAAGCTTCCTTCCCTACCACTACCTCTGCCTTCCACCCCCAGCTGCTCCACCTCCACTACATTTTCAAGCCGTTACTCGCCTACCTCTCCTTCCCTCTCCACCGCCGCATCCCTCACCTCATTCTCCCCGCTGGCCTAGTGTTGGCCCCAAGCAATGGCGATGATGATTGGATCTAGTGGATCTCCTTGCTCGTCGGCAGTCGCATGCGAGAAAGATGACTAGATCTGGTCAACGGCAATGACGAGCTCCATATCTGGCGGTTGCACTTCCACCGTACAACTTAGATCCGGTCGACCACCGGGGAGGAGAAAGATGGTGATGGAGGGGTCAGGGATGGGCGGATCCGATGACGGGGATTCTGGCATGGATGAAGACAACCTCCCCAGGGAGTAGGAAGACGATTGTGGAGGGGTCGGGGACAGCCAGATCCGGAGATAGTGGCAATAGGGATGCTGACGTGGAGGAACATAAGGTAAGGAAATGCAAAAGATATCAACTACATGGGTTTAATGCCAATTTTATTGCCCACTTAGCTAGTCACGTGAGCCGTACGTGATCCCCATGCCACGCTGATATCGATCAAGACTACACGTCAGTGGTCAAACCAGTGAATCGTCCTTGGGACATATAGTAACCCACTTAAATAAGTTTAGGTATATGAATCTACAGTTTCAAAGTTTAGAGACCTTAGTGATCTAACTTGAAAAGTTTAAAGATCCATAGTGTTTTACTCTCTCTCTCTCTCTTGCTTTGTCACTACACCATACAACATATCAAATGCCATGTTTGCAGTCAAGAAAAAGTGAAGAACACAACACTTGCTCCGACTTAGGTCCCGTTTGGCCTAGCTAGGCTTCTCCTTTTTTCTTTTTGGCTTCGAAGCCCGGCTTTAAGAGAAGCTCTTTTTTTGGCTTCGAAGCCCGGATTTAAGAGAATCTAGCAAATTCTAGCTTTAAATTTATAGTTCATTTTAGGCTCGGCTCCTTGGTTTCTCTGTGGCCCAGCTTTGAAGTTCACGTGTTTGGTCAGAAAAACAGCTTCGAAACCTAAAATACTAAAGTCGAAGCCCGGCCAAATGGGGCGTAATTAGTGTGAGCTGATTATCATTTGGAAACTTGGACAAGTTTCCTGTGTCTGCTACTATTGTTTAGTCGTCCATTAGCATTGTAAATAATCGATTTTGTGGTGGCTGCGCAATGCTCAGCCTAGCCAGGCATAAAAAAGACAAAAGGAGGTATATGAAGTGTGCACTACTAAATTTCATTCCTGCTTGTTTTGTAAACTATTATAGCTAAATCCCTTAACTGAAAAGATCGCAAAAGCACGAGAAAGACAGACAGGGTAAAGGATAGGATAATTTAAACTGTGTTTATGTGAAAAGTAGTACAAGGCACAAGCGAAACATGCTAATGGCCAGGTGGCGGAGGGGAAGGTAAATGATTCACTGTAAATAGTACACACCAAGCCGGTCGCGTGAGGAGCTGTCAGCTTTTCTAGATGAAATTGCATTGTAATGTTTATTAGCTTTTATGAGTTATTCAACTAAAAAATTAAAAAAGAAAAAACATCAATATATTATCACAGACAATGTAAAGAAATAAGAGAGAAAAACAAAAAAAACCAAAAAAATCAAAATTAAAAAGTCGACACATTTAAAGTGGTTTCTGGCTTGTAAAAAGAGAAAGCTAGAAGCCACAGGCTTTTAAGCCGGTTGAAGGAGGGCTAAATCCTGAACCAAGATTCACTTCACTTGACTCCCTCCCTCCTAGGGTTTTAATGCTCCCGAGGTGCTCCTCCTCTCTCTCTCTCTCTCTCTCATCGAGGACTTAGCCACAGCGTTGAGGGCAGCTTGGCGCTGTTCGTCCATGGCTAGGCATCGCGTAAGCATGCAAAAGCAACATGGTGACAATGGAAGACACAGTGGAGAGGTGGCCCATATTCCACCGCAGCTGCCCTCCGCCTCTTGTCCCCCACCCAGGCTGGTCTCCTCCTCTAGCGCCGGCTACTTCCACGAGGACCTACGCTGTGGCCTCAATCACCAATGTCATTTCGTCTTCTACAAGTCCAGTCGTCGCACCCTCGACCTGAACCATCACTCCGGCGAGTCCCTCGTGAAATCAACTGCGTCACGATGTGTTCCACCTTCCTATCCATCATTCCACACAATCAATTTCATCTTCTCATAGCCGTTCATCAGAATCGAGGCCAACTCTACCATCTCTGCCTGAGCGTAGCTGTCATTATGCCACAGCCAGTGATCCTTCACCGTCACCGTCCCCTCCATCTTGTTCTATGTGACATGTTCTACTCGTCTTCACCCTGTAGAGTGGTCACCACTGTTTGCCTCCGCTTCCGTTCGTCGCCACCACGCTTGTGACCTGCTGCTTTGTGCAAGTGCTGTCCAACAAACTTGGTGTGTATAGTAGTGGTGGAGAGGCTCAAGTGCGAAGAATGTTTCAAAAAGAAGAAGAAGAAAAGAGAGAGCATATGGTACAAGGTCGCATACCTGTCCAATGGGCGTGCCGGCACGGCACAACCCGTTTAGGCCAGCCAAATAAATGGGCCGTGCTGTGCTGGCCCACAGGCCGCGGTTTGAGCCCAGGCATGGCCCACGATTGTGACGTGCTGGCACGAGTACAATTAGGGCTTAACGGGAAAAAGAGAAAAAATTCAGAAAATTGTAGAAAATTAAGAAAAAATTGTAGAAAATTATGAAAAAATTCATAAAAATTATAGAAAATTGTAGACATTGTTAATCATCAAGATAATTATTTTTAATGATATAATGATCATTATTAACTTGTTAAATTACATGGGATGGCTACCTCATTAAAAACTTTACCAAGTAAAAACTCAACTTAAGAAAACTTGGTAAAGAAAAAAGAGTACAGCCTATAAATCTCACTACTGACTACATTTGAAGAAAAATATTAAAAATCCTATTCATTGCTACCTAGATATAAATTCTCAAAAGATTCTTCTAAGTCTGTATTCTCTGCAGTATGTTGGAGTCTTGATTTAGCTTGTTCTCAGTCTTTGACGATCAGAAGGATTTCGACCATCTCATTCGAGAGACTTGTTCGTCGCTCCTCGATTATTCCAGATACACTGAAGGCCGACTCCGAGGAGACTGTAGAGACAGGAACAGTTAACACATCCCGCGCTAATATGGATAGCACTGGATATGTTACTTTTTGGGTTTGTCACCATGAGAGGATGTTCAATTTTGCTCGATGCTGACACTATCACTGTTGAGATAGCTTGATAGGTCTCCAGCGCTTTGTCGCCTTCCTCCTCCTAACTACTGTGTACATGCAACACGAGAATCTCTAGAGGAAGAACCAAAAATCTTGCCCCATTGCATTTCTTATATAATTATCTTAACTACCAGGGGTCTTTCCAAACGCACGGACCCAAACTTATTTTTTGTATTTTTCATATACCTCATATAATTTATTCTTAACTACTCTATAGTATATACAATAATCTAAACCGGTAGCATCACTTAAAAGTTGTAATACATTTATAAATCCTTGGAGTTTGGCAACTTAGTTTTTATGGCAACTACAGCATCCCGTAGTACATGGTTATTTTCAAAAGCCTTTAGGTGAGTGGCAATTTCAAGAATGTTATGAATAATTAGAGGAGAGGTTGGACAGTATACTCCAGAAAGACAAAGTGTAGCTTTATGAAAAAGTTCTAAAAAAGAAAATATTTTTTCACCAACAACCCAATCATACTCAGTAAGTTCAGGGTCTCTAACTTGTGTTCTACTGGAGGAGCTACGAGATTGATGACCTTGGGTGTGAAGGAAAACAGATAAGGTGCTCTTATATGGCAACATATGTTTAAGCATAAGGTAAGTAGAGTTCTATCTAACAGGAATGTCTAAGCCAAATTTTCTAGGACGGACGTTCATTGTTACGCAAAAGCTCTTATACACGGCATGAAATTGCATCCCTAAAAAAAAAATCAATACAAGCATTTAATCTTTTTAAACCTAATTTAACAATAAGATTAATAATATGACAAGCACAACGTTGATATAGTAAAAAGATTGTGCATAAGTATTAAACAAAGGAGTAAGAATTTTCATAGCCTTAGTGCTTGCAGCTGCATTATCTAAAATTATAAAAAAATCTTATTCATGAAGCCAAAATCTTCTACAACTTTAATAATACATTCTGTAATATTTTTAGTAGTATGCGAAAACATTAATTAATTTAAATCCTATAATTCTTTTTTCCATTACCTAGTCATCATTAACATAATGAGCAACAATACTAATATAATCATCCTTAGCCCTACCACTCCATATGTCTAATGCCAAAGCAATATATAATGTACAAATATGAAACATTTCTTTCATTTTTTTCATGATAATTGTTATAATATTTAATTAAATCTCTAGTTGTGGTTTGCCTAGATACAACACTAAATCGAAGGTTATGAGCAGTCATAATATATTTTTGAAAAGCATCAGACTCACAAACATTTAAAGGTAAATTTTGAGAAGTAATTAATCTACAAAGAGATTTTCGGGCTATCTTTGGGTTGTACTCCCAAGTACGTATCGAGCCATCGAGATTATATTACAGCTGCGTTTGGCACATTTGTATTCCTTGCCTTCTTTTACGGCTTGCAGCATGCCGTTGCAGGTGACCCGTCCCACCTAAAGATTTTGCAGACAATTCATTACCACAATTTTACAAACAACATACTTCACTGAATTCCCCTCATTGTCGGTTTTAAACTTCTTGTTGAAATTGTTCTAGACTCCTGATGTAGTAGCTCTTGTTCTTTTTGCACCCGTGCTATGGGTTATGAATGCACTTGTTGAGTTAGCAGAAGATGGATCGATTAGACCCTGCGTCATCGGGGCTGTCGCTTCTTCTGGCTCTCTAGTTTGTTGTGGATGTAGACCTTCTGTGGATAGATATCCTTCTTAAAAGGATTGCATATCCTCCGCCAAGAGGCTGAATTCAAAGAATTGAAAATCGTAGTTCTCCATTGAATCAACTTCAAATTAAAATAGTAAAGAACAATTACCTTACTATTGGATCAACAAATAATAGCAAAAATTTAAAACAAGACAACACTATTACCTCTTTTGCAGCTTTCAGAAAATTCTTTAAAGGTTTTCGCATTTTCTGAATTCCACACGAATTTCTCACTAATTTTGCCAAATTTGCGCAATCACTACCAAATTTTCATAGCTAAACAGAGAGATGAGAGTCAGGTTTGAGGTGTGGAGAATGGAGGCTGGATGCCCCTATTTATAGAAAAAATTCCATAATTTTTTTTGAATTTTTGCTATTTTTTTTGAATTTTTCTCACCTCAACGGTAAAAAAACGGCTATATTCGACGGGCTGGGCCATGTCGTGCCGTGACAGCATGGCCCG
This sequence comes from Dendrocalamus latiflorus, assembly GCA_017311315.1. Classification (NCBI taxonomy): domain Eukaryota; kingdom Viridiplantae; phylum Streptophyta; class Magnoliopsida; order Poales; family Poaceae; genus Dendrocalamus; species Dendrocalamus latiflorus. The sequence continues at coordinate 83,355 of CM029611.1, forward strand.
TTTACGCTCGTTGCCACTCGGGCCAGGCCATGCTGTGCCGGCAAGGCCCACGATCGTAAACGGGCCGTGCCATGCCCTCCCACCGTGCTGCCCACTCGGCCTAGGCACGACACAGTCCATTGGGCCATGGCGGCACGGCCCACAAGCTAAACGAGTTGTGCCGTGCTTGGGCTAGGCCAACAATACCGGGCCATGGGCCGGCATGGTAAGGCCTAGCCCATTGGCCACCTCTACAAGGTCGGGCGATTTTCGCATTTTTAACTATACCTTTACCATCTTCTTTCTTCAGATGGCTAGTTACTACTCTCACGAGTCAAAAATCACACTGAGATGCACGATGAAGAGTTGTTATTGTTACAAAACTTAAGAGGTTGTGTTGGTGGGCAAATACCTAAACCATCCCTGAGGGTTTTTTTACTATAAATAGGCAAACCTATGTATAAGGAAGAATCAATCTGGTGATAATAAAGATTTCATTTCCCCTGGTGTTCCATCCATGTATTCTCTGCTGAATCATTGATTGATTGCATTGGAAATTATTATTTCTCAACACGTTATCAGCATGAATCGTTGTACAAGTTACAATGTTTGCAAGCCTCAACCAATCTCTTATGCATTGCAATCTTATAGATCAATAGATTGAGATTTGATTGTTTTGCAACGCAATGATTAGATAAATTGTTCTCTGTCTGGTACACCAGTTGCAATAATCTTAGATTAATCTACAATTTGCTGGCATGATTTTTATGCACTTCTATGAATATGTTAGATCAATCTACTAGAATCTAGATCGGTAGATTGAAATCGGGATTGATTCGTAAAAACATGCAATGCAATGGATTCGACATTGTGCTGAGTCACTACCGGTGCCTGAAGCCGCCACCGCTGTACCAACGCCCGAGGCCGCTCGCCACCCCTCTGGGAGCCAGCGCACCAGCACCCAAGGCCACAACGCTAGCGCCCAAGGCCGCAGTGCCAGCGCCCGAGGCCGCCCACCACCCCGCAGGGAGCCACCGCACCTGTGCCCGAGGCAGCCGCGCAAGTGCCAAAGGCCACCCGCCACCACCGCGCTAGCACCTAAGGCCTTCCCCAGTCGCCTCCTCGTGTCCATAGCCATCGCCGCCTAGCCTGCCTAGTCGTTGCCTGTGCCATTGGTAGCTGTCACCGTATGGGAGAGGTGACTGGTGGCTAGGGTTTTAACCTAGCCATTGGCCTTTTGGGTTAAGAAGTTTGTGGGCCGCACAGGCCCAATCTAGCCCAATAGTGAAAAAATATATCCTTCTGGCCATTTTTCAGTTTAGCCCCTAGAGTTTAGGCATATTAGAAGGGCTTGCTGAAAATTGTGGTAATATTATAAATTTTGACCCTGAAGTTTGTCAAAATAGTGGATAGGTCCAACAGAATGACTTTCTCAGTAAAGAAATTATTTTTATATTATATGAGATTTCGTAAATTTGTGAAACCTTAGACTTAGTGCACCTTGGAAGCATCGTATTTCTTTTATAGTTTATTCCCTAATATTGTGTGTTTGGGGATTTATTTAACGAGTTAGTAATTCTAAAAATTTCTTTAAATGCCTTAATAATTATTAGAAAATCCCAAAGTTTGCTAGGAAAAATATGGAAAATGATAAATTATCTATTGAATAGATAAAAGTAAATCTTTACTATTTGCACTTATTTCATGCATTTGAAATTATTTATTAGAAGTAAGCATGTAGGAAATTGCATAAATATTATAGGACTTTAGGCATCATTAAGTAGATATTCGCTCGCTCCGAATGGCTGCAATGGTATCACCTAGGTTTATTTCATTGTCATACCACTATCAAGCTGACGTTGACGTAGTTGTACCCTTTTGCCGCTGAAAGGTAAAAACTTTGTAATTTATGAGGGATTGCCTCTATTCTACCTTGAAGAAACTACTACAAAAGAGGCTATACTAGACGGCTACACCACAGACGGTTCATACGGAACCGTCTGTGATCAAACTGTCACAGACGGTTTATACGGGTAACCGTCTGTGATATTTTCACAGTCGGTTATTAACAAGAACCGTCTGTGATAATTGAGACATCACAGACGGTTCGTATTAAGACCGTCTGTGAATTTTCACAGTCGGTTATTAACGAACCGTCTGTGATAATTGAGACATCACAGACGGTTCGTATTAAGAACCGTCTGTGAATTTTCACAGACGGTTCTTAATTCGAACCGTCTGTGATAATCTTGCAACACAGACGGTTCGTGTAACAAACCGTCTGTGATAATCACAGGTCACCAATAATTGGTGACCAATAATTGGTGTATGTCACCAATAATTGGTGTATACCCAGGATTTCGATCTCGACCGTCCATTCTCTCCACATGGAATGGCAGGCAGCAGTTCCTCCCACTACTCAGCCCTTATTAATAACCCCATCTACCTTTCCAGCGGTACTAGTCACGCGTGAGTTCATCCACTAGCTAGCTTCCTTCATGCATCTCCCCTCCGCTATGAGCTAGCGCCTCCGTCGCGGCACGGCGGGCGGCTGGACAACACACTCTTGCCGTAAGTGTCGTAAGTGTGTCTTTGTTCAGACGCACCGTCGTGCCATGAAGGGTTCGTTAGCTGTAATAGATTTGAATGTGTTGTTGTGCTTGCCTCTGTATTTGATTGTTTTCAGAGGGTATGGGTAACATTATTTTATTTGCTTGCTTGCCTCTGTATTTGCATGTTCCTCGACGATGCCGACTACTGCCGAGATGTGATGTCCACTCCAACAATCCTTCTTTTTCCTGCAAAATTCAAGGCAATTTTATTACAAAAGTTCAAAAAAAAGACATTCCCAGATTCTTCGGTGAGCAGCCGACATAGCCGACTTCTTCGGTGAGCGACTATCCATCTGCCTCTTTCCACTCCTTTTCTTCATCTCTGGTCTCTGGATCACGTACGCCAGTAGCGATGATTCAGTAGTAGATGAATCATCGCTACTGGCGTACGTGATACAGAGACCAGAGATGTAGAAAAGGAGTGGGAAGAAGCAGATGGATAGTCGCTCACCGAAGAAGTCGGCTGCTCAACGAAGAATCTGGGAATGTCTTTTTTTGCACTATTGTAATAAAATTGCCTTGAATTTTGTCGGGAAAGATGAACTGTTTCGTCAGGGCATGACTGCCAACTCGAAGCATATATAGCATAGCATTCGAGGCACATCCGAGGCCTGCTGCTGTGTCTTGAGGAATGCCAAGAGCTGGTCTTCAGATGTGGCAGCCACACTGGTCTTCAGATGTGGCAGCCACATCTGAAGACCAGCTCTTGGCATTCCTCAAGACACAGCAGCAGGCCTCGGATGTGCCTCGAATGCTATGCTATATATGCTTCGAGTTGGCAGTCATGCGCCTGACGAAACAGTTCATCCCCGTGTAACTATCACAGACGGTTTGTAGTGTAAACCGTCTGTGAAGGACTATCACAGACGGTTCTATACACGAACCGTCTGTGATACGCATAAATCACAGACGGTTGATATTTCGAACCGTCTGTGATATTATGTACATCACAGACGGTTCGTGTTACGAACCGTCTGTGATAATGAGACTATCACAGACGGTTATTTATGCGAACCGTCTATGATAGGCAGAAATCACAGACGGTTAATATTAATAACCGTCGGTGATAATTCACAGACGGGTATTAATACGAACCGTCTGTGATATATAATTTTCACAGACCGTTTGTAGTTGGAACCGTCTGTGATATTCTGCGTAGTATTAATTACTTGGCGTACTTGCTTGAAGGATGTCGACACCGATCTGTCTTCATTGCGCTGCATCGGTGGAGCAAGGCGGCCGGCTTTAGGGAGTTGGGGGTGAAAAAATATCACCGTCTTCTTATTGATCTGATCAGAGGTTAGCATACTCAATTACTTAACATTCTTAGTGATCTGATCAGAGATTTGTATTCAATTACTTAACATTCTTAGTGATCTGATCAGAGGTTAGTAGTAGAGGTAATAATCATTTTTGACACCCATTTGTCACTTGTGTAGCATAGATGGACCGAAGCTAGATGTATATTGAGAACCGTGTGAGTGAAGAGTACATTATTGGCGTGTCTGCCTTTAGAAGGGCGGCCGAGCTGGATATGTTGAAGAAGGGGATGAAATATATGTATTGCCCATGTATTGATTGTGATAATCTCAAGATGTTTAGCTACTCAGCGCAGATTGAAGCTCACTTGATTCGAAGGGGTTTCAGAAAAGGGTACAAATGTTGGACCAGTCACGGTGAAGAGAAGAGTACACAAGAAGATTGTTATGACATAGCCGAGGGAGACAACGATATGCCAGTTGTGGACTGTTCTTTCGATCATGAGGATAGGTCGCAGGATGACAATCTGGATCAGATGTTACATGATGCAGAAGGGAACTATAGTGAGAGAGAGTTTGGTAAATTCGAGGGCTTGATGGAGGACTCCGAGAAACCTTTGTTCCCGGGCTGCAAGCCGCAATAGACAAGGTTGTCATCAGTTCTAGAACTGCTAAAATTGAAGGCAAGCAATGGTTGGTCCGACAAGAGTTTCACGGCATTATTAGGTCTCCTAGTGGACATGCTTCCAACGGGAAATGTGTTGCTGAGAACCACCTACCAAGCCAAGAAGATTCTTTGTCCATTAGGAATGGAAGTAGAAAGAATACATGCATGTCGGAATGATTGTATCCTGTACCGTAAAGAGTATGCTAGCTTACATGTTTGTCCGGTGTGCAAAGCATCCCGATACAAGCGTAAAAATGACTCTGATGATGGGAAGGGCATCGAGGTGAAGCAAGGACCTCCTGCTAAGGTGATGTGGTATCTTCCTGTAATCCCCCGTTTGAAGCGTTTATTTGCAAACCGCAAGGATGCAAGATTGATGCGTTGGCACTGCGAGCAGCGTAAGAAAGACGGAATGATAAGACATGTTGCTGATTCTGCCCAGTGGAGGAACATCGATAGGATGTTTGTAGATTTCGGTGTGGAACCGAGAAATATAAGGTTTGGGTTGAGTACAGATGGAATGAATCATTTTGGTAACATGAGCAGCCGACATAGCACCTGGCCCGTGATTCTGTGCATGTACAACCTTCCTCCTTGGCTGTGTATGAAGCGGAAATATATTTTGATGTCACTACTTATCCAAGGGCCGAAGTAACCTGGCAACGATATTGATGTGTTCCTTGTCCCATTAGTGGAAGATCTTGCAATACTGTGGAATGAAGGGGTACATGTATGGGATGCGGACAAACGAGAGAACTTCACTCTACGGGCCATGTTGTTCTGCACCATTAATGATTTTCCTGCCCTTGGTAACCTGTCAGGGTTGAGTATAAAAGGAGTCAAAGTGTGTCCGCACTGCTTAGATTATACCGAGAGTGTGTGGTTGAACAACTCGCGAAAAACTGTGTACATGCGTCACCGTAGGTTCCTTCCAAAGTATCACCCATACCGCAAGATGAAGAAACAATTTGACGGAAAAAAGAGGATGACTCAGTACCAAGACCTTTTAGCGGGAAAGAGGTGTATGATATGGTCAAGGATATAAATGTTGTGTTTAGAAAGGGACGTAAATTGAGGAAGAATATGTGGAAAAAGAGGTTAATATTTTGGGACTTGCCTTATTGGGAGCACTTAGAAGTTCGCAATTGCATCGATGTCATGCACGTAGAGAAGAATGTATGTGACAGTTTGATTGGTCTCTTACTGAACATTCCTGATAAAACAAAGGATGGTGTTAACGCAAGGCGTGACTTGGTCGCTATGAACATCAGGACCGAGTTAGCACCGATAGAGACTGATAAAGGCCGGACGTACCTTCCCCCAGCATGTTACACTCTGTCTAAGTCCGAGAGAACTGAATTGTGCCAGTCCTTAAATGGTGTGAAAGTTCCATCCGGTCACTCGACAAGCATGAAGAAACTTGTTTCCATGGAACATTTGAAATTGATTGGCATGAAGTCTCACGACTGTCATGTGCTAATGACTCAAATGGTACCTGTTGCAATTAGAAGTATTTTGCCGAACAAGGTTCGAGTGACAATCATAAGGCTATGCTATTTCTTCAACGCAATTGCTCAGAAGGTCATTGATCCGGATGGACTAGATGCTCTACAAACCGAGGTGGTGACAACTCTATGTCATCTAGAGATGTATTTCCCTCCATAATGTTTTGATATTATGGTCCATCTCATTGTCCACCTTGTGAAAGAGATAAAAATATGTGGCCCCGTATTTCTACGTCATATGTACCCTTTCGAGAGGTACATAGGAATTCTGAAGTCCTATGTACGCAATCGATCTCGACCGGAGGGTAGCATCATCGAAGGTTATACAACAGAAGAGGTCATTGAATTCTGCATCGGCTATATGGCTCAGGTAGAGCCGATAGGTGTACCTCTATCTCGTCACGAGGGGAGGCTAGAGGGTATCGGGACTATTGGGAGGAAAGCAATAACTCCGGATCAACATACGTATGCTCAAGCCCATTTCATGGTTTTACAACACATGACTGAAGTGACCCCACATATTGAAGAGCACAAGGACATGCTACGTCAGGAGAATGCAGGCCAGTCAGAAGTTTGGATCACGAGACAACACAACCGTCAGTTCAACGAATGGTTCAAGGCGCAATTGACTAGGAGGTCGTCAAGTGAAACACTACAATGGTTGGCAAAAGGGACAAAATTTACAATTGTGACATGGGAAGCATACGACATTAATGACTACACATTTTATACAACAGATCAAGATAGAAAGAGCACAGTGCAGAACTCAGGTGTCCGCATAGATGCCTATGATGCGCACGGCAGTACCACTGGCCCAAGCTCGTACTACGGGCTTGTAGAGGAGATTTGGGAGCTTGACTACGTAATTTTCAAAATTCCTCTATTTCGGTGCCGTTGGGTCCAACTTCCACGGGGTGTAAAGGTTGACAAGTACGGCGTCACTACCGTGGACCTCGAATGTGTAGGATACAAAGACGAACCATTCGTACTCGCGAGGCAAGTTGTTCAAGTATTTTATGTAACCGACCCGGCAAATAAGAAGCGTCATGTAGTTCTTCAGGGAAAAAGAAGGATTGTCGGGGTTGAGAATGTTGTGGATGAGGAAGAGTACAATCAATTTGATGATTTGCCTCCATTCGGACACGGCATCAGGCTCGAGGAAGAACAAGGCGATGAAGCAAGCTATATGTGTGTCGATCATCGTGAAGGGCTTTATTTAAAATGACATAGCCAAAGTGTAATAAATAATATTGGTTATGCTTGTGTTTTTCATAAATGTATATGTATGTTCCATTGTAATTGTAAAATGACTAAGGAACTAAGAAATAGTTATATTTATGGTTATGCTTGCGTTTTTCATAAATGTATCTATGTTCCATATTGTAATTGTAAAATGACATAGGAACCTAGCTAGCTGCGGGTATTTATAGTGAACTATCACAGGCGGTTTATCAAAAGAAATCGTCTGTGATAATACATCACAGACGGTTCTATAGATATAACCGTCTGTGATAATATGAAAATCACAGACGGTTATATATATAGAACCGTCTGTGATAATATGGATATCACAGATGGTTATATATATAGAATCGTCTGTGATAATGTCATATCACAGACGGTTATATTGATAGAACCGTCTGTGATAGCTCATCTTTAAATACCCGCAGCTAGGTCTGCGGAGTCCGCTCTGGCGCAGTCTCTTGTCTCCACCCTGCAGCGCCCCTGCTAGCTAGGTTTTGCTCCCTCCCACCGTCGGTCCCTCCCGACGCCGCTCCCTCCCGACGCCGCCGTTCCCTCCCGCCGCCGCTCCCTCCCGACGCCGCCGGTCCCTCCCGACGCCGCTCCCTCCCGACGCCGCCGCTCCCTCCCGATGCCGCCGGTCCCTCCCGTCGCCGCTCCCTCCCGACGCCGCTGGTCTTAGAAGAGAGATGGCGTCCACACAGTCTTCGTCATCATCATCTGGGTCGCACGCTCCCAAGACTGCGAAATCTAAACGTGGCCGAGGAGTATCGAAAAGGCCAGAGGGCCGAATGACCATCACGGTGGTCTCTCCGAATGGGGTCCCTCTGGAACCAACGAAAGCAGCGTCATCATTTCGGACTACCTGCGGGTTAATTGGAAGGCAACGGGTCCCCATCACCATAGCAAGCTGGAAAGATTTGACAAAGGATCAAAAAAATCAGCTACGGGAGGAACTTACAAATTCGTTCGAGATCCCAGCAGAAGCACAGGGACTCATGCAACGGCAGGCGCTCCTCGCGATGGGAAAAGCATGGAAGAATTTTAAGAGCACTCTTGTGACGAAGTACGTGGCCGAGGATGTCACGCCCTTCACGAAGTATCCTTTTGTGTCGCCGGAAACATGGGAGGCATTTGTGCAGATGAAGACGACGACCGAATTTGTACAACAAAGTGCGGCGCACAAGGATCTCCAGTCACAAAACACGCACCCTCACAGACTCGGCACTGCTGGGTACGCGGGTAAAATCCCGCAATGGAGGATGCAGGATGAGGTCGCAATCCGATCGGAGGCCTCTCCGCCATTTGCCGGGATCGCAAACGAGCGCGCTCGAAATTGGTTAAGAGCGAGGTCATCAACCACATCTTCGGGTGTCTCTTTCAAAAACCCCGCAGATGAGGAAGTGTCCCAACGCCTGGTAAAATATGTTAAACAACATAGTTGTTAACACCTCTTGAAATTCATGGGTTCAAAAATAACATGATTAATTGCCTCTTGCAGCAATCATTGACTACCGAATCTTCTCGTGGCTCCTTTGAAGAATATAGGGAGATAGATTTACTATCACAGGCCTTGGGAAACAAGGAGCACCCAGGTCGCACACGAGGCATGGGGGTTTATGTACCTTGGAGGCACGGATTTCCAGATTACTCCGACACATATAGGAGTAGGAAGAGATCCAAGGCGTACCGCAGCGAACAAATAAAACAGGAGCTTCGTGCTCAACTTGAGGAACAACTATCTGCCTCACTTCAAGAGCAGACTGCCTCACTTCGAGGAGAGATAGATTCGTTGCGGGAAGAACTGAGACAAGTCCGCAACCAATCGCAACCCACTCCTAGTACTGCGGTACCCAGTCCCCCTCAACGTCGCAGTAGCTGCGCGTCCACACCAATTTCTGAACATAGCGACGCCCACTTACGTATTGATGACATTCAGGTAATGTACCTCTTTAGAATGGTACATAGATCTCTCTGGTGGACGCCTTAACTCATCTCTTGTATCGTTATGTAGGAGCCCATGCCTTGCAGCCTCAAAGTCAGGCTTGTTGGCTCTATTCCCGTTGACGCTGGGCGCGGCATGGTGTATCCATTGCTGCCAGGGACGCTGATGCATGGTGTACAAGTAGACACCGGTTTCATAAAGGTCCAGGTGGACATGATTAATGATATTTTTAAGTCCGTCCCTCTTGAGAAGCCCCCAAACGAAGAGATTAAGACATTAGGGGATGTCATCCACACATTCATTCAGTGGCCCAAGAGGGACATCGTCCTCGACATGTCCGTGCCACAATCTTCACATCCAGTGGCCCAAGAGGGACGTCGCCCTGGACTTGGCACATCGGCTCCGGTGGCTCCACCTCCACCTCCAAATCCAGTATAGTCTGTTGTATCGGCTCCCGCCGAGACGCCACCGAGAACATATCATAAGCGAGGCTCCAAGGCCTCCAAGGCTCATGCGAAGAAAAATAAGTTGCGTCCCGTGCCATGGACGTTTACTCTAGGAGTGTCGTTGATGCCCGACTCACAATTACGCCAGCTTGGTATGATTTGCGGTAGATTGCATGCCTGGTACATGGAGAAGTCCAACATGAAGCCAAACCGACAGAGTGCATTCACTCTGAAATATAACGAGACGCATTTCCTCCACGACTCGGGCTACATCGTCGTGACATTCGAAGATTTATTCTTACTATTAAATCTCGACGAACTCGACGCCTCACTTCTACGATGCTGGACACTGTAAGTGTACTGTACAATGAAGTTCTACATTCACGTTATACAGATAAATGTCATTACTCTTTCTTTATGTATAGATACATGATCCAACAAGTCCGGCAATCGTGACGACCGGTGGGTTTCCTCGACCCTCAGTTGGTCTCCGAGCAATCTATCAACGCAGATGCATCCTTCGTGCAAGGTTACATAACGAGGGGATTGATTGCTCACACCGATAAGGAGTACGTCATGGTACCCTTCAACCAAGGGTAAGTGCTTCACTAGTTGCCACACATATGTTTCATTTGTACTTTACATGCACCATGAACTTAGGATTAATCACTATGGCGACACACATGACTAGGCATCACTGGATTTTGATTGTGATTGTACCAAAGTGGAGCAAGGTAATATACCTTGATTCCCTCCTTAGGAGCAACCACGACTTCAGTCGTGTGCAAGAAGTACTTAACAGGTAAACTCATTTCCTCCATACATAACTCTATTGTAATATTTCTTTTGTTTGCCACGGCCGAGGCTAAGTTTTTTGAATCACGTAGGGCGTTTGCCGAATATGTTGCCCAAGGAGGAAAACACGACAAATCCAGTGACACGCTACGACACAACACGCGATTTCCGGTGCCCGCTACAACACAACAATCCTATATCATACTTTGTTATAATGCCTCTAGAATTGACAATACCGATGTATGTAATTCTATTTTTGCAGTGCCACCAACAGCTACAGGGCAACGTATGTGGATTCTACGTTTGCCGCCATATGAAGGAAATCATGGGTACTAAGATCAATGATCCAGAGGTTTGTCAGGTCCTTCCAATAATTATTATTTTCTGATTATATTACACACACATGCTAATTAATGACTTAACATTGCTCCTAGCGACAGCGGGTGAACTTCAACGGAAGTGCATATGATCTTGACAATCTCGTCGAAATTCGTGCAATCATCTCCCAATTCTTGCTAGCAGAGGTCATAAATAAGAGAGGAGAGTTCCACGCCGGCGATGGTGATAATTAGATGTTGAAACATTGGATTCAACTGTACAAATCAAACAATTCCTTCAATTGAATTCATTTGTCAGATTTTGTGTAACAATTTTCATTCTATATATGTGATATTGTGATATTGTTACATTCATCTATGTATCGAATTTTGTTGTAATTTACTATGAGTTGCAATTAACTTATATCTGTCATTTATCTGTAATCTGCTTGCTTGCTTGCTTTCAGAGGGCATGGCTAGCATATCCTGAGGCTAGCCAAGAAGCAGCAAATAAAATGGATGATGCACTTGGTATCACAGACGGTTCGTTGTTAAAAACCGTCTGTGATACCATATCACAGACGGTTTCAAAGAGTGCCGTCTGTGGTGTGACTGATATCACAGACGGCCTTTACTACTGACCGTCTGTGATATACACAATATCACAGACGGTTAGTAATACAAACCGTTTGTGATATTGTGTATATCACAGACGGTCTTGATTACTAACCGTCTGTGATAGACGAGTATCACAGACGGTTGTTTATCAAAAACCGTCTGTGATAGTCTTTTATCACAGACGGTTTTTGTAAAAAACCGTCTGTGATAAAAGACTATCACAGACGGTTTTTGATAAACAACCGTTTGTGATACTCGTCTATCACAGACGGTTAGTAATCAAGACCGTCTGTAATGTTGTTATCACAGACGGCTCGGGAACCGTCTGTGATAACCACCAACTATCACTGACACCTAAACACTGACGGTTCAGGAACCGTCTGTGATGAAGGTTCCGAACCGTCTGTGATAGGGCTGTCTGTAGCAGTGATTCGGTGTTGCAAATGAAACTTGGTTCATGCTAAAAATAACTTGTAGCATATATCCTTACTTATTATTAGCCTTGCATTTATATATATGTTTTGCGATACACTATATGTTTTACTGAGTACACAATGTAATCAACCTTACTTAAATTATTATTGTTCAGAGAATGAGGAAGATAACATGCCTGACGATGTGTACTTTTCTCCCGGTACTGGAGAATTTGACGATGCGTCTTTGTAGTGCCTAATCCTAGTTGGTTGCTTGTGGGCTATGGTGACACACCGCTGGACACTTTTGTTAATTATTTGTCTTTCACTGCACTTTACTTTTGATACTTATATTTATTTGGCTAGTCAGCCATATGTTATAAACTTCATTTGCTTCGCTTATATATTGCCCCTTTATTGTAAATTAAATATATGCGATGTGTATAGATATGATCTCAATATTGTGAATGTGTGTACTAGCCACTTATCATGGGGCTGATGCAGAACACATACGAGGATTTTAGGTATTCAATGCCCGGGGTCTGCACAAAAGTCTTCCTCTATGTTGCTAAGTGCATTCTTAGATGCTGATTGGGCAGGTTGTGTTAATGACAGGTGATCCATGGGCGGTTTTGCTCTTTTCATTGGTAGAAATCTCATCTCTTGGAGCTAAAGGAAATAAGAAACCATGTCTAGATCGAATATGGAGTCAGAGTACAAGTCACTTGCTAATGCTACAATAGAGATCACTTGGCTTCACTCCCTTCTTGGTGAACTGAAAATTTTTCAGAGTAGACCACCTTGCCTATAGTGTGATAATTTCTGAGTAACTTACCTCTCAGCCAATCCAGTTTCCCATGCTCGGACTAAATACATTGAGGTAGATTTACACATTATGCATGAAAAGGTTAGACGCAAAGATTGTGCATGAAAACAGATTCCTAGCGGTTTTGCCGATTTTCACCGATTACCAATTTTAAATCGCCTAAATTCAAATTTTGAATTAAAAAATTTGTACAGTTTTTTCATGGGTTCTAGAAACGGATCGAATACGAATTGAATAGTCTTGAATACGAATATAGATACGAATATTCTTGAATACGAATATGAACATTTTCAAATACGGATTTTGCTTACCACATTCGTGTTTTCTTAGATATAAATATCGGATAAAACGAATTATCCGTTTGCGTTTTCCACCCCTAGATCGAGATAATTTGCAGTATCTTAGAGATCTTAGAGATCTGATCATATCTGATCATCAGCATGCATTGGAGTATCTTTGATATCTGTCATATCTCGTGATAATTTCGCTGTGTCTGAATCTTTGCAAGGTTTTGGCTATGTTCTTTTGAGTTACGGTTGATAGCTTTTGGCTGAGGCTAATTGCTTTTATCCGTGTTTTTTTAAGATGGCAACAAATATCGGAGACGTCGATGCAGACGGTATACACAGTTTTATGCTCGGGAACCGTTTGAAAAATCCAATTCAAAAAACCATCTGTTTTTTAGACCCATATCTTATGTGGTGGTTTCCCCATAACCCATGTGTTGTCCATTTTGCTACGAGATCTGTGCATACCTATACTATGCCCTTGTATTCCCTTGTATCCCCAACTTTTCTAGCTTTTCCATACACCGTATAGACTTCATTAAATCCTGTCCTGATGGGGCCGCCCATATAGACTTCATTATTTTGTAAAACCTTTTGGAGTTTCTAACACTTTTTTTGTATTTGTTTTGTAAATTGTGTCACAGTTTGTAACATTTTCTTGTATTTGCTTCGTATAATTTTTTATGTTTGTAACATTCAAATTCAGTACATATTTTTCCGTCAAATTTGGTACATAATTTTCTTAAAGCTCTTAGGTTTATTAGAATGCTTAGTTAATTATATTCTAGCATTTATGCTTTTAATTAGTGATTTAGAAGTAATTCTTCAATCATTAATGGGAGTAACATATGAACATGTTTAATTTAGGTTTAAAATTATTAGCACTCCTTTACAGTACGGTTGCTATATTTTAGTTCTTGATATCAAGATTCGTTAACTGCTTGATGTTGTATGTGGGCCATGACGAATTTATATATATGTGTACCTGTTAATCTAACTAATAATCACTTGTCACATAATAAAACTTGGATGGATGACAATCCTTGCGTGAGCTATATTACAATACTCCTTTTATATTAATTCCCAGATCTCTACCATCTTATTATCATTCCATACCGTCCTCATATTGGGAGTTATGCTTTCTATTTCCAGCCTCAACAAACCCTGCTACTTATGCTAGCCTTATCCTCGTTGTCTCTTAGTTTCTTTAAATTCATATTATATAATCTATCTATAATGTAACAATTACCTTATCACCATATTATCATTTCGCATCGCCCTATCGGGTTTTAGGCCTTTTATTTCCAACCCTGGCATATTCTTCCACTTCTCATAACCTTAGTTTAGCCTTTTCTTAGTTTCCTTAAATTTACTCCTTACAATTTGGTAATAATATAACAGTTACCTGGCCTTGGGTTACCCACATTTAGAGGAGATTTCCACCCACTTGGTAAAGTACGGGGGACCGTATGCTTTTGTTACTCAGGATATTATACCCCTCTGCAGTTATACAGTCGAGGACTATAACGTGCCTAACTACTCTCGTATAACTGGGTATGCGGCAAGTAATTTCCAGTGACATTGCCATAACTTGCTAAATAATGAATTCCTTATATCTACGGTTCCTATTACCTCTATCTCCGATCAGTATCAGTGTTTTCAATAACCTAGTTTCATTGCAATTAACCTATGTCAGTTATTTTCTTGCATTACTTATCAATTAATCACCGTGTTGCGACCGTTGTTGGGTACTTGCTGAGATTTCCAAATCTCATGCTTGCTTTTTCTATTCTCAGGTAAAAGGTCGGGGGAGTGATAACATCATGCATGGGTGGGAGCACTCGAGTTTTCAACACCGTGGCATGCCACTATTTATGACATTTTATTTATTTCTCTTTTGGTTAGAAGTGGACCAGTCCCATATTTCAAATATTTATTTCAGCTTCCACTAGTTCTCTAATAAAGTACTCTTAAAGTTTTAATTTTCTTGGGGATTTCAACTGTTGCTTTTATTTTTTACATTCCTGATCACGTTTCATAGTAGTATCTTAGTAGTATCTCATATTAATGTGTGAGGTGCTATAAATCTAAAAGCTAAAAGTCAAAAGGCCAGACCGATGCCTCATATGGTGGTTTCCCATAACCCATCTGCTATCCATTTTGCTACGAGATCTGTGTGTACCTATAATATGCCCTTGTATTCCCTTGTATCCCCAACTTTTCTAGCTTTTCCATACACCGTATAAACTTCCTTAAGTCCTGTCCTGATAGGGCCTCCCATATAGACTTCATTATTTTTTAAAACCTTTTGGAGTTTCTAACATTTTTTGTATTTGTTTTGTTAAGTGTGTCAATTTGTAACATTTTCTCGTATTTGCTTTGTATATTTTTTGAAGTTTGTAACATTCAAATTCGGTATATATTTTTCCTTCAAATTTGATACATATTTTCGTATGAGAAAATTGGTACATAATTTTTCATAAAATTTTGAAAATTTTTTGGGTATATAATTTTTGAAAACTTTGAAAAAAAATTGGTACACAATTTTTGTTAAACTTTTTGATTTCTTTCATTATATAAATTTTGTGAACTCTAAAATTTTTTGGGTACATAATTTCCGTAAAACTTTGCAAAAAATATTCAGTAAATAACTTTTCAAAAACATTTCAATGGGAAGACGTAGCTAGTACGCCTTCCTGCTTTGCCTGAATCTTTGCGAGGTTGTGGCTATGGTTTTTTTTTTAACTACGGTTGATGTCTTTTGTTTATACTTTTCGAAACGGTAATGGATGATGGAGACAGGTGCATATAGTTTTAAGCTCGGAAAACCGTTTAAATAATCTGCTTTAAAAATCACTCCGTTTATTTTGACTTTTCGAGAAGTTAAAAGCCCAAAAGAAATGGCCTTTGTATGGTAACCATGGAGGTTAAACGACAGACAATGAATAATTAGCTGTTGTACCCAAACCACCTCTGCCTCTTTATTTGGACATCTTAAAATGGGTTCTTCAACCACGGCAGCACCACCAAGCAAAGACAAGGAGCTAGCCCACTAGCTAACTAGTCCTCCGAGAAAATGGCCATCCCACTCCCCTCGCAGCTCCTCGCCCTGCCTCAACAATGGCAGCTTCCCGCCACCCTCCTCCTAGCCCTCCTTCCTGCCGTCTCCCTCCTGATGCTGATAACAAGAAGCAGGGGCGGCTCGTCAAAGGAAGGGCTCAAGCTGCCGCCGGGCCCCGCGCGGGTGCCGGTCCTGGGCAACCTGCACCAGCTGGGCCCGCTGCCGCACCGGAGCCTGCGGGAGCTGGCGCGGCGGCATGGACCGGTGATGCTGCTGCGGCTGGGCTTGGTGCCGACGGTGGTGGTGTCGTCGGCGGAGGCGGCGCGGGAGGTGATGAAGGCGCACGACGTGGAATGCTGCAGCCGGCCCGAGTCGCCGGGGCCGAAGCGGCTGTCTTACGACCACAAGAACGTGGCGTTCGCGCCGTACGACGACTACTGGCGTGAGATGCGCAAGCTCTTCATCGTCGAGCTCCTCAGCATGCGCCGCGTCAAGGCCGCATGGTACGCACGCGAGGAGCAGGTACGTATGCCGCGAGTATATATATATATATATATTTCATGATCTGCTAATCGATTACATAGATCTATGATGTTTCGTTATTTGTACGTCTCAATCGAGAGGATATATATGATGCTTAATTACTTGACAATACACTCATGATCAGGTGGACAAACTTATTGGCAACCTGAGCCGCGCGGGGGAGAAGCCGGTAGCGCTGAACGAGCACATCTTCGGCCTGGCCGACGGCATCATCGGCACGGTGGCGTTCGGCAACATCTACGGCACTGAGCAGTTCACGCACAAGAAGCACTTCCAACACGTGCTCGACGAGGCCATGGACATGATGGCCAGCTTCTCCGCTGAGGACTTCTTCCCCAACGCCGCCGGCCGCCTCGTCGACCGCCTGACCGGCCTCATCGCCCGCCGCGAGAGGATCTTCAAGGAGCTCGACGCCTTCTTCGAGATGGTCATCCAGCAGCACCTCGACCCTGCGCGCGCCAAGCCCGACAACGGCGGCGACCTCGTCGACGTCCTCATCGGCCTGTGGAAGGAGCACCGTGGCACACTCCGCTTCACCAGGGAGCACGTTAAAGCCATAATCTTGGCACGTCAATTTCACACGTATATATATATAATGTAGTCCGTCCTGGTAAAATAAAGTAGTAATCAACTGACGTCACCGCGGTGGAATTAATTCTTGATTTAGGATACGTTCCTTGGAGGCATTGACACGAGCTCCGTGACGATGCTGTGGGCGATGTCGGAACTGATCCGGAAGCCGCGAGTGCTCAGGAAGGTGCAAGGCGAGATCAGGGCCGTGGTGGGCAACAAAGAGAGGGTGCAAGCGGACGACGTGCCCAAGCTCAGGTACCTCAAGATGGTGGTGAAGGAGACGCTGCGGCTGCACCCGCCGGCCACACTGCTCCTGCCGAGAGAGACCATGCGGCACGTCAACATCTGCGGGTACGACGTGCCGGCGAAGACGAGGATCTTCGTGAACGCGTGGTCGATCGGGAGGGACCCGGCGAGCTGGAACAACCCGGAGGAGTTTAACCCGGACAGGTTCGAGGTGAAGGACGTGGACTTCAACGGCGCGCATTTCGAGTTCCTGCCGTTCGGCGCGGGGCGGCGGATATGCCCGGGCCTGGCCATGGGCGCGGCGAACGTGGAGTTCACCCTGGCCAACCTGCTCAACTGCTTCGAGTGGGCGCTGCCGGAGGGGATGACGGCAGAGGACGTGAGCATGGACGAGGCCGGCGGCCTGACGTTCCACAGGAAAACGCCGCTCGTGCTCGTGCCCACCAGATTTACACCAGCGGCGCGTGGCAAGTTCTGAATGACGTACTCCAGAAATTAAGCGAGGAATATATGTGCATTGCTTTTCTACCATGTATTTAATTTGCTCTAATTTATCTCTGGCCACAAGTAATGATCTGGATTTACGGTCAATTTTTCAGTCAGGTTTGTTTCCCTGGAGAGGGAAGAATGCGGCAATCGTTAGAGAATTGCATGTGCTAGCTCCAGGGCAGGCACGTACGGGAATAATGTACCCACGTACATGCGTGGGAGCCATAAATAAATGTCATGACCACATGCCGAAATCTCAATAAGTAATTTCGGACTCTCTGTATATTTCGCATTAGCTCAGTAATGCTAGTCCACACAGTAGTAACATAAATAAAATATCAACCGTATTCACAAATAACTATGAAATAAACAAATATTATTAATTATCAGAGTAGCGATCTTATGGTCAAGCTTGCAAATAATAGTCTGAAAGGCATAAATAGGAAATAGCAGCGGAAACAAAGAATAAATATAGTAACAATTCGACAGGCCCACAGGCAATTGACTAAGAAGCGAAGTCCTAATCCGTAAAGTTGTCGAAACATTTCTCCTCAATTCTCTCTGTCTGATATGATTTTCCTTCAGCAACTGAGCAACAAAGTATATAGTCGTGAGTACATATAGTACTCAGCAAGTCTTGTATAACAAGATGCAATATATAATTATACAAAGCTTAACAAGGGATAGCTAATGGTTACTTTGCAGAAAGTAACAATTTAGAGCAAATACAATAAATAGATTGAAAGTACATTTTAAAAATGAGGGTAAGTAAATAAATAATGAAATCAAAGGAATTGAATAAACCATAAGTGAATTAACCATTCACTTCCCAACTTACCCAAAAATTTATGAAAATCTAATCTTCGTGTTTTTAGATACGGCTATTTGAATAGTTTTACACTCTTTAGAGATTGCACAACTTTACCAACAAGAGATAATCAACTTATCATACCATCACACGCTGTTTTTAGATGTGCGATTAAGCGATCATCACAAGGTATTTACAATGCTCAATCTCAATCCGATTCCACCTGCTAAGGTTTCACTACTGAGTAGGCTAACCACCTTGTTAGAAAGTCTCCTCTTGCGCCATGTAGAAATGTTTAACCAACACCCACATTTATCTCAATGAAAAAACCAAAGTTGAAGTATCATAAATGAATTAGCTAGGTCCATCCCATACTAGACTTGTGGTTGCACGATAAGGCTCAGATCAATGGCGTACAAAGTTAAGTACTTAATCATTACCCAGGCAAGACATCGACATCAATATAGTACTTAGGGGTTTCCACACGCTACTTCATAACTGAGTAAATTTAAGGAAACTAAGGAAAGGCTAAAATAAGGTTATGAGAAGTGGAAGGATTTGCTAGGGTTGAAAATAAAAGGCCTAAAACCCGATAGAACGATGTGAAATGATAATATGGTGATAAGGTAATTGTTGCATTATAGACAGATTATACAATATGAATTTAAGGAAACTAAGAGATGACGAGGATAAGGCTATGATAAATGGCAGAGTTTGTTGAGGCTGGAAACGGAAAGCATAACTCCTGATATGAGGGTGGTATAGAATGATAATAAGGTGGTAGAGATCTAGGAATTAATCTAAAAGGAGTATTATAACATAGCTCACGCAAGGGTTGCCATCCATCCAAGTTTTATTATGTGACAAGTGATTTTATATATATATATATATATATATATATATATATATATATATATATATATATATATATATATATATATATATATATATATATATATATATCCATCATGGCCCACATACAACATCAAGCAGTTAATGAATCATGGTATCAGGAATTAAAATATAGCAGCCCTAATGTAAAAAGAGTGCTAATAATTTTAAATCTAAATTAAACATGTTCATATGTTATCCCCATTAATGATTGAAGCATTACTTCTAAATTACTAACTAAAAGCATAAATTCTAAAATATAATTTACTAAGTATTTGACTTCCAGGGAAGTTAAAAGCCTAAAAAAAGGGCCTTTGTATGGTAACCATGGAGGTTAAACGACACATAATGGATAATTAGCTATTGTACCCATCTAGCTAGTCACGTGCCAGAAAGAAAGAAAGTTGGTCACCAAACCACCTTTGCCTCTTTTTTTTGGATCTCTTAATTGGGTTCTGTTGTGGTTACAGACCAAACAGAGAGATGTTAGTATGGTAGTGGAGATGTTAGGTGAACAATGCTGGGGGCTTCCCCATGGCCCAGAGGGCTATATATATATATATATATATATATATATATATATATATATATATATATATATATATATATATATATATATATATATATATATATATATATATATATATATATATATATTCTCATTAGGAGTATTTTACAATTATGTCCTTACACCCAAGTATCCCTCTCAAGGGCATTTATGTAATTATACATATCCCGTTTTGGGCTTTACAACCTTCTAACAGGCCGGCTGGACTTAGGTGGGGGCACCTCTACAACAGGAGCCTCTCATGGTAAAGGACTTCACAGGCCGAAACCATGTTGCCGAGCCATTTGGCCCCCTCCGTCCCTGCGGCCTGTGACCTTCTGTGATCTTAGGCAGAAATGCATTTGCCAACGCGGCCTAGCTTCGCACCGAGGATACGGAATCGAACTGTCTGCCGAAGCCGTTTCCGGCCGCGAAGTCCTTCAGCAGCGGAATCGAGGGTGCTCGCAGAGGCGCCTCGCCGGATCGAAGCCGGGGCGAGGTCTGGCTCATCTTTCTAGTTATGCCAAAAAAAATCGATTCTACCATCTTCCATACCAATAATAATTTTCCATGACTACGTCCAGCAACAACCGGTTCTAGACAGCGGTCTTCCAAAATTCACAATTATGTTCTACCCATCCAAAATTTATGTTCTTAGAGTCTCTGAAATCATTAGACAATTACCAACACTTTTCATGTAGAGAAAATACCCTAATTCATCCATTTAGTATTTTTAATATACAGATTACCAAGTGCTGCCAAAAGACGATAATTTTTCAGACAGCAGGCTTACAAAAATCCTAACTCTTGATTTAACCATCCAATTGATATGATTAAATACTCAACATAAAGCTAACCAAATTCTATACAACTATCTAATAGATGACATTATCAAATTAAACATAAACAATACCCAAAATTACAATAGAAAATTATAGCAGACAAATCAATGTACTAACTAATCTCCAAACGAACACTTGCTACTTCCCTCTTTAATCTTGACTCTAATGTCTAATAAAATTAGCAAAATAGAGAGGAAATAACCAGATTGTTAACTCGGTGAAAAACGCTAATTAAGATCGTGACGCCTTTCTTACCTTCTGCCTCCTGAATTTTACCGAGCTGCCGCTGCTCTAATTTTTCCCGGAATATGCAAAGGATCTAATAATATGCTGCTCGATCGATATCTATTCAGTTGCTTCGATCATATGGTAGTGTGGGTTACGTACCAAATTCTATTGAAGATATGATTATTACACCGGGCTGCAATGCTACATTAAAAAATATACTGTGGCTGTTATATTATGTGCTGGCTATTTGCAGAGGTAGAGCCAGAATTATTATATGCGGTCAGGGCATATAGTACAAATTATCTAATAGAGAGAGCCATACTAATTCTCTACTAGCTAGCTATTCACTGTAAAAAAAACTGATGTACACGTGGGAAAGTCAACATATCCCATTAGCCCATCCGTTGTCCATTTTGCTCTGTGATCAGTGCGTACCTATACCATGCCCTTCTATTTCCTTGTATTCCCCAACTTTTCTAGCTTTTCCACACACGTATAAACTTCATTATCCTTATGGGGCCGCCTGTATACACTTCATTATTTTGTAAAACCTTTTGGAGTTTCTAATCCTACGTACGTTTTCATGTATTAATTTCCTTATGCATTTTTTACAGCAAATGTATACACCGACACGGATCTTAAGCTCATATGAGATCATGATCCAACCCCATCTACCCTTGATTCCCTCTTTGAAATTTGGGTCCGTATTTACTCACTTATTGCAATCCCTACTGTGTACTTGTACACATTCATTTCCCGTATTCGTACATGCACTACCGGAAAGCTGTTTTATGCCGAGTGTCTGAAATTTTGCCGAGTGCAATATATCGGGCACTCGGCAAACAATAACTTTGCCGAGTGCCCAATAGATTGCACTCGGCAAAATAAAGCACTCGGCAGAATAAGATCTTTGCCGAGTGCTGTATATTAGACACTCGGCAAAGTAAGCTCTTTGTCGAGTGCTAACAGGAAAACACTCGGCAAAAATAAAACACTCGTCACCAACCGCCGTCCGTTAGAGATCAGCCGCCGCCGTTAGACCTTTGCCGAGTGTCTGGAGCTGACACTCGGCAAAGATATCTTTGCCGAGTGTTTTGTTTGCGGCACTCGGCAAAGAAATAAAAATCTTTTCCTCTCCTACCCTTCAAACTTTTTCTACTCTCCACATACAAAATATGGTACTCTATGTTAAAATTTGGTATATTTTTGTATTTGTTTGCTATATTTAATTAATTAATTGCATTTCAAGCAATTTTTTGAATCAAGTCAAATTTGAACTGCAAGTGATTCAAATAATAAGAAAAAATGAGTAGAAAAATGATATTCATGTTATTCAGCCCGGTTTGAGGCTTTACCTGTTAAATGAAAAGGAATTTCGAACATCTTGTTCAGGAAACACGACCACAAACGTGTGGCCGAATGGTTTTTAAATTTTAAAAAAAGCAAACGAAGTCTGAAAATCATGAGATTTGTCAAGATGTCATGATATTATACGTGGAGGCTGTGATAAAAAATTGATAAGATTTCGCATAAGTTGTCACGTACGATGCTTACAAACTGGCACTCGGCAAAGGACGCCGTCACCGTGTTCTCGCCGTCCACTGACCTTTTTTTTGCCGAGGGTCGTTTTGGCACTCGGCAAAGCCTTTGCCGAATGCTCGATGAAAAGCACTCGGCAAAGAGCTCTTTGCCGTCACAAACTTTGTCGTGTGAGCTATGCCGTGGGTGGCACTCGGCAAAGCCTTTGCCGAGTGTTTCTCGTGCTTTGCCGAGTGTCACCGGCACTCGGCAAAGCTGCTGATTCCGGTAGTGATGGTTCTGATGCGGATACGCTCATGTCTTGCACTTCTCAGTTAAATATATTATTTAACTGGATGGAATTATTGAGCCGCATTAAATATTATCAGATCAACTCTAATTTAATTGGGTCTCTAATTATTATGCTTAGTGATACAAAGTTACTACTATTTTATTCAATTATATACAGGCCCATACTCGATCTGTACAAGCCTAAAGTGAAGATGCGTTTAGAAGATCTCGTCGACACTAGTGCATCGTCCATCGCTTCAAGTGTACAGAATGATGAGGATATTCCGATTGGTCCGATTACGCGAGCACGAGCTAAAAAGATTAACCAACAAGTGAATTCGCTTTTAATTAAATTTAGCTTTAATTTACATGAGAATTGGCTACTACCTAATGTTGTATCTTAATTGGTCTTTAGATTTGTGCGGAATGATGGGAACATAAAAGAGGAAACCATGCGACGCAAGGGCAGTGCATATTTGCAGCCGAAGGAACCCAAGGAATAACATGTTATATTGGAGAAGAAGCAAGACAGCATGCATCATTAAATATTTTGGAAGCAAAGAAAGTGGCAAAGTAAACAAGCATTAAGAAAAAGGAAGAAACAAGCATGTGCATACATGCATGCGTACGGGAGAATCAAAGAGGATACGTGAGAAAAAAAAAGAATCCAAACATACATGCCAAACGTGCATGCACGTACGCCTCGTGAAGAAAGCTACGACGTGAGTATTTATCTAGCCATGCGCTGGATGGAAAGACAAAAACGAGCCTTCACGAGATGCCTCAGGTCGTGTCACACCTTTTTGTTTTATTTTCCGAACAGGAAACCGAGTGCGACTGGGTTTCCTAACCCGTGGCAAAGTCGACCAAGTGGGTCGCTATTTTTTTTTTTTTTTTGTATTGGCCCAACACAGGACGGACCACAACACAAATAGACCTATTATTTTTCAAAAAGCCATATATTTATTTCTCCTAAAGTTTGACATATGATTATAATCTAGAGGGGAATTATGCGTTCTTTCCTGTCGTTCCTGTGATTCCTTGTGATTGACCGGAGCGACGACGTGTCTACTTGGTGGTCGGGTAGACGGGATCACGAGCGTGTGGTTGGGCGAATTTTTTTGTCGCAAGTTGTTGTTCTAACAGTGGTTGGCGCCATCGATTCGTCAGGTTGCACGGATTTAAATTATCTCATTCGATCCTACGCCGTGAAGATCGGGCAATCCCCCGCATCAGCTTGGTATCAGAGCGCGGTTGACATGGTAGGATCAATTTACCCGTAGTTAGATTTTTTCCTATACACAGAAAGTAAAAAAAAAATCTAAACCCTAGTTTTTGCATCTGTTATTTTTCATGAGTTTTGTTAAGTTTTTGTCAATTAGAATTTTGTTTAGGTGCTGATCTTCGTGTTCCTTTGCGTCGCTTTTTCGTTGTATCCACACAATCCCCAAAAAAAAACAGAGAGAGCAAATTGCAGTTATTTGTTCACCCATAAAATCCTGCTGTCCGGCACATTTTTCTTGCGCCGCCTTGATTTTCAAGGCTGGCAGAACCATACTTGGCCACGTTGTGAAAATTGGATCGGTTGAAGCCAAGCTGTCCCATACTTGTGTATGTGCAGATTTGTTATTTGACGTTCGAAATCCTCTGGAAGGAGTACAGGCCGAACTAATTCCCTGCATTGAACCGAAATCAAAAAAAGGGAGAAGTTGAAAACCGAATATAACACCTCCATCCGAAAAAAGGGGTGGCTACGATTTGGTGGAAAACTTGTGACAATCTCAGCCAGCTGAGAGTGTTATCCATTGAGAACTTCACATATAAATTTCTTTCATCTTTGAGACTAGCCTTTAATAATTGTTCTAGGGTTGTTCTTAATATTACTTACACTTTATTGATTATTTTGGACTCTGAACCAAGAAAGAGCTAAACTCTGTTTCGGCTGAGAAAGAAAGGAGAAAAAAAACAAGCTGACTCAAAAGAAAAGCCTCAGCAAAAAACAAAAGAGGCAAGTTTGGGTTGCATAACAGAGCCATCGTCCCTAACAACCCAAGGTGAAGGGGGTTTCTATCTCATGCGGTCTGAGCAAGACAAGAAATAAAAAAACTTTGCCGAATTAGAGTTATATCAGATTGTGTAATTTAATTTTTTGAGCAATCTTGTGCCCTTACTTTCATATCATTGCAATTGGCTAGCGTCTGATCTCCTAGTACTTGGTGCAAAACGAGCTATTTAATTCTCAATTTCAGATCGCTTCTATTTAGCTTATTCCTTTGTTGTATCGCGTCACATTGATCTTTACGTGCGCGTTCATACATTTCACTTAAACCTTTTGGATCAGCACTTAGGCAAAGTATTCTAGCTTAGACTATTACTTAACTTAACAATATCAAGAATTTTAGATTGCATAGGTTGTTATTTTCCCTCCAAGCTCCACATATAAGCTATTGTTATAACAGCGCTTGTGCAATTGAATTCGCTTAATCTATCACCTTGTGTTGTTTACCGTCACCAAAGTACGTGCAACTCTTCAATCCCAACAAGGATGCATAAGAACTTCGGTTGGTAAGAGAAGGTGAGGATGAGTGATTCCACATAAATTTCACATATTCTTTGCTATTTTTTTGCAATACTAACAATGGCAGGATATTCAACATTCCGTTCCTTATGGTACGGCTCTCGATACTTGTATTTTTCATTCTATGGAAGTACAGATCCGGAGGAGTATCTCAAATGGGTGGGACAACTCGAATGTGACCTCAAGTTTCAAAAGCTGTCCGAAGCCAAGAAAGTAACACAAGCCACCATGGAGTTTGAAAACTATGTATGCACTTGGTGGAAGCGATACCCTGAGAAGCAATATGTCACTACTTGGGAAGAATTGAAGTAGGTCATGAGAAATGAGTTTGTGTCATATGAGTATAAGCTAGAGTTACTTCATCATATGAAGAGCATTCACCAAGAACGTCGATCTGTCCAATCTTATTATGATGAGTTGGATTATGCTATGTATCGTGCCAATATCACAGAGGCATGTGCAAAGAGAGCTTACTTCAAAACAGGTTTGAATTCTGATATCCCTACTACTGTTCGTTTGAAATATAATGGTAGTATGCAGAATCTTGTGAATTGTGCTATAGAGGAGGAGAAGAGAATTAAGGAAAGGCGTACACCACGGCTCAACCTAAGTCTACACTTCAGTTCGCATGCCGTTACCAATGCGTCACGTGAGAAGATGACCGAGCATAGGACTTTTCCTTCGGTCAAAGTGTCATATAGTGTTGCCTCGTTGCTACATGAGGAGATCGTGGTTGATGGTAATTGCACCATTGCTGGCCCACGAACTATAAAAGATGAGATGCTTCAAAACCCATGTAAGGATGAGAGCCACATAGCCAAATTGAGTGGAAGTAATAACAAGAGTGAGTTGTGTAATTCCACTATATGTGAGATTGAGAGCATCCAACTTGAGAATGAGAGATATACACAAAAATAAAAGAGGGAAGTAGATGATAGACAAATTGAGGTTGATTATGAAATTAACATATTAATATGTACTTCTAGTGTTGTTTCTCACATTGTGTAGGTTGACATTAAAGAAGAGGAGTCGAATGTTCCACAACCGGTACCACTGGAGAAAACCGATGAGAAGATAACCACAGTTGAAGATGAAGTATTTGCAGCTCCGTTGTTACATCATGATGATTTGATACCTACAGCACCTACATCAACTAAAGAGAATGATAAAGGTAACCATATTGGTGCTGAATTTAATTGGAAAATGGTGAGTAATTGTGAGAATTCATGTGTTCAATCAAAAATTCCATATTCTGAAATTTCTTGGGTCAATTTACATAATGTAGAATTAATTACTCATAAGGAAGTTCTTACTCGAATCTCTCCTAGTGATTCTTTATATTATATCATGTTCGATGATGCTAAAGAGCTATCTAGTGTGATTCAGAATGTTGCTGAAATTTCATGTTTAAAAGCGCTAGTTAGTACCTATGCCTACATCTATAAGCTCAATTTGATCGGAGATTATGGTGTAGATAACAAGTTCTATGTTTGTCGAATATGCATTACATGTGATAAGCTTGCTGAATTGAAATTGCATATTTTCGATAAACAATCTTTTGTGCCATATCATGATCACAATGAGATGAGTTTCAACAATAGTACTTCATGTTTTAAAACATTTCTTAAGCATACTTGTTCATCTTTTAATGTACAATCATGTACAAATAATGAGAGTAGCACAGTTGAAGCATGGAAGGCACTAAAAATTTTCTTCCCCATATTTGAACAACTTAATTTGGTTTGGCCCATTAATGACTTGTCCATGTACTTAGCAAAGTCGAGGACGACCTTTTCTCATGGGAGGGAGAATGATGCGCATGACAATATTCCAATACATATATCTTATGGCTATGGTTGAACTAAATGCTTTGTGCAAAATAATAAGAATGACACAATAATTGATTCATACATATACCATGCATATGTGTTATTCTTTTTGTTAACCACACCTTCAGATGTACAAGATGTGGTAAATAGAAAAAGTGTGAACGATAGATACATATACCATGCATATACATTGTATTCTTTGTTTAGTACAATTTTAGACTATCAAAAGCCGAGGACGGCTTTTCTTGAAGAAGAGGATGATGATGCGGATACGCTCATGTCTTGCACTTCTCAGTTAAATATATTATTTAACTGGACGGAATTATTGAGTCGCATTAAATATTATCAAGTGAACTCTAATTTAATTGGGTTTGTAATTATTATGCTTAGTGATACAAAGTTACTATTATTTTATTTAATTATATACAGGTCCATACTCGATCTGTACAAGCCTAAAGTGAAGATGCGTTTAGAAGGTCTCGTTGACACTAGTGCATCGTCCATCACTTCAAGTGTACAGGATGATGAGGACATTCCGATTGGTCCGATTACGCGAGCACGAGCTAAAAAAATTAACCAACAGGTGAATTCGCTCTTAATTAAATTTAGCTTTAATTTACATGAGAAGTGGCTACTACCTAATGTTAGTATCTTAATTGGTCTTAGATTTGTGTGAAATGATGGGAACGATAAAAAAGGAAACAATGCGACACAAGGACAGTGCATATTTGCAGCCAAAGGAACCCAAGGAATAACATGTTATATTGGAGAAGAAGCAAGACATCATGTAGCATTAAATATTTTGGAAGCAAAGAAAGTGACAAAGTAAACAAGCATTAAGAAAAAGGAAGAAACAAGCATTTTTTGTACGGATAATCCATTTTTTATTCGAAAATACATAAATATACCCGCGGGAAATTTTTTTTACATAAATAGGCTCAAGTCGCCCCCCATTGGGCGACTCTCACCTTTCGCCCAACCGGGAGGCGACATTTAGGGAATGTGGGAACCGTTAAGCGAATCAATACTATCGCCTGAGCGTTGGGCGACTTATTACAGTCGTTGTACAGTGGGGCGACTGAAATCTCAGTCGCCCAACGGTAGGGCGACAGGGGGGTTTAATTTATTTCTGCACAGTCGGTCGCGCACTACCACCTCCGCTTTCCCCTCACTGCGCACAGAGAAGAAACGAGAGAAGAAGAGGAGAGGTGCACAGAGAAGAAACGAGAGAAGAGAAGAAGAGGAGAGGAAAGAGAGGAAAGGAGGAAGAGAAGAGAGGACGGAGGGGAAGAAAAGGAGGGGAGAAGAGAAGGAGAGGAAGACAGGGTTGGAGGAGGAGGTGAGGGAGGAAGGAGGAGTAGAAGCTATTTCATCCATTTGGATCCAGGTATTTTTTTTTGATTATGTTGTATTTGCACTATTATTTAGATGAAATATTGGTGTTAGTAAAAATTGTAGATGTAGAAAATGTAGTACAAATTTAGTATGGAAATATTAGTGTCAAAAAGTTGTAGTATACATTCTGTAGTATGGAACATTTTGTAGTATAGAAATTTTAGCACCCTTTTTAGTATAGAAAGTTTAGTTTAGTGTTGTACAATGTTATTTGACATGTCATAAATTTCAATCATACACGCAGGCCTACATCATCAATGGCCACTACTACATTGAGAGTGTATTATGGTGCTGGAATTATTCGTGAAGGTCCGAATGGTGTGGATTTGAGCGATTTTTCGCAAGTCACTCTCGTACTTCCGGATGACGAGAATGCTCGAATGACAGATGTGCAGCATTGACTGACCCAGAGTTTTTCATTGGACCCCGAGGTGTGCAGCGTCGTTGTGCAAGGGCTTTGGAGCGGTCTCCCACGGACATCAGATGGGAGTTGAAGACATTGGTGCGCTCAGCTTCGTGGAAGGGCTTTGTGCAAGGGTGCCGACGCCGTGGATACGAGTGTGTACTGCTTGTGCAACCGTGCTCACTACAAGCAGCTGCGCAAGCTCGCGCGTCCGCCTATGCTTTGGGAGATGCTAGCAGCTCGGGCGGGCAGCACGATGGCGGAGCTGATGAAGTTGCTCGTGATGAAGGCAATGCGGTACATGGAGGAGAGTTACAGCCGTCAAGCTATAGAGGGGGAACTGGGCAAGCCGATGCGGTACATGGAGGAGACTTACAGCCGTCAAGCTATAGAGAGGGAACTGGGCAAGCTGATGAAGGAGAGCGTAATGAGTATATCGTGCAGCAGATGGAATCTGATGACCAGAGGGCATGGGATGAAGAGCAAGCTGTAGAGGACGACGAGGAGGACAGTTCCGATGATGAAGAAGTTCCTATCCCCCAGGAATGGAACCGGTTTAATGCGGAGGGTGTTTCCGCACATGATGAGCATGAATCACCATGGGAGTATCATGACACAGAGGTTCGGTTGCATGCTATGTTTGCTGACAAGGAAGCGCTGCAGGATGCCATCAAGCTTTGGGCCCTTTCAATGCAGCGGACATTTCACGTCGTGAAATCAAGCCAGGAGCAGTACACTGTGAAGTGCGAGCAGGATGGTTGTCCTTGGAGGGTGCACGCACGTAGACCCAAGTATGAGACTCACTGGATTGTGTCCAAGGTGGAGCCGCACTCCTGCATTCTAAATACTGTCTTGGCGAGGCATCGTAACCTGACGTCCGGATTTATAGCCAATTTGATGTATGGGGAGATAGTGGAGAAGAAAGATATTGCGACCACGCATATTGTGGTAGTTATCGAGAATAAATTCAAGTATAAGATTAGCTACGGAAAGGCGTGGCGTGCCAAGCAAAAGGCGTTGGAAAAATATTTTGGCACTTTCGAGGCGGCGTACGATAACCTTCCTCGTATGCTTAAGGTGTTGCAGCAAAGGAACCCGGGCACGTACATCGCCGTGCACGACAAGCCGTCCATAAGTCCACCGGGATTTGCAGTGTTGCAGAGAGCATTGTTTGCATTTGGTGCTAGCATTGAAGCATTTAGGCACATGCTGCCAGTTATCTCAGTAGATGGGACCTTCTTGACAGGCAAATACAAAGGGCAGCTCCTGACGGCCATAAGCGTTGGCGGTAACAATCAAATATTGCCGCTGGCCATTGCATTTGTGGAGAGTGAGAATTATAAGAGCTGGCTATGGTTTCTCAGACATGTGAAGGCTGGAGTTGTAGGCACCCGTCCTGGTGTGTGCGTAATCCATGATCGCCATGCCGGTATTATAAAGGCTATAAAAAAACTTCAAGAAGATCCTGAGGAGACCGTTCCTTGGCCGGATATGAGGAACCGGTGGTGCAGTCGTCACTTAGGGGCAAACTTTTTCAAGCAATTCCCGAAACAATCTTTGATGAAGCTATTCAAGAGGCTGGCCAGGCAGAACCAGCAGAGAAAATTTGATGCTTTATGGGGGTTATTGGATGAGCACACCAGGAAGAACGTCGAAGAGAGGAGCAAGGGGCCGATCACTCCTGGGGCGGCACAACAGCAATGCTTGCCAGCAATTGATGAGGCTAACCCAAGTGGTCCAAGAAGGCGGAGCTCACGAAACATCAAGTGCTTCTCGCAGTGGATCGAAGAGGAACCATTGGAGAAGTGGTCACTGTTGCACGACACGGATGGCGCAAGGTATGGAATAATGACAACTAACCTTGCCGAGGTCTACAATTGGGTCCTTAGGGGTCTCCGTTCTCAGCCTCTTGTCGCCATCGTGGAAGGTGTTCTTCACAGCACAATCCGCTACTTCAGGGAGAGGTACGCGACTGCCGCACTTCATGTGGCCAATCCCGGAGCCCTGTATTCATCAAAAATTATGGCGTACATGGAGATGAAGGCACATAAGGGTCAATTGCACACAGTGCATGTCATGGGCAACAGGGAGCATCATTTCGAGGTGATACTCCGTGATAGGGCCGGATTTGGGACGTCTCGTTCACTTATTACTCACGAGGTATGCCTTGGAGATCATGCAAACGAACCTAGCTGCACATGCAACAAGCTTAAGTTGTTACACAAGCCATGCTCTCATGTCCTCGCTGCATGCGGGACCGTGGGCATGGATCCTTCCAACTTCATGTCCGAGTACTTCTTTAAGGAGAGAATACTGCATGCTTGGTGTGGGGAGCTCCGGGGGGTTCAGGGTGGTGGGAAACTTCGCCACTTTGGACATTTCAGTGAGGATCTGGGTTCCGGATATTAGCATGCTGAAGGGTGGGAAGGGTCGGCGACAGAGCCGACGTATTAGAAATGATATGGACGAATCACAAGCTGGAACATCTGGTGCACGTTGTGGGCGATGCGGTCAGGAGGGGCACACAGCTAGACGATGCACTGCATATCCTGATCAGTAGTTATTGGAAACTTCAACTAAATTTCATGTACCATTTGCAAAACTTGTATGTTACATCCGTTTTCTGTAATATAGTTGGTGTTGTGCTGGTAGCTTAGTATTGCTCTGTTTACTTAGTTACTACATGTATTTGCTTAGTATTTGCTGTATGGACTATTTGAACGTTATGGACTTGAAGCCGACACGTTTGCAATGACCGTAGCTTGTTGTTTCAGAAATTATGATTACTGGCCTCTGAGAAGGCAATATTGTAGCACTTATTTCGTGGAACGTACTGTTTCCTACAAACGACTTAAAAGGCTACGTTGTATCAAATACATTGAATGGTCCAAGCTCTGAATTTATTACGAGACTACATGCTCTGAAAAGCCTTTATAGGGACATTTATTGCTACACTGGAATCCTGAAAAAGCGAAAAGATTCACATGTCGTCCTCTCCATGGACTATGCCCACTGCACCAGATAACCTGCCTACATAAAGGCCTGCTATGTCTTCCATACCACATCTCCTGCTCTACCCATCACAATACTACTACACAACAATGTCTTCCTGGAGGTCCGACCCATTTGGAGTGCCGGAGTGGCATGAGCGCCCAAAGTGCCATTGCGGCTTTAGGACAATGTTGTGCGTCTGGACGGATCGAGTACAACAAGTCAACTACGGCCGTAGGTTCTTCAAGTGTCCAGACCTGGATGATGACTTCATGGTAACGACGACAACTAAATCATTTGTTTCTCGTTATCGTTTTTCAACTTCATCCATGACATCTACCACGCCACACAAAGCCTTGCAAGTTCATCGAATGGGTGGATCGGGTGCCGCCGACATGGCCACGGAACCGGCCAATGGAGGTGGAAAACAAATGACAATACTTTGTCAAGATGACTCAGACTCGCGAGGTGGAACGACAGATGCGACTTGAGCAAGAGCGTCGCGTGAGGGTGAACCAAATCCGTCTGAAGGGCAAGGGGGATGAGCTGCAAAGGAGGCGGGAGCAGTTAAGTCTGCGTGAAGCAGCCATCAAGCATCAGGAGAAAGAGCTTCAAGCTCGTGAGGCAGCTCTCAAGACCAAGAGTGACAGGAAGAATGATGCAGCGGAGCCATCTTCAGGGCGCGAGAAAAAGGGGAAACAACCACGCTACACCCAGTAGACAAAATGTAATACACCCAGCAAGTTATATTCCCTAAGGCATGTTAGGACTAGTGGTGGAGTTCTGAACATTAGAAGTCACAGAGTTCCACACATGCCACTTACCACTTTATGTATCGAATGTTCTACACTTAATCGTTCTCAAAAAAAATTTCCCAAAATTTTTTATGCACCTACAACATCCAGTGAACATAAACTTTTATTACAACTATACCAAATTTTTTCCCGGTTTAAAACTACAAAATTGACAAAGCTCTAAAAAAATCACAGGGGGAGAGTAAAGTCGCCCTCCTATTGGGCGACTGCATTATAAGTCATCCATCCATTGGGCGACTGCATGATAGTCGCCCAATAGGACGGCGACTAATTGCAGTCGCTCGAAGGTAGAGCGACACAAGTTTTGTCGCCTCCCGGTTGGGCGAAAGGTGAGAGTCGCCCAATGGGGAGCGACTTGAGCCTATTTCTGTAAAAAAAATTTCCCGCGAGTATATTTATGTATTTTTGAATAAAAATAGATTATCCGTACAAAAAATTCTGTGCATACATGCATGCGTACGGGAGAATCAAAGAGGATACGTGAGAAAAAAAAAGAATCCAAACATACATGCCAAACGTGCATGCACGTACGCCTCGTGAAGAAAGCTACGACGTGAGTATTTATCTAGCCATGCGCTGGATGGAAAGACAAAAACGAGCCTTCACGAGATGCCTCAGGTCGTGTCACACCTTTTTGTTTTATTTTCCGAACAGGAAACCGAGTGCGACTGGGTTTCCTAACCCGTGGCAAAGTCGACCAGGTGGGTCGCTATTTTTTTTTTTTTTTTGTATTGGCCCAACACAGGACGGACCACAACACAAATAGACCTATTATTTTTCAAAAAGCCATATATTTATTTCTCCTAAAGTTTGACATATGATTATAATCTAGAGGGGAATTATGCGTTCTTTCCTGTCGTTCCTGTGATTCCTTGTGATTGACCGGAGCGACGACGTGTCTACTTGGTGGTCGGGTAGACGGGATCACGAGCGTGTGGTTGGGCGAATTTTTTTGTCGCAAGTTGTTGTTCTAAGGCCCTGTTTGGATCCCTCCATCTAAAGTTTAGTTACTAAAGTTTAGGTCTAAAGTCCCCAAACAGGTGGTCTAAAGTTAGATCTAAACTTTAGCTAACCCCTAAAAAACACTTTAGACCATTAGTCCACCAAAGTGAACTAAAGTGGTCTAAAGTGTTGGGTTCTTAGGCACAAAGACGTGTTTACCCATGCATGTTGGTCTCTCACCTCCCATTTAATGGCTGACGCACGAAACGAGGAGAGGTAGTATGGTCTTTTTAAAACTTTAGTCCTATCCATTAGTACAGGATCCAAACAGGACCTTCGACTAAAGTTTAGAGGCTAAAGTTTAGTCCAAAACTTTAGACAACTAAATTTTAGACCATGGGATCCAAACAGGGCCTAATAGTGGTTGGCGCCATCGATTTGTCAGGTTGCACGAATCCAAATTATCTCCATCGATCCTACGCCGTGAAGATCGGGCAATCCTCCGCATCAACTTGGTATCAGAGCGCGGTTGACATGGTAGGATTAATTTACCCGTTGTTAGATTTATTTTTTCCTATACACAGAAAGCCAAAAAAAATCTAAACCCTAGTTTTTGCATCTGTTATTTTTCATGAGTTTTGTTAAGTTTTTGTCAATTAGAATTTTGTTTAGGTCTCGATCTTCGTATTCCTTTGCGTCACTTTTTCGTTGTATCCACACAATCCCAAAAAAACAGAGAGAGCAAATTGCAGTTATTTGTTCACCCATAAAATCCTGCTGTCCGGCACATTTTTCTTGCGCCGCCTTGATTTTCAAGGCTGGCAGAACCATACTTGGCCACGTTGTGAAAATTGGATCGGTTGAAGCCAAGCTGTCCCATAGTTGTGTATGTGCAGATTTGTTATTTGACGTTCGAAATCCTCTGGAAGGAGTACAGGCCGAACTAATTCCCTGCATTGAACCGAAATCAGACCAATACGACCACGTTGTGCAGTTCGACTGTGGTTGCAAATCATCAACAGAAAGGCATGGCCGCACCGTATCCTCATCCAGTTGAAGATAGCGCTCAGCAAACCTCTAAGATGAAAGCAGAGTCCCAGAAGGTAACGAATCCGTAGCTAATCAGGAATCTTATCTCCATTGGAATCTTATCTCTGATTTAAATGGCGCAACCAACACCGTGTTGGAGCCATATACGGGACCTATGACTACCCCCCGCCCCCGAGCCTATAAAAGGAGAGGTAGGGACGTACAGAGAGAGGGAGGAGATCGTCAGATGCAGACACAAAGGAAGATG
Organism: Dendrocalamus latiflorus; assembly: GCA_017311315.1. NCBI lineage: Eukaryota > Viridiplantae > Streptophyta > Magnoliopsida > Poales > Poaceae > Dendrocalamus > Dendrocalamus latiflorus. Next base: position 118,553 of record CM029611.1, read on the forward strand.
GAGGAGATCCTCGGACACAGACGTAGAGGAAGACAGAGGAGATCCCCAGACATAGAGGCAGAGGCAAAAATGATGGAGAATTGCAAGGGGCAAAAGCACACCCCGGATGCAGATGCAAAGGCGGGCGCGAAGGCAATCGCAAGGCCAAACACCTCGGACACAGACGCGGAGGCGAAGAGGAAGACCGAACTAGAGAAGGAGCCAAACAGAGGCTTGAGGCGACGATCATGGCCTCGTATGTCAAGAACGATAAAAATACTCCCTATCTTTCTTTTGCAGCTAGTTAAGATGCATACCATGAGTGGCGACTACAACAGTAATGTCGCCAAGCAACCACGACCACTGTCATTTGTCGCCGAAGTCATGAGCTCCCGATCGTTGGCCAAAGTCAGCACTTCCGATCGCTTTGCAGAGTTAGAGTCCCCTATCGTCGCCAATCGATTCCGAAGTAGTGCATATCTATGATCGCTTTGCAACGCTGAAGCCCTTGATCGCTGATGATCGCTTCCGAAGCTTGATGTCCCCGATCACTTCCCAAGTTAGGCCCTTTGACCGCTCATAAAGCTGAATGCCTCAGATCATTCCTGGCCAAAGTCAGCACTTCTGACCGCTTCCAAAGATGGCCATCTACGACCATTAGACATCTACGATCGCTTTTCAAAGCCGAAGCCTCAGACCGCTTCCAATGATGGCCATCTATGACCATTAGCCATCTATGATCGCTTTCTGAAGCTGAAGCCTCCAACCGCTTCCAAAGACGACCATCAGCCATCTACGATCGCTTGCTGGAGCAGGATGACTTCGGCCGCTTCCAAGGATGCTTATGACCATTAGCCATCTATGATCATTTGTAGGAGCTAGATGCCTCCGATTGCTTCCAAAGACGGATGCCTACGACCATCTTTCGAGGACGGATGCATACGACACGTGCCAAAGTCGAGCCTCTTTGATCATCGGTTGTACGCATACTTCTTCAGCCGTAGATCTACGATCACAGTGCTTTAATACTTTTACAAGTACTCCTTTCAACCAAGTGGATTTTGACCACGGACGTTTCTGATGGGTTTTGACCATGGTGAGTTTCGACCACGACAGTCTTCTGATGGGTTTCGACTACTGTGACTGTTCGACCACAGACGTTTCCGATGGTTTTTTACCACGGTGAGTTTTGACCATGGTAGTCTCCCGATGGGTTTCGACTACTATGACTATTTGACCACGTATGTTTCTGATGGATTTTGACCATGGTAGGTTTCGACCATAATAGTCTTCCGATGGGTTTCGACTACTGTGACTGTTTGACCACAGACGTTTCTGATGGGTTTCGACCATGGTGGATTTTGACCACGGCAGTCTTCCGATGGGTTTCAACTACTGTGACTGTTTGACCACGGACGTTTTTGATGGGTTTCGCCATGGTGGGTTTTGACTACGGCAGTCTCCCGATGGGTTTCGACTATTGTGACTGTTCGACCACGGACGTCGTCTGGTGATTTTCGACCACAGCTATCTGCTGATGGGTTTTGACTGTTGTGACCGTCGACCATGGCTATTTGTCGATGGGTTTCAATCACGGTGTGTTGCCGACCCCGGATGTCTTCTCATGGGTTTCGACCATGTGACTTCCAACCACAGAGATTTCTCGATGAATTCAATTACAGTGATGCTCGACCAATAAGCGCTTTTGATGGGTTTTGACCACCATGGATTTCGGTCACGACTATTTCCCGATGGATTTCAACCACAGTGGATTTCGACCACAGACGTTTCTTGGCAAGTTTTGACTCTAATGAATCTCGACCACGGACGGTTTGCTATGGTTGTCAATCACATTGATACTTGACCCCCGTGGCCTACTCAGCTAATTCTTTCACTCAGGCTATACCTACAACACTGATTCTAGCTACCATTGTTGTCAGATTGGTCATGCTAGATGTTAATCATGCATACTTCAAATCACTTCTGTTGTATACATTCAATACCGACAAGGTCGAATGGCATGGGCGGGCGTGTAATTTTGTTCTTCTCAAATGAGTGAATAAAATACATATTTTCGCTATCTTTTGTTGTGTTCATTTATTTTTGTATACTTTAGTACACTGGCATGCCCGCATCTTATAACCCCAGGGCCAGAAATCTACAAGCGATTTCTCACGTTAAACAAAATGGCACACCCAGTGGGACCTGATTCTCCTCCCATCTTCGCTGCACTTATTGTTCATCGTTCTTGCCCTTGCGCATTCATCAAAAAGACGTGGCATGTTGCATAATGACCATGGGAGTCGAGCCCCTACTGATAGTGAATCCTCTTCTCGTAGGCAGATCCTCCTATGTCAACAACACCCAGTGCCGCAAATGATACAATTTGGATCATTTCTGCCTGTGATGGTTTTTGAGCAAGGCTGCAAGATCTACGTTCATGAGACCCAAGAGCCAGTCCAATTCAAGATGTGCTCTTATCTTGAAGCACGTGATTTATTAAAAGAATCGGATGTTACTAAAATCAAAGGAGATGTAAATGGTGCTCAACGATTGCGCGCCAAAGCCTCCAATAGACAGGCGCATGCTGCAGCGCTATGATCACCTGCTCTAGCTATTGACCTAAAGTTGGTTAAGCCAACGACGCAACTCACTAAAGTAGAACTGTTGTAGTCTTTGGAGGCAGTCTCGCAAAATCTTCAAATGTTCATGGCCAATGCTCATCGAGCAGATAGCCTTCATCCCCTTCGTAACTACAGGAGGAAGTATCGAAAAGTGAAATGATTGCAACAGTCGATTAGCTCCTGTATTGCACAGAGCACTGTTCCTGATGAAGATTGGTCTCTTAACTCCACCATACGACTTGTTCCCTGACGACTGGACGCATGAACCATCAAAGATCAAAGAAATAGTAAGGAAGGCAATTGTGAAAGAGTACTAGAAATGACGATCGCATGCAAAGCTTGTGCTACCTGGGCCAACTAACTTATTCACTAAAAACAAAGGTCCTTTCTGACAAGGTGTTTTAGCACCCTACCTGCATCTTTCCAAAAAGGGAGACCCATCATTTTCCCACACCAACAATAGGTTCACCGTAATCGCAAGCGAGACTCCGGCACCCCATGACGAAGACTTGCAGCAAGAGCTTCGACAACTCCAAGATCAAATGAGCTAACTTCGAAGATGGCTCCAAGATCGTGATCCGCCAGCTGGGTCATCAGCGACATGAGCCCATGAAGGGTCGAGGTGCTCGCCAACAACCCACCGTCCGCAACATGAACATCAAACTTGGGCCCCTCGGCATAGGTCCCCACCTGCTCACATCACCCGTCCAAGACAAACCACGGTGCCATCTTGTTGGAATCGATGGCCGGTACATCAACACCAAGCAACACCTACTCATGCCAATCAACAATGGCGAGCTCGGAATACTCCTCAAGAACAAGCTCCCTCAAGGCACGAACCCTGTACACAAGTGTCACCTTGACAGAGAGAAGTTGTGGCATCTCAGATTGCCAGACTATTGTGCATTCACCCCATGTAGCACCACCCCTGCCACCAAGGCCTTACGTGCAAACGACAGTCAACACAGGTGTCAGAGGCATCAAAATAGTCGTCACGCATTGTACCAAGAGTTGGAAGAGTTGGTGCTCAAGCACACGGAAAAACACATTTGAGCTAATGGAGATATTCATCAAGAGGACAATAATATCATCTTCCACATCTCCCCGCGTTTAGAGCAAAATGAGAGGTACAATTACCTCCTCAATCATTTAACTCCTAAACCACGAGGAATACGACCCGAGGTAGCCCCGTCAGGTGGAGGCGATGGCTTCCCAATCACACCTTCCAATCATCTCAACTCGAGAAGAATCAAGGGATATTACATCGTATATCACCTTATTAGAGAATCAGCAAATGCTTGTCCATTAGCTACTCCAATGGACGACATTGAGCAAACGCAACCTAATGCACATTCCTCAAATGAGGAACCTCCACAAGTAATTACCATTGGAGAGCAGAGCATGACACAAATTGTGGAGTCTACCTGCGATCAATAGGAGGTAAGCAAGATGAGTGATGTGGCTGGAAAAAATGTTACAATATGTGAAACTCTGATGGCTTGCACAAGGCATGCAATCAATAATGGGTGGGGAGCTCCTTGTGTCACCCAGGAATTTTCATATCCTTTGGCTAAGTGCGCATATGGTTTAAAAGCACCAATGAGTTGATAAGGGAAGATGAATCAATACCTTTAGAGGGAGCAAGATCGGTGGCTCCATGCCTCCCCATAACTTCTGGGAAAGGTTCACTATCTAAAAATGACATGTATTCTCGTACCTATGTCGACCTCACTACTTGGCTTCCTCAAGATCATCAAAAACTACAACAAGTCACAAACTGGATTGGAGTGAATACTCAGCTGTGTTCCATCGCCCTTCAAAATATGGGAGGAGCTTTAGAAGAAGGGGTGGTAGAACTCGATACGCAAAGTGATGATGTTTCTAGTGTTGGTTCTTCTTCATTAAAGAACCATCCAAACTCGCCTCCTTACCAGGAGCTCGAACCCTCCATTCCATCAGAAGGAGAGGATCATCTTGATGATGTTAACGCAGCAACAGCATGTATGGTGTTTGATGAACAAAATAAAGGTGCTCAAATTGATGAAAATCTTATACCCCCGACGAATGCTGGCAGTGCATCTGGCATAGAAACATCGAGGTCGTAGGGAGTCAGTTTAGAAAAGCAAGTACGTGGACAAAGGCAAATGATAGAACAATTATACGCCAAGTTTGATAGTCTCCTGGAAACCATGATGGGTTCAGGGCAAAGAATTTCACCACCAGTAGCACTTCAAGTGGGTAAAGATCCGCAAATCGAAGAATTTGAAGCTATTGCTCATAATAATATTGCAGCCCATAATGAGCAGGCACGTGTGTTGTCCAGTACTCATCCTAGGCCACTTACCATCCCTGCTACTTCTACGACTATGGCGTCATCCCCGAGCATACTAAAGGGCTACCATGACATTGTAGAAGACCTGGTGAACAAGAAACTTAAGCAGATCGCTATTGAGCAAGCACCTCCATCATTGGAAAGTGAGCTTGAGAAGCCTTATGAAGCCTGGCATGATATGGTGGCCTTCTTGGTGGGTTGGCATCCACCAAAGTTTCATCACTTTGATGGAACTGGCGACGCGAAGGAACATTTGGCTTACTTTGAAGTAGTTTGCGGCGATACCACCAATAGCTCGTCGCTTCTATTATGATACTTCTTTGGATCTTTGACAGGCCCAACCTTCCATTGGTATAGCCATCTACCGACTGGGTCTATCAGCAGTTGGGCGGGTATGAAAGAAGTCTTCAAAAAACACTTCGTCGCCATGAAGAAAGACTTCTCAATTGTGGAGCTAACTCAAGTTTGTCAAAGGCGAGATGAGAGCATTGACGATTATATAATTTGCTTTCGCAACAGTTATGTGCGCCTCGCCAGAGAGATGCATTTAGAGGATGCTATTGAAATGTGTGTCCATGGAATGCAACAACATTGGTCGCTTGAGGTATCTCGACGAGAACCCAAGACTTTTAGTGCCCTCAGTTCAACGGTGGCAGCCACAAAGTTAGAGTTTGAGAAATCACCTCAAATTATGGAGCTCTACAAGAATACTAGCACTTTCAATCCTGCTAAGCATTTCAAATCGATAGCCAAAATGACCCACAATTGGGGCAAAACTAAGGCGTCAGCAGAAGCCAACACGACAAGGATGTCTTTTACATCACAAGGCTGTGTCCCTACTTTAGGGGCAAACAATGAGCAATCTGGAGACAAGCAGCACCCGTCCTTTCAAGAGTTACTTAAGAAACAGTATATCTTCAGCGCGAATTAGTGAAAGACAAGTTCGAGCAATTAATAGAACATAATGCCTTGAATTTGCCAGACCCACAGAGGCCTGAACAAGTAAATATTACCAATAATCCTTTGTATTGCCCATATCATCGATACATTGGTCATGTGATTGAAGGTTGTTTTGCCTTTAAAGAATGGCTTCAAAGAGGTGTTAATGAAAAGAGGATCAATTTGGATCCAGATGCCATTAATCCAGATTATCGTGCGGTCAATGTGGTGACAATGGAACCGCATACCCGATCAAGAAAAGATGAAAAGTCATGGATGCCACTTGCCCAAGTTGAGCATCTGATAGCTGATATGATTCCTACATCAAAGGCAAGCCCTGTAGCTCACAAAGATATATCCTCTGTTACTTGCGAAGGGTCATGGAAAATGGTGCGCCAACGTCTACCTTCCAAGGAATTGCAGCCACGGCAGTGTCATTCAGTAATGCCGGCACGTGACATCTTAATGATAAAGAGACAACCTGATCCAAGTCGACGGTGATTTCCTCCTAGGTTTGTCCCAAAGTCAGAAGGAGATGAACCCTTTACACGTCCATGTCATGCGCTTCCTACTTTCGCACAATTCATGCCGCAAAGTTGGGGGCAAGCAATCATGGGAATAACTGAACAAGTACAAGAGGAGGACAGCGCTATTATATCATGCAAAATTGCTACCTATAATATCATCTTAGACCTGCCGAGCTCTAGTTCTAAGGAATGATTCACCTCTCACAAGCATGAAGTACTTCGAATGGATGCTATGTCAAAAGAAGTGCAAACATAAGAAGTTAACATGAACTTGCGAGAAGGTAAGTTTTTGCCTGAGCCACCAAAGTCGAAGCCAACAAAGGCGAACAAGGCTATCACTACATAAGAAGCGCCAACCCCATTGGGAACAAGTGAGATACCCATTGAAGGAAAGACAAAGACACCTGAGGTCGACTATAATATTCTTGCTCATGTCAAATGAATCATTGCATTATTGAGTGTGTATGATGCTCTCATGTTAGTGCCCCATCTGCGAGAAGCACTCGTGAAAGCATTACAAGACCCAGAGCCCTATGAGGTGGCAATGGCGGAACACCACCTCTTTTCTAATCTATTATTTGTAAATAAGATTACCTTCGCTGAGGAGAATAAAGTCGTGGTAGACGATGACCACAACCGCCCACTTTACATTGAAGGGGACATTGGAAATGCACATCTCTGGCTAATCCTCATCAATCTCAGATCCACGGTAAATATCTTGCCATTGCAAAGCTTGACTTGGGTTTGTTTCATAGTGAATGATTTGGAGTCTATAAACATGATGATCTATGGTTTTGACAATCAAGGGAAATCCACGCTTGGAGCTATTACAGTGAAGATACAAATGTCCGCGTTAAGCTTCAAGGAACGATTCTTCGTCATCAAAGCAAACACATCATACTCGATTCTCTTGGATAGGCCATGGATTCACAAGTATCGAGTGGTTCCCTCTACTCTGCATCAATGCTTCATATTTTTAGATGGAAAGGGGACGCAACAGCGTATTACCAGAAATATTGCTCCCTACACTATTCAAGAATCACATCATGCAGACACAAAATATTATTTCCCAGTTGAAGATTCCGATCGGCAACTAGGGCGAATGATGCCGTCGACTGATATTCTGATCGCGTCAGGCTCTTCATCAACCCATGAGGTGAAGCAGCTCCTCACACCATGTTCTTCCACTGGTGCAAAGAATCCCGCCACTCAAAGTCATAAGAACAACGGTCGTAATTGGATATCTTGGGCCGCTGGTCATGAGGATAAGCCTTCATCCTCCAAGGAGACAACCAACTCCGTGAGATGAGATGCCTTTGCTTCGGCAGCTACTCCATTACTGCTGAAAGCAGGGACCCCACGACAATGCCGATTACATTGAGGTCTGCTAAGAAACCTCTGATAAAGCTTGTGACTTCTTCACTGGGGAAATCTTCATGCTCTATGACGCCTTCAGAACATAATCCTCTAACTGCTAAAAGTGTTGCAGGTGAGGGAGGCCGCAAATTGCTCATGACTAGCAATGATGTGCCACCTATGATTATGCTACGAACTCGTAGGAATCCGAAATTGGAGGTCACGCCCATTTCAAGCGAATCAATTAAAAGAAGAGCGGCAAAGATAGAAGAGGTAACAAAGGGTGGTTGTGATGTACAACCCCCATCACTCTATGTGTCAGTGACTATCCGTTAGAAGTCTGGGCCGTCCCAAGCACCTCTAGTTGCACGCTTCCAACTATTTTTTACAAAGTACCTCAAGCACAACAATGTGAAGCTATATTCAAATTCCATGCCCCCTGTTTTGATGCAGAGGAAGTAATGTTGATAATGAAGGTTGAGCCTAGGATGGCTCAGATTTTACAGAAGGCCAGATTCACACTCCAATGGAATCAAAGAATTCCACCACCACCGGTTGTATGCGAGGAATGGTGGGATCAAACAGAAAATTTTATCAGAAGAAGACGCAAGTCTCAGCCAAAGTATGGGGTTGGCTACACAAGACATCACTCCTCTGATGAAGAAGATGAAGAGTTCAACAGACATCATGAAGTTTTTTGTAGCACTTTATCTATCACCACAAGGAATGACGTTGAAGGTCGACCCTCTCGAAGGGTATTGTCATTTGATGCCCTCGCTAATGAACAAGAAGAATTGCTTAACGTTGCCCCCGCTCCTTAGCAGCTCAAGGATGGAGGGCAACCTACTATTGATGACTTGGTAGAGATCAACCTGGGGACCGATGATGATCCATGACCCACATTTGTTAGTGCTACTCTAACAATCAAAGAACGGGAGGACTACCTAAGCTTCTTGATGGAATACCGAGATTGCTTCGTTGGACTTACAAAGAAATGTCGGGGCTTGATCCTCGTGTTGCTACACACAAGCTGGCAACTGACCCATGTGTCCGACCGGTTAAACAGCCACCGCATCGTTTACGACCAGAATTTCAAGACCAAGTCATTGCTGAGGTAGATAAGCTTATCACTGTAGGCTTTATCAAGGAGGTACAATACCCCCGTTGGCTCACCAATATTGTCCCAGTCAAAAAGAAGAATGGACAAGTGCGCGTGTGTGTAGATTTTCACGATCTAAACCGTGCATGTCCTAAAGATGATTTCCCTCTTCCTATCATAGAAATCATTATTGATTCGACCATAGGCCATGGCGCCTTGTCCTTTATGGATGGGTCATCAGGTTATAATCAAATAAAGATGGATGTGGCAAATGCCATTGATACGACATTTAGAACTCCAAAAGGCAATTTTTACTACACGGTGATGCCATTTGGCCTAAAGAATGCTGGTGCTACTTATCAACGCGCCATGGCATACGTTTTTGATGATCTTATACATTACTCGATGGAATGTTATGTTGATGATCTGTTCGTAAAGACCAAAGACCACAACATCATCAGGAGGATCTCCGAGTGGTCTTTGAGTGCTTGCGTCGCCACTAGCTTAAGATGAATCCACTTAAGTGCGCCTTTGCTGTTCAATCTGGTGCTTTTCTTGGCTTCATGGTGCAACACCATGGCATAGAGATCCATCTGAAGAAAATCAAAGCGACCCGTAAAATGCCACCTCCAGATAATTTAACAAAGTTGAAGTCATTGCAAAGAAAATTGGCATACATACGGCGCATCCAACCGTTCGCAAAACTTATGAAGAAAGGTGCACCATTCATATGGGACGAAGAATACCAAAATGGGCTCGACAGCTTTAAGAGATACTTGCTTAATCCTCCTGTGCTGACAGCTCCTGTAAAAGGGCGCCCTCTCATCCTCTATATTGCAACGCAGCCTATCTCGTTAGGCACTTTGCTAGCTCAACTCAATGATGATAGAAAAGAAGTGGAATGCTACTACTCAAGCCGCACACTGGTTGGCACTGAGCATCATTACTCACCCATAGAAAAACTTTGCTTGGCCCTTGTATTTGTTTTGAAAAAATTAAGACATTATATTCTAACACACGAAGTCCAGTTTATGGCCAGAGCGAATCCTATAAGGTACATGTTAAGCTAGCCGATGCTTGCAGGGCGATTGGGTAAATGAGCCCTACTCATGATGGAATATGACATTACCTACGTACCTCAGAAAGCAATAAAGGGCCAAGCCTTAGCAGAGTTTCTAGTAGTGCACCTTGTGCCAAATGACTCTCCACTCATCGTCGATTTGCTGGATGAGGAAGTGTTCACTACAGACATTGAAGCACCTTGGGACCTCTACTTCGATGGAGCCTCTCAATTGGAGAACGATCCTGATAGTACTCCAAGGTAGAGAGCTGGTGCGAGATTGGTGTTTAAAACCCCCTAGGGAGGGGTGATACATCATTCATTCTCACTCCTTAAAGAGGAATGTTCTAACAATGAAGCAAAGTATGAGGCACGCATCTTCGGTCTTCTATTAGCACTCTCCATAGAGGCACGTTCTCTACGGGCTCATGGTGACTCACAACTCATTGTTTGACAAGTAAATGATATCTATGAGGTTCGTAAGCCAGAGCCCATGCCATATTATAATGCCACTCGAAAGCTTATAAATAAGTTCGATCACATCGAGGTTGTGCATGTTCCACATAGTAGAAATGTGCCAGCAGATGCTCTGGCTAAGCTCGTGGTAGCACCTGTCCTCCTGGAAGGCAAACCTACGTGGATAACTATTGAAGAGAGATGGCTTCTCCCGGCTGTCCTCAAACTTATTTCGGTAGAATACGAAGTCAACACTGTGGTGACCAATGTCCCTGGTGAAGACGACTGACACAAACCATTCATTGATTACTTCAAACATGGGAGTTTGCCTGATGATTCAGTAGAAAGATGCCAATTGCAATGTCGCCTCCCTTCTTACATCTACAAGGCTGGTGTCCTCTACAAACGATCTTATGGGCAAGAAATGCTTCTCCGATGTGTCAATCGTAGAGAAGCTTAGCATGTTTTACAGGAAGTACACCAAGGAATCTGTGGTAGGCACCAAAGTGGGCCAAAAATGAATCACAGCATCAGGCTAGCGGGATATTATTGGCCTGGTATCATGGCTGATTGCCTCAAAGCGGCCAAATTGTGTCATTGCTGCCAGATCCATGACGATTTCAAGCACATATCGCATGCTCCTCTTCACCCCACTGTTCCCTCTTGGACGTTTACTTCCTGGGAATGGACGTTATTGGGCTCATTGACCCACCATCATCCAGGGGACATCATTTTATTTTAGCTGTAATTGACTATTTTACCAAATGGGCAGAAGCTGTGCCGCAAGAAGTAAAAAGTGACAATGTGATCAATTTCCTGGAGAGGCACGTTATATACCGCTTCGGGGTTCTGCACCATATAACTTTTGACAACAGCAAAGCCTTTACATCCCACAAGATACAAAGATTCATGTCCAAGTACAAGATGAAGTGGAATTACTCCACTGGCTATTACCCTTAAGCCAACGGAACGGCCGAAGCATTCAATAAAACTCTTGGCAAGATACTCAAAAAAACTGTCAATAGGCATCGAAGAGATTGGCACGATCGTCTCTTTGAAGCTTTGTGGGCATACAGCATCACCGTTCGTACCCTAACACAATGCACCCCATACACTCTTGTTTATAGGAGTGAAGCTGTCTTACCACTCAAAGTACAAATACCCTCATTATGAGTGGCTATCCATGATGAACTCACTCAAGATGAGCAGATCCAACTACAATTCCAGGAGCTTAAAGGAGCAACTTCATGCTATTCAGAATATGAAGATGTATCACCAAAACATTGTGAGAGCCTATGACAAGCTAGTTAGGCCACGTGTTTTCAGGAAAGGCGAATCGGTGCTCATACTGCGATGCCCCATTGTGGTCACTCATAAGACAAAGGGGAAATTTGAGCCAAAATGGGAAGGGTCATATGTTGTTGAGCGAGTTTACGAGGGTGACACTCATATGCCTCCAGTCAATGAGAGGTTCTTGAAGAAATACTTTGTTTAAAAGTGTTTGTCTTTCTCTTCTTTCTAAAAATAATAAACACAATAAAAGGAAAGGGGGCTGGTGACTTCAATACCCTTCCCCTAGCCTGGTATTTTCTCTTTTTGGACAGCAATGTCCCATAACAAACGGTTTTCTCCACAATACGTCAAGCTGATGATCAAAGATTCGACTGCCCTAAGACTTGGGACGAAACGCGCCTTACACCCATCGCACAGCTTACATGCCAAGTAGTTGCTACTGGGGGCGGTGAAAAGTTAGCTCGAGTCACTCTCTGGTAGCGAGGTTGATATGTCCCTCGTTTTCCCAATGTGCCCCAAGACCTATGGAGACATCAAGCCCCAGGAAAGACTATAGAAGAAGAGCATGAAAGGGGTACCTAGCCAACACAAGTTCGGTTCAGTGTGCAGCCGCTTGCCACCCTGTGAGGCGTATCAACAAGTGACAAAAAAAAGCATATGAGGATCATTTAGCCCATAAAGGTGGATGGCTATTCTCCAAATTCCTGGCAAGTTGTCCCTTCAAAAAGTAATGCAAGCTCTTTTTGAAGAAGCTATTTCAAGTTCTAAAGTTAAGGAATTGTAGAAAAAAGAGGAAACAAAATTCATCCTCACAAGTTAAAAAGGGATAAAAAAATCCCACTCCAACATTCAAAAAGTTCCCCAACAATCAAAGGAGGAAGTCCTCTCAAAGTTGAAACAATCGGAAGGAGGAGGGTAGTCATTCACCATCCTCAGCAAAAGTAATGGCAATATTTCCAAGCCACTTCCCAAAACCATTCTTCTTGTTTATGCCCACCTAAGTCTCTTGGTTCGATGAGGCAAAGCATTGGGATGTTCACTGTCCTCCGGTAACACTGTTTCCCCCATAAAACATGAACACACGCCATGGTTTTGCGGCGTACAACGTCTAAGTCCTCTTTCAGCCTTATCCAAGGTCGCACCTATAGTTTGACATTCAATGGGAGAACCAACATTGAAAAAAAAGAATTACTTGTCAAGCTCTGTCTTTCTCTGGTTTTTTCTCATTTCTTCTTGGCCTTGTCTTGACACCTATGAGTCTTCAGCTTGATTGGCAGTCGGCAAATCCTTGCAATATGAAGTCGTTTCAGTCTCCAGTTTAATGGTCGTTCACTTCGGTGCAAGAGTGGCGACTCATCATTTTGGGAGCAGTGTAGCACACCAGTGTGGCCAATGCGAATCTGTGAAACCCTTCCCAGTGAGTTACACGGTCACAACTAGGTCGATAAAATTCCTTCAGTACATGTCTTGGGCTTCCACCGCAAATTGAAGATGACTTATGGCATGGTCTTTCACCTAAGAACAAGTATACTATGGCATGGCCTTTCACCTCCACAAAAGTATACTCCGGCATGGTCTTTCGCCTCAGAACAAGTATGCTATGGCATGGTCTTCTGCCTTGGCATAAGTATAAGGTGGCACGGTTTTCACCTCAACATGGCTATCTAGCATGATTTCTCGCCTTGACACATATATTCTAACCTTCTGTGTTTCTCTTTTTTCCTCTGTTGTGTTTATACTAACCTTATCAGGTCTGACTGCACAAGGTTTGGCTTCCCGATCATGGTACTCAGAGCCATCACTGACCACACGGTACTTAGAGTTGATGTCCGACCACGCAGTACTCAAAGCTGCTGTACTCTTCGATCGTACAATTCTGACCATACAATACTCAGAGCCGCTGCCTGATCACGTAATGCTCGGAGCCGTCGCCCGATCACGTAGTGTCCAGAGTCATGTCACCCGCCATCTAAGTAGATCCAACAACGCAGTAGTCGGAGCTGTGGCCCGACCACGTGGGACGTCAGTAGATCAATCACATAGCATGGAGGATTGCAGCACTCATCGACCGAGCAATTCCATCCAAAAGCTGACCATGTTTCTTTGACTACCCCCTGACTTCAACGTGTACTCAAATACATGGGTATTTGGCATACGCCAAGACTACTTCCAGAATTATCAACATACCAGCCCAATCAATAAATCATATTGGAGACTCAGTAATAATTTTATTCAAGCAAAATAAGTAGATGCTTACAAACTTGGTCAAGACATGTATGCATCATGACTCGAGGAGCATTGAAGATGCCTCGATTCTATGATAAAGACAAGATGTAAAAGCTAATTTGTCGGAACCCGGAGTAACGACTCCTGGATCCTCTGTGTAAATCGCACTAGTCCAGGATCAGCTAGTGCACACAGTACAACAAAGTTACATATCCAGCACAAATGACCAACTTCATTAACTAAATAGTACGGCCTTATGGCCAAGTCTTACATCAACGCCCATTGGCAAAATAAATAAAGCAAAGAATTGCGGAATCAAACTGATAAATAGTGAAGCCCAAGCCTGCTCACAGGCAAACGACAGTAAGACGCGGCCTACTCGTCCAGGTCTTCACCGTAGTCGACATCATCTTACTCTGTATGGAGATTGCAAGGTGAGTACAAACTTGTACTCCGCAAATCACACGGAGAAATGCAACGTAATGATAAAGGCTTCAATGGAAGGCTTATAGGGTTAGTTTGCATAAAACAGCATTTAATGAAATACAATAGATAGATTGAAATTGCTGAATTTAACACAGTAAGTAAAAACAATACTTGTAATCGAAAATAATACCGTCAGTGCAGGCTCCGACCAAACACCAACTTATTCACGGGCATCCCACCCGAACCATCTTTTCCAAAAGATCACATATGAATTCCATCCATCCACACGTGTCCAAACACTCGTGGATTCCAACCATCCACAAGCTTCCAATCTCTCTCATGGGTTCCATCCACCCACAAGGTATTCCTTCTCTCATGGATTCCATCCATCCATAAGGTTTTCGAAAATCATTTTTGAAAAACAAAGTCTAATCCATGAAAAACTTTTACTCAGCATGCCCATAACCGTGGGCACGGCTATTCAGGATAGATTACACACTCTGCAGCGGTTGTACAGCTTTACCCACAAGACACGATCATCCCTTTGTACCACTAGATTACACACTTCCTTACGTGTGCGGTGGGGAGTCGTGATAAGGCCTTTACAATGCAAAGCCTTCAACCTGGCCAAGCCAACTCTAAGGTTTCACCCCAGTAAGGAATCCACCAGACCGGGACCCCCTCTTGAGCCTGAGTGAGACTTCTCATGGCTACAACCACGCTCACCCAAGTGGGACTTCACATGGCACCAACCACGCCCACCTTCAACCTACGACTTGACTCAGGTTGGGACTTCGCAAATTATTCAGCCAGAGTTTTCCCATACCAGCCATGTGGTAGTACGATAGGGCTTTGCAACAGTAGCTCACAGACCGGTCCTTAATCTGACTTAGGCCCAACCAAATACCCCTGTGCACGACAATCAACCACTGCGGCTCCAACCAACAGGGCATGCCTGCACCCACTAATCTAACCAGTTTCCTAAGTCTAAATCAAGTTTTATATTTTGTTTTCAAAATATCAAATAAACCTCCTTGACTCACCAAAGTCAAGAGTACAGTTGAAAAGCTTATCATTTCATGTGAAAAGTTCATCATTTTATGTGAAAAAGTATCCCAAAACAATATTATAACTAAGCAAGTCTAAGCATTTGATATAAACTCTCTAGCCAACACTAATGTATTAACTAGAGTTTGATTCTAGGGTGACAAGGTATCGAGAAATTCAATATCAATGGAAGAATTAACAAGTAGGCAATAACTAAATTTAAAACTGGATTGAAATACGTTGAATAGAAATACGCATGAAGAATAATTTAAAATAACATAATTTTATTTTGAAAACTGGGATCAACATGATCAACGAATGTGACTTGCCTTGCTCTTCAAATTGGTTTGAATCTTCGTCGAATAATTTTCCCGAATCGTTGAACTCTACACGTGAAATTAACCCACCAAATTCAAATAAATTCAAAATGAATTCAAATTGACTTCAAATATTCGAATTGAGGCCAGAAATGGATAGAAGGGAATTTTTGATGAATTTAGAAATTTGAATGGGTTCAATCGGAGTTAGGACGAAGAAGAACGGGCTCCGGGAAGTTTAAATTCAGAGAAAAAGAAAAAGATTGATTTTCTGGAATTATTTCTCTAAAGAAAAATATGAATTATGACATCAACAGAGGATTTAATTTCAGCTGAATTAATTTTCTATGGGAAAATAGGATTTAAGGCATCAGCATGACATCAGCCCTGGGAATCATGCTGACATGTGGGCCCTGGTCCATGGACCAGGTCCACGGGTGGAGGCGGCGGCTGAGGTGGCACGGGCCACGGGTGCAGCCTGCGTGGCAGCCGGGTGCCCGTGTGGCATCCGTGTTGGTGCTGAGGTGGCGCCACTCGGCGTCCACGTGGGACGGGCGGGCTGAGGTGGCCGGCCGGCGGAGGGAGGTGCTCGGGGACGGCACGCCCGCCAGAGCTCTGGTGGGTGGTTGCCGGCAGCGAAGGTCGGAGAAGGAAGAGGGGGCCGAGGGAAGTGCGTAGGTGGGGGCGGGCTTTACCGGGGGCGGCCGGAGTTGAGCCGGCGGCGAGCTGATCATGTCCAGACGGTGGTCAGAATAGTTACAGGAGTAAGTCGCACAACCCAAGTAACGCATGCCCAGGCTGAGCCATTTCTTAGGCTTGAAGAATTTGCATGGGTCTCTACACCAACAGAGGGGTAGTGTCTCCCCCTCGGGCGGGTGTTGTGGCGAACGTTCAGTTGGAACGTTCAGGACGGACATGCTCATAGGGGGTGTCATTAGGGGGGTGTGATCTCTTGGCACACTCTGCTTGTTTGGCCAGGGCCGCAGCAGCCCTTGCTTGTTCGTCGCGGGCCGCAGTAGACCTTGCTAGGTCGCGGATCTCCTCTCATTGCTTCATCATCTTGTCACATTGCTTCTTCTGCCTCTTGTCCATCCCGACATGGTGAAAGAAGCTCTAATGTAGCGTTGGGTTGTGTAGTATTCTCTCCTAGATCTATTCCACCTTATTTTATAAGCCAAATAGTTAGCATGATGTGATTTATTTCATGTGAGTAGCCTGAGGGGCAGAGTGTTGCGTTGTCTTTTTTTTAAAAGTACCTAGCAAAGCAAAGTGTTTTCATTGTGCATGTCTTCTCACTGCACAAAGCTACCACCTTCTAGTCTTGTCACTGTGTAAAGCTAACCCTTTGGTCTTGTCGTTGTGCAAAGATGCCCCCGTCTGGTCTTGTCACTATGTAAAATGCCCCTTTGGTCTTATCATTGTGCAAAGCTACCCCCTTTGGTCTTGTCATTGTGCAAAGCTATCGTATCTTATCTTTCTGAAAAGTACCTAGCGAGGCAGAGTGTTTTCAGTGCACAAAGGTGCCTCCATATGGTCTTCTCACTGCGCAAAGGTACCCCAGTCTAGTCTTGTCACTGTGTAAAGCTGCCCCTTTGGTCTTGTCGTTGTGCAAAGCTGCCCCCGTCTGGTCTTGTCACTGCATAAAGCTGCCCCTTTGGTCTTGTCACTATGCAAAGATGCCCCTGTCTGGACTTGTCACTTTGTAAAGCTGCCCCATATGGTCTTGTGACTGTGCAAAGCTGCCACATCTTGTCTTTCTGAAAAGTACCTGGAGAGGTAAAGTATTTTCATTACGCACATCTGGTCTTCTCACTGTGCAATGCTACCCCTACCTGGTCTTATTACTGTGTAAAGCTGCCCCTTTAGTCTTGTCGCTGCACAAAGCTATCACCGTCTAGTCTTGTCACTGTGTAAAGCTGCCCCTTTGGTCTTGTCACTAGGTAAAGATGCCCCCGTCTGGACTTGTCACTGTGCAAAGCTACCCCCTTTGGTCTTGTCACTGCGCAAAGCTGCCGCATCTTGTCTTCTCACTACACACAGCTGCACCCTATTCTTGTTGTTGTCACTGCGTAAAGCTACCCAGTCTAGTCTGGTCACTGCTCAAAGCTGTCTCATTTGCTATAAAATGCATGGCCCACCCCATGAAAGTAGGAGCACTTGACCCTATGAACCATACGAAGAACTACCTTCTCCGTCATACAGCAACATACCATGACAGATGCCAAGGGGCCAGTCAGAGCAAGGTCACCAAAGGAAGACCTTCCCGTAGAAAGGAAGGAGGACTTCGATCCTAACTACTTCTTGATGCCAAATAGGCATGGTCAACCAGTATGGCCAAAATGCAGACAAAAGGAGGACGCAGTCGTGTAGGTCATGGAAGGCTACTCCAATGGTGAGCGACGTTTCTTCCGATGCCCACACTCCAGGGTACAAATTGCTAATAGTATATTTTCCTTACTGCTAATAGAGCCTCCATGTTAATTGTCCTTTTCAACAGATTGCGAAATGCGACTTCATCTGCTAGATCGATCCTCCGCATGAACACTATATTATGAGGTACATGGATACATTGTGGGAGCAAATCTTAAAGTTGGAGGCGTAAATCGACACTCTCGATGAGGAGAACAATGACATCTGCCAATAGATGCAGTGTGAGAGGGGCAACGAGGAGGTCGTCAACATAGGAAGTTTGTATGATTCCACATGCTGCTACGTCAACTCTAGCTGTATATGTGTGTGCCACTACAACAATGGCCAGCCACGTCTGAGGCGGCCCCCTCCGAAACACTCCATGTAGGTAGCGCGAGGCACCTTCTACCAGTAGGCACGCATCATTCTGATAGACTGGAGAAAATGATTAACTTAATGTTGTGTGCTATTTTCTTTCTTGTGTTCATTGTTGTATTCAAGGTGTAGCGCTGAGAGTGTTGTTTTCATTCGCGCTTTTACCTATAGTACTTTGTATGATTTACGTATGTGCAATGCATATCTTGTTTGGTGTTGTCAGTGCTTAACGTCGTCTCATTTGGTGTTGTCAGTGCATAAGGCTACCATGAACTTCAACTATGTACAGTCACTCGTAGTGATCATTATCTGCCTTCCATTACGGATGGAAAAATACAAATTTTCCCTCGCACTGAGGCTATAAGAGGGAGCCATTCCTCACCTACTCCCCTGCATTGTTCTCCCTCACCTTGTGAATTATTTGTTCCCAATCTCTCTACCTTTCTTTGGTGCTCACTCCTCCGGATGTCAATATGAGTTAACTCAGCACCTCTTCATCAGCACTAGCAATGATTTGTCCGAAATGCGACACACTTGTCAAAGTATGAAATCACAGATGGCCGAAAATTCTGGGCGGAACTACTACAAGTGCCATTTTCACTCAGTGAGTCAGTTTGTTTCGGGTTGGTTCAAATCATTCAAGTATGTTACAAAATCTTCTTCTCATCGAATTATAGGAAGGCCTAGGCGGTTGCCGATTCTGAGTGTGGGAGGATGAAATAGGCACCAGACCCGACATTGTTCCACATGAGAGAGTTGTCATGGGGATAGCGACCCCATGGAGATGCGGCATCATTTCGATAGACTAGAGTGAAAGATTAATTTGATGTTATACACTATTTTTTTCTTGTGTTTATTGTTATCATGAAGGTGTAGTGCTCAAAGTGCTAATTTCGCTCACGTTGGTACCTGCGGTGCTTTGTATGATATATGTATGTGTAATGCAAGTTCTTACCTGCAGTGCCCACATGCATATGTACTCGTCGTATTTGAATGATGCCATTTTTATTGGTAAAAGAATTATGGAAACACATTCCAATGAGAAGATTATTATTTGCACAAGGTGGTGTGAATATGAATTACACATATGTACATCATACAAAGGAGTGTAGATAATAACGCGATGGTACAAAAGTTGGAATACATGAACTCATTGTGCATCTGGCCGCCGCTTCCTCTGATGGCATATGTGATCCTCAGAGAAGGTGAACCTGTGAGAGGAATGTGGTGCATCTCAAAGGTCGTACTACAAGGCCTACATCCGAGGCAGTGCTGCGGAGAACTCTATGGAGAGTTGCGACAGATGACCAAAAATGGATGTCAGCCATTCGATCGAAGAGGGGTCCACATCCTTCTCAGATGGTACAGCTGGGTTAGGCCATGCGTTGCGATGCTTGTAGTGCATAGCACTGTTGTAAGGCATGTACCTAAGGAGTCCAAAGTGCAGACGACAGACCCTAGCCTTCGTGTCCGAGTTGCTCTCTACAAACCTACATTATTTTGTGATGCGTTAGTGCATCAAAGCATACACACATGTTCTGTGTACTACATTACAGCGTACCGGTGTATGCGGCTGTGCGAATGATGATCCTGTAGGCAAATCACGCATGTAATCCTGCACAGTGTATCCTAGGTACGTCAGGCCAAACCACTCGTGCCACTCATGTAGGCTAGATTGAACGCCATGCACGAACGTGGGCAACGCGTCCCCCAATCGCTACGGCTAGTTGGGGTCGCTGTCAAGAGATTGCCCCCGTCGGCCCGGTGAGGACGTCCAGTCCTGCGTCACCATCGTGACGATGACGGCTGTAGCAAGCTGCTATCACATCGCAAGTTCTACAAGGAAAAGTAGTAGTGAGTGATAAGATGCAATCGATTGCATGACCAAACAGTTGGCAACTGCCGTACCACCGGGCCGAGGCGCGCAGAGGACGAGTGACCATAGCTGGGACGACTACTGGACTACGATGGACGTGTGGGCGCTGAGGGGGGTGGTGCTGCATGCTGTCCTCTATGGTAGCATCATATGATGGCGTGCCGTACCACTCGATGACGGTCTAGACCTGCCCGTAGAGCGACATCGTGCATGACCACTACTGGACGCTATGGCGCTGGCCCAGTAAGCCTGCTACTGGTGCGTGGAATGTGCCATGCAAGGTATGTAGTGTACGTGTTGAGGTCATACGACCGTGGCTCGTCCACAACCTCCATGTTCCCCAGTCACGCCACATATCCGTCCATGGCTGCTGTGTGCCCCTCCAGTCATCGTTCCGTCGCCCTCCCCTCGTTTGCCTACAAGTTTATTGACACATTACACAATCAGTAGGAGTACGT
The DNA here is from genome assembly GCA_017311315.1 of Dendrocalamus latiflorus. NCBI lineage: Eukaryota > Viridiplantae > Streptophyta > Magnoliopsida > Poales > Poaceae > Dendrocalamus > Dendrocalamus latiflorus. The sequence goes on from CM029611.1 coordinate 139,352, forward strand.
AGTAATACATTAAGTAAAGTTACCGTGCAACGACATACTCATGGGTCATTGCTACAAGAGGCCATCCTGGTCGGGGTGGCACCTGCTGGTACAGGCTGAACCACCGCATGACTCACTGTGGGTTGTACAGCTCAACGGCGTGGGAGAAGACCAGGTGGCAGGTCGTCAACCAGTACATGTGGTCTTGGTTGCACTGAGATGACAAGCTGTAGAGGGCCGTGTCTGCAATGAACTATGGAGTCCATGGCCACCAGACTATCTTGTCCTCATGAAGAGTCTCAAACTGGTTATGAAACTCCTTGGCCGAACTCGTTTTACGACCAAGACCAGGACGCCAGTACAACCACACGGTCGAACTCGTAGACGACCATGGTCCGGACTCGACTACGACCACAATCCGGATTCGTCTATGACTGCGACTCAGACTCGACTACGACCATGAGCTAGACTCAACCATGACCACGGTCCAGACCAAGACACGACTTTGATCACTCCACCATGGTCTGGACTCGGATACGACCTCGACCCTGGAATCGTCTACGATCACGGCTACCTTTCGAACGACTGTGACAGAGGTTAGTTCTCCCTGTGATCTTAGTGTTAAGCTTCCCACCACTTGGCTTTGTAAAGTATATCTTTTCTAGTGGTAGGAAGGGTCTGTTTGGACAGTAGGAGCCAACTCTAGGTGATGTCTCATTCACACCTCTCATCCAAATGGTTCTCTAGGATCATTTACTACCTAGTTGGGCTGTGGTTCTCTAGGATTGTCTTCTACCTAGATTGAACTTCTTCTTGGCCACTAGAGTCTTGTGAGTTGACATAGTGTGCTTTTGCTCCGTGGTATGAGGTTACAGGCTAAAGACTATGAGGAAAGGTTGTGTTTGGGAATCACCTCTTTGAGTTAGAACCCTCTCTTTTCTGGATTTGTGCCAAATCTCCTGGTTCTTCTCAATTTGCCTTCTCTAGGGGGAGTTGAAGCTTCTCTATTTGTTCGGGCTATTCTTCAGGGGGAGTTCACCTCTTGTGCATTCTTTTGTCTCATAATGCATAAAATTCACATGAATGCCTGTATAGTCTTTGGAGCCCTGAATATTATCTTTATGTGACATGATATCATGTTTTATATCTTGCCATGTCTTGTGATAGCTTGATTTATCATGCCCTTCTATGTGTTGCTTTGCTCTTGCCATACTAGCCTAATTAAATGTGAACAACTTAAAGTAAACATGTCTTGTTCAATCTTGTGACTAGTCTGGCTTTAGTGATCCTCTCTTGATTCATGCCATGTCAAATAGGCTAAGTTGAGTCTTGAATTTGTTTTTGAGGTTTAGATTGAGCTAAGTTAGTTCATTAGTGATGCATGAGTTAAGTTTTAACTCTTTGTTCATGAACTCATCAAGTAAATGCAAAAAGATCTCTTTTGTGCGAAAAAAACTGATCTCACCAATTCTTTCTCATGAGATGGCTTGCCATTGCACTAGGCATGAACTCAGGGGGAGTTTTGGATGACGAAGATCACCTCCTTAAGCTTATTGCTTGGAGTGATCGCATAAGGCTTGAGATCTAGCACATGACCTTGAAAAACAAAAACTCATGTGAAAAATGGTTGAAACCAAGCATGAATTTCTGATAAAAGCCTAATGTGCTAATTTTGCTCAACTACAAATATTCTACAAGTGGTAAATTACATGTGATACCTAGTGCTTGAACAAAATGTCTCATTTTTGAGCTTGTAGCACTCTAAATATACTCAATTATAGCTTCTTGGTTCCACTTAGAATATTGACATGGCCTGACTCACGTTTGGATACCTTCTTCTAGACTATGATCTTGAGTGACTTGACATGCTAAACAAACCATTTAATTTAAGATCATGACTTATTTGGCTTGAGCTTGGCAATAAATGGTTTGTCATGATCTAGATAGCATTGTCACCTTTTATGGCTTGATATAACTTTTGAAAGTCACTTTGGATAATCTTCATGGCTCCCATTGAAGTCACTCCATTTCATTCATGCTCTATTTTTCTTCCTTGCATCTTGATGACTCTATTGCCAAAAGGGGGAGAAGGATAGAGAAAAAGGCATTAAGGGGTGCAAAAGGCATTAAAATGGGAGAATGCATTAAGGGATGGGAGAAGGATAGAAAAAGGCTTTAACGGGGAGAATGCTTGGTCATCTTGCTATGACAATGGTCATGTGAGCAACTGCTTTTTGGACCATAAGCAAGATTGGACTTTTTGTGTGATTTGGAGCTTTTGTAGAAAATTGATCCTTCTTTGTTTCCTCCATTTCATTCTGTGTCAACATGGTCTTGAGTTCCTTCTTCACTTCTTTTAGACCATGTGTGGCTTTTGCATCTTCTTCCTTCTCTTTTCAAAAACAAACTCATCTTCATGCCTTTTTCTGTGTTTGTCAATATACTCATCAAGGGGGAGATTGTGAGACCATGTGGAGGTCACCCCATGGTTGTGATGAGTAATTGACTCTTGATCTAGAAAGATTGAGTTTGGTTTTTGAGGTTTGAGCTGACTCTGCAAAGTCATAAGCCTTAAGAATGGTCAGCAGACTATTTACGACCACGTTGTGGCATTTACGACCACTCTGGCCATGGTCAAAGGCCACCAAGAAAGTTACGACCACTCTGTCTCTAGTCGGAAGCCATCTAGACCATTTACGACCATGGTGCTAGGAGTCGGAAGCTCTCTTAACCACTTTGGCCATGGTCGAACTCTGCTACAACCACGTTGGCCGTGGTCGAACGCAGCTACGACCACGTTGGCCGTGGTCGGTAGTCGTAAGTCGAAGCCACGACCGCTGTGGTCGGAAGTCAGCGCTCGAAGTCTTCGACCACGTTGAATTGAAGCGATCGGACGCGGTCCGAACGTTCTCGTATGCGGTCGGACTGGCGCGGGGAGCGATCGGACACGGTTCGAACGCATCTCTTTGTTCGTGGTTGGAAGTCCCCAGACGATTTTATGACCACGTTATCCTTTGTCGGCAGCGAAACACGATCGTGGTCAGTAGTCGGCAGACAGGCCATGGCCACGTTGAGAAGTCGGTGCCTTACGACCACGTTGTAGCGAGCTTCGGCGCTCCGGCATGCGACCACGTGGGTAGTCGGCAGACTTCGACTACGACCACGTTGGGAAGTCGGCGGACTCCGACCACGTGGTAAAGCGGTCGAACGAGGTCGGGTCGGAGTCGGACGCGGTCGGTTGTAGTCGATACCGGTCGGATTTGGTCGTAGAGCAGTCCAGCGTGGTCGGACGTGCTCACACGCAGTTGGAAGCGGTCGGACTTGGTCGAAACGCACTCGAACAAGGTCGGACGCAATTGAACTTGGTCTGTAGCAGTCGTAGCTCAGCCAGTAGCGGTTGTAACACCTGCGGACCGGTCGTATGGTCTTCTGGGCTAGTTGTATTTATCTGAGATGTGGTCGTAGGACTTAAGCAAGTCTTGATCTATGGTTTCGACCAGTCGTAAGTTGGTACGACTTGGTTGGGTAAGTTGGAGCTGAAACTTGCGATGGTCATAGTGAGCTGTGAGGCGGTCGTAACGACATGTTGTGTGGTCGAAGGAAGCAGGGAAGTCTTCCAGGGCTTCGACCACTTCTTGAGTTGTGCATTTGAGTGGTTGTAGGGGGTTTACGATCAGGTTTTGTGCTATGACACTTGTTGGTTGTACCGATGGTTTTTCTTGTGCGGTGCTATGTAACGGTTTGCTTGTCTGTGTGGCTGCAAGACTTCAGAGCTATTTCATGGTAAGGCGTAGAGGACCGGGACTAGGCACAGGAGGTGTTGAGGTCCAGACGGTCGAAGACGCCGAAGATGATCGAGGCTGGTGAGGTGGTTGCAAGCCGAGGAGATGAGGAACCGGAGCTGGAGCTGCCAGAGGATCTTGGAGACAAGTCTTGGTGAGGTTGGAGTGGTCGGGACTAGACATGGGAGATGTTGAGGTCCAGAACGACTGGGTGAAGCCAAAGAAGACTTGGGGCTCAAGGTGGTTGCATACGTGGACAGCAAGGCAGGAGGAAGCTTCCAGGAAAATGCGGGGATGGCATTTTGGTGAAATGCGCAAAGCCTGCAAGGTGGAAGTGGATTCTGTTGGCTCTGTCAGCTAAAGTGCGGGTAAAGCACTGATTTAACGGGTAAAGCACTGGGATGGTCAGTGTTGTTGGGCAAAGCAGTGGAAAACCCGGTGTTAGGTGGGGTTTACGGGTTAGCCCCAGTGAGGACTAATGGGTGGATCCATTAGGTCAAGTCTCGTGCGTGAGGCTATAAAAGGAGAGGGGAGGCAAGTGTTTTGATGAGTTGGCCGGCTGGGCCTTGGAGGCAGCCGCCTCTCCCTCCCATGGGAGTCTGCGTGCGTGTGTTTGCTCTAGGGATTAGAGCTTGTCCTCCCGAGGGGAGTGGCTGTTGGGAGTGGCTGTAGAAATCTCCTGTGTAATCATTCATCTCTCTGTATCAATCTATCTGAGAAGTGTTTTGTCCGAGATGTCTTGATTACTCGTGTCTTTCTCGGTTTTGTCGATTCTTCTCGGGTGTTCTAATTGGCTTTTCTCTTTTGTGTTGAGTTGTTGCTCAAGATTGCCTCGGTCTCTTCTGCTCTGATCTGGGGAATCAACTTCAAGGTCATTTGTCCAGTCCTTCCCGAGAGCAGCAAGTGGTCGGAGGAGTCTTTTCTGTGTCGAATGGTTGTGCGCTTTCAAGTCCTCTGTTTTCTGTTCGACCATGTTGTTCTTTCCAAGCGTAGCAAAGACTTTTGTTTTTCTTGGTAATTTATCTTTCAGAAGATGTTGACTCTTTGTGGTTAAAATCTCACATTCATCTGAACCACGAGTCAAAAGTTCTCTAAAGTCTTAGACTTGCGGTCGTGCGTCTCAGTGTTGCTCTATTCTGAGTTCGACCTTGCTGTTCTTCTCAGATGCAGCAATAAGACTTCGACCGCTTTGTGATTTCTCAACTTGAGGTCATTCCACTGCTATGTTTAGGGTCCCATGATTATTTGGTTCGAGACTCTCAAGTTATTCAGGTTCTGGTCTCAGCCGTCATGCGATCTTTCACTGTTTTCGGTCGTTACTGTGTGTTTTCTGTTATCGGTCTGTTTGTCTGATTTCCAATGGAGCATCTGTCTTCAACCGAGCGATTCGATTGACCACGAGTATGTATTCGACCTCTCAGTCACAGACAGCATACCTCTGATCAGATCGACCACGGTAAACCGATTAGTTTGTTCTGTTTTTGACCTCGGCCAGCTGCTGCTCAGTTCTTTTGTCGATCTGGTTTCTGTTCTCCAGTGAGCACTCAATCTTCTTGCTTCATAGATTCTATAGCTATCGGAGAAGAATTTTTATGTGAATACTTGAGGAGGTTTGAAGGCACCATTCACCCCCACCCCCCCCCCCCCTCTGTTGCCTTTTCGGTCCTACACAGACCTACTTGCAATCCCCTCCAGTGTGACCCATCACATACTTCTACCTGAAGTGGATCTCAAACTTCTTCCTTATGCCATCCATGGTATGAGCAATATGGGAATGAGCCTTCTCGATCTTCTTATCCATGTACGACTGCATTACCTCAGAGAAATGTTTGCCTTCATCTAGATGCTTCTTCGTCATCATGGTTCCATTGACAAAGTACCTGAGAGAATGATTCCAACTCTCCTCCACGACCGTCGTGATCAATAGGGATTTGACGCCCTTCAAGACACTATTGTACACCTCGGACATGTTAGTCGCCACGATTCCATACCTTGCTCCCTCGGTGTCATGTAGCAGAGACCACATCTCCAAGTCAGGTGCATTTGACTGAACCCATTGCGTGAACTCCCCAGCTCTTGTGGAGCCTCCCTCCACGGCCCCAGCTTCAACCTGGTCGGGATGTTGTACATGCTTGCTAGTCTCCTGATCGAGCTACCTCCACATGGCCTCGAACTTCCACTTTTGGTTCTGCATACAAAGCTTCTTGAACATCTTTATTAGGTCCTTACTACGGAACCTTGTGTGGAAGTTCACCGCGAGATGCCTCATGCACCAACGGTTCCTCATATCATTCTACTGGAAGGGGGGTTGTGTCCTATTCTGCATTGTGTGCAACATGGGCAACAAGCCTGCATTGCGGTCCGAGATGACACACACATCTAGGTGATCTTGCACCACGGCCTACATTATATTAGCTAGGAACCATAGCCAGCTATCGGTATTCTCATTCTCCATAATTGCAAAGGCCACAGGGAGTAACTAATCATTTGTGTCAGTTGTAACTGCAGTGATGATCATACCCTTCTACTTGCCAGATAGGAACATCTCGTCCATCGTTAGCACTGGACGGCGCCACCTGAACCCTTCTATCACCTGATGGAAGGCCCAAAATACTCTGTCAAGAACAAAACAAATTGGGCCCTATGTAGGATGAACCTGCTCCTTCCTGTTAATGTATGTGCCTAGGTTTGACTCTACAAGATTCTTGGAACCAAGTCGTACACCTCCTCGTACGTCCCAAACATACATTCCAGCACCTTCTGTTTTGCCCTCCAAACCTTCTTGTAGCTGACTTCGACCCCCCACCATATTTGCTACATCCACCAACAGAAGCTTCAGAGAAATAGACACATCTGCCACCACAAGGTGGCTTATCATCTCCGCAACATACAACAACATCATGTTGCGGTGCCTATGTAGTGGGGCATCGCAAGCTCACAACTGTGATCCTTCAGCACCGTTATCCGAAAGTCCGTGGCAGCACCCCTGAATCGCTGTGCACAGACGTTTCTAGGATAGGACCCATTGACACACTTGACGATGTAGGTGTTCAGGTTGGACCTGTGCACCCGATACATCTGGCTAATGTTGACGGCACATGTAGCAATGGCCTGCTGGGCAACACTCTTGTTAGGGAAGCACTGCTCTAAAATGAGAGTGTCCTCGTTGCTCCGCCTCCTCTGCCTGTGGCAGAACTAGGGATGCCGCTGCGATATTGTCCAGTTTGGACGACACGTACGCAACGTCGGTGGTCCCAACACCACCTAACACACCTCCCATTGTAGCTTCACCATCTTCGTCCTCTCCAGAATTGGCTGTTTCCACATCCTCTCCTCCTCATTGTGCACTTCTTCCACCTGGTCCACAACGTACTCGTAACAATCAACACGGGCGGCCCACCACCTCTCCACACATTCGTTCGCCTGAAAATTCTCCTCACGCCTCCTGAGGTCTCCATCGCCCACTTCCTCACCGACATCTTCTCCCGCACCAGCGTCTTCATGAGCATCGGAGAACAACCCAGCCACTTCATCTCCACCAGTAGCACCAGAACCACCCATGGCGGATGATTATGTCCTCTCCATGAAGTCAACATACACTATTGGCCTGGCATATATCACAGCATCAGGGCTGCATACGACCTCCATGTAGTTGGCCCATAAAGCGTCACTGGTCACCTTCAGAATTTGCCGCATGGTCTCCCTGCAACACCCACCACTGAGGCATACATTGCCTCGATCCATAACTTCTTCCTTGAGGTGTCCCGATCAAATGCCGAACGGACGCACCTCCGTAGCTCAGACAAGCTCATTGCGTTCAGACTGGGTGCCCGGATCCTAATCCGATCACAATTTGACAGGTTTGCCCCCGCACAGCCCGTCGTGTGTGAGACTACTCCCGTAGAACACGAACAAGTCTTTAATATCACCCATGGCGTACCTAACATAAGTGCATACTAAACCCTCTTAGTACACAACATGCAACAATCATACCATCATACAGTCACTACCGCACTTTAAGATTTACATATTAATTTCGTTGTTCTTCCTATCACCTACAAATTCGATTAGTAATTTTTGTTTATTTCTAATTCTAAATTTTATTTTTTTAAGGACTTTACATACAAATTCTTATATAGATCAAATTACTGATTTATTTTAATTTCTTTGGAATTCTCTTATTTACGGATCTTACTTCGGATTTCGTATGAAAATTAAATTACAATTTTTGTTTATTTTCTCCTAATTTGTATTATTTTTGTTTGGATTAATGCAAAAATCCCATTATTAATTTATCTTCATTTCTTTTTCTAAATTTATTTTACTGTGGGATTTTACTTATGAATTCTTATGTAAATCAAAATACGAATATTTTTAATTTTATTTTTAATTCTGTTATTTACATAACATACTTTCGAATTCATATGGAAATTAAATTACAAATTCTTTTTTATTTTACTCTAACTTTGTATTATTTTTTTCTAAATTTATTCTACTCGTGCAAATTTATTTCCTGTTTATTTTTAGCACCCGACACATTGTGTCCACTTTTTTCCTAAGTCTACAAACTGTAACATTCTTGTTTCTAATGTAACTACTCTTGTTATCACCTACAAATGCTCTCACATAAATACTTAGTTTTTCAACGCCTACAGACTGCAATTCTACAACTACATTTCTTTACAAAAAATAAATTACAACATATTCTCTACACTATAATACACCATGCTTGATATATGGAAGGTTTGGCACAAATAAACATTGTATTAAAGGTTGACATACAACAACATTCACAAAAAAAATAGTTTGCCTAATTACGTGTTAATCACATTGATAAAATTATAGTCGCACAGGGATGATAATTATCTTTTCTTGAAGCTCACGAGGCGATCTACAAGTTTTGCAATTGCAAAAACAGCTGATTCCAAATGAAAATAACTCAAATTTCCGTGTTTGCACGCCTTCCTTTCTTCCCTTCACTCCCTTTCTCGCTCTGTCTTGGCTCCAACTGCAAACAAGGCTGCTCTTTGTTGTGAAACGTAAGCCGCCCGAACCAATTTATCACGAGAGTGAGTGGGCATTAGAAACACCAATTGATCACGAGTGGGGGCACCATGCACGCAGCATACGACGCGTGCCACGACGCATGAAAAAAGCGGAGGCCGGTCGCTGCTTTCGGCCGAGCGATGGGATATCTGCATGCTGATGCGGTCGGCGATCGCACCTCTGCGCGATGATGCAGTCGGGGACAGCACGTCTCGAGTGAATCGTGCGGTCGGGGACTGCACGACTCGGCAAAATCGTGTGGTCCGAGACCGCACAATGCTACAGTGTCTGTGCTGCGCTCCCGGACCGCACGATTTGAGTGTTGCGCTCCTCGTCCGCACGATTATACACATGTCTACAATCCGCAATCCCACGCTCGAGGAGGGGGCTACAAATGGAATTACGGTGATTCTGGGACTAAATTTGGTGTTCACGTGGCAAACGGTGCCAAAAATGTCCAAACTCCAGTTTTTTTATTGTGAATAGCTAGTAAAAAATTAGTATGTCTTTTTCTATCAGATAAGTTATACTACATGTCCTGATCGCATATAGTAAATAATTCTGGCTCTACCTCTACAAATAGCCTGCTTCGGTGATGCATGTACGTAACATAAAAGCCACATTATATTTTTCAACGTAGCAGGCAGTCCGGTGTAATAACTGAATATTTACTCGATGGAGCAGCATATTATTGGATCCTACGCATATTCTGGTTAATATTATTGGATCCTAGGCAGTCCGACATGCAGCATGTGCAGTATCAGTGCATGCAGTGTACGATATGCAGTATCGTCTGCTATTTCGTTGCAGACTTGATCGATCGTCTGCATGAGCATCATTGGTTAGTACCAACAGCTAGCGGCTCTGGTCCACTACATATCGATAGTGTTGGTACGTTTTAATCATTGAGAACTTGTGGCCTTGGAGATAGGCACGTCGGCATCTCTATTGAATACAGGCAAAAAATTTCAAAGTTTTACGAAAAATTATGTGCCAATTTTCTCATACAAAAAAATATGTACCAAATTTGAGTGTTACAAACATCAAAAATTGTACAAAGCAAATACGAGAAAATGTTACAAACTTTGACATAATTTACAAAACAAATACCAAAAAATGTTAGAAACTCCAAAACGTTTTAGAAAACAATGAAAATTCCAATTCAGAAAACCATCTGTTTGTTTTGACTCTCAGAGAAACCAAAAATCCAAAAAAATACAGTACCTATATCTCATATGGTAGTTTCTCCATAACCCATCTACTGTCCATTTTGTCATGAGATCTATGTATACTAATACTATGCCCTTGTATTCCCCAACTTTTCTAGCTTTTCCATACGCCTAATAAACTTCGTTAAGTCTTGTTTTTGTTGGGCCGCCCGTATACACTTCATTGTTTTGTAAAACCTTTTGGAGTTTCTAACCTTTTTTTGTATTTGTCTTGTAAAATCTAGGACATGGTTAGACAGTAGCTAATATCACTTGGATATATTACATTGGGTATACGGTCTAGACGCTTAGCCACGCACTAGTTTTTACTAAGTTTGATTATGTGGAAAAATTTATCTATGGACATGGAAAATTTCAAAATGTTAGACCAAAGAAAGAATCTCTGATAGTTTGGTATAAAATAAAATGAAAGGCCTAGATTTAGATGTGGGCGCGTTATATTATGAACTATTAAATATAAGAAGGTATCTCATATGTAGATATGGGGAGATTCTCGCCCGAGTCAATTAAGGACCGTAAGCTATTGCCGCACATCTAAGTTACACCGTACAACCACATGGGCTATATGGGTTTTAGTTTTAGCTTATTAAATTATTTAGGACTAGCATTGCATTTTCATAAGCCAAAGTAATGAGGGGATTTCAGGAAGATTTACTCGCGCCTAAGTGAGGGTTTGTCATTCATCGGGCTGGTATAAGACTAGGACTAGATGATATAAAAGCTATATGATAATCAATGTGGGGACCGGAGTTACCGTATGTGTGTTCTGTACTAATCCCATGATCAGTAGTTAATACACACATTCACAACATTGAGATCACATCCACACACATTGTATATATTTTCTTTATGACAAAGGGGTGAATACATATATAAGCGATACCTAATATATATAAGGTTTACATTGTATGGCCGATCGGCCAGGTAAATACAAGAGTCAAGAGTAAATTGCAGCGACAAACAAAAAACTAAGCAGAAGCATCAATACTACAGTGATATGCCATCATAGTCCACAGGCAACCGGCTGGGGAATATGCCGTAGAAAAACCCATTCTAGGCTTTTAAATAGCACACCCAAGAAGCTGGGGTGAAACACAAACCATACAAATTTTTGAAAACAAGCTTTTCCTATGACTGCGAAATACAATGCCCGAGGGCAAGAGGCAGCGTACAGGGTCCAACCGAAAATTTACAGTAATGCAACATCTATAGGTGGGGACACATATGAGGGGTATCCTATGCAATACGATGTCTTAGAGTCTCTAAACACCCAAAAGCTAGATCACATAAACTCTCTAAAGCAAGCTCTCTACCAATCTAGTCCAATAGTCTAGTTTTAAGGTCAATTGTTCGTTCTGCTTTTTAAGGTTAAGTTTGCTTTTCCGTTGGGAATTGAGGGCTTGGTGATCTCCGCTCGTGGTCTAGCGGCGATCATCTAGGTGCGTGTTGGCGAATATCCATAGAGCTGCAAGTCCATGCACTGGCGCGTGGTGTACAGCTGAGCGTTATTTGTCCTCAAACGCTATTTATCCACGGTTCTACTCGAGAAGATCGGGCCACCCCGTATCATGGAGTGTTGCCTATAAGTTTTCCAAGATTCATATTCAGATCATGCTACTCCTTCATGCTTACCATTAGTTATTTTGTGATTCAAACTCAGTATAAACTAGTGCTTGACTAAGCATCTAGAACATGTACTCAAAGTAATATATCCAAATTTTCACATTAGCTATGTCTAACCATGTCCTAAGGGTTAGAACAGTGAGGAAATCAAATTTGCAAGGAAGGTTCAATGCATTTGAACTATCGTAACTACCATTACCCATAATATAGCAATTTTACTGAAACATATACGCATGCATAATAGATTTTGCAAACAATGTACAATAATTGAAATACTGAGATCAATATGGTCAAAGGGGGTGCTTGTCTTGCTCTTGTTGCTTAGAGAATGTTTCTGATGCGTTCTTGGCGTTGTCTGGCACGGAGTCGTCTATCCAATAAAATCCAGATAAATGTAAATAAGAGCCTAATAAATAGAGACAAGACTAAAATATTTTTGTATAATTAAGAAGATCATGATTTTAGAAGAATTTAGAAACAAATATCACTAAATTTGGAGTTCGTATGCAAAAATTATAAGCACTTGAGTTTTGGCTTGGTTTGAATTGTCTTTTCTCGATTGGTACAATACTCATAATGGCTACTAACGTTCTCCAACTGCTAAGCTACTCGGATGCTCCGACTACCAAATACTAACAACCGACCATGGTGCTTCGACTACACAGGTCTTCAATCTACCGCAACTTTTGTCATACCACTCACACAGAGCCGGTACTACAAGTCTTAGACCATGCAGGTCTTTCAAGTGCCAAACTAGTACTGCATCTTACAACTACCAACTAGGTATTGTAGCTTACGACTGTCTACTGTATCTCATGACTGATTTACTATACTTACGATCGATCTAATGTTTCTTTATGACTACCGACTTGGGAGTAGAGAAGCTCACTTGAGTAGCTAGCACATGGTGGCGTGCTCGTCAGCATCGCGTACAACTTCGGTTTCTCAATGTTCCAGAGAGTGGAGTACTCCAAGATCGTGCGCAAGAGACCGAGAGGGCGAGCTGAGGAGAAATGGCACAGTGGAGGGCTTTATAAGACAAAGACTGAGGGCTGGGCACGAGTTCTCACGAGCGCGGTTGAAAACTCACCGTGGAACATGAGGTGCATAATAGGATAAGAGGGAAGAAATACATCGCATTGAAGTGACGGGTGGGTGGGGGTTGGCAGCAGTAGAGAAGAACTATGGGTGTGATATCAGAAACCAAGGTCAACATGAGCCATGACCACAGCGGAGCTGGCGCAGGCACGTGAGGTGGAAGATGAACCTTGCCGGCGGGCCCGGCGCATATTGAGCGAAGAGAGGTGGCCTGACGGGATTGTTGGTTATAATATTGATATGTAAAGGGTTTAGGAGTCATGAGTTCAAGTACTTGCCAGCTGGGCAAAGTTCTCAAGCAAGTGCAAACCGGTCAGAGCATGGCCACATCGTCGTGGCACTGTGGCAGGATGGGCGACGCGGCCGGCGGAATTCGTGGTAGGGATGTGACGAGGCAGGAGCATAGGGCAAGGGCTATTAGCAGAGAAGAGAAATGACAGGCATGGTATCAAAATGACAAGCATGGCATTAAAAACCAGTGGCCTATGCTCACAGTTTCTCAGAGTGCTTGCTGGAGGTGAAAGTGACAACGTGGTCGTCGATACAACGTGGTTGACAGAATGTGGTCGATACCTACGACTAGTTCATTGTACACCTGTCGTGGTGCAAATATCTAATAGGAAGAAAGGCACTGCAAGTGGGCCACACTCGATAGTGGGAGAGAGAAAGAATGAGGTGAGCTGAGAGGTTTGGACAATTATTAGACACAACAGATATGCTCGAAATATAATGAAAATTTTTGTGGAGGCTCTTAACATAGTGTTGATGATTGTGTAAATTTTTATAGTTTTATATTCTCTTTATCTTTCTAGATAAATCTGAGAATACTCCTGGTTGAATTCAAATATACTTACTTGATTTAGATAATTTTATAACATGCTTCGATATTTATTTTTAGTGCCCAAATTATACTTGTGGGATTTTAAGATGGTTTCCACCATAAGTTTTCTCATGCCAACTTTTTATCCTCTTTTTAGTATGATTTTTTAGTTCTAATTTGAATTGCATTCTGAGCACTTTTGTTTTTGAAGTTCAAACTTTTCAAAGAAACTCCAATAAAGAGCAAAGAAAACAAAATGCATTCAAAAAGTTTAATTTTTCTCATTTTTGCATATCCTATAATTGGAATGTGACAATCAATTTTGTCACACACCCAAAGAAGTGTGAAGTTACCGACAATATATTTGATTATCTCATGTAGGTAAAGTTGTACAACCTTTCGAGAGTGTTAAAAACTATGTAAATAGCCATGCTCATAGTTCATGAGCATGTTTGGATGTAGTCACAATGGGTATAGCTTTTATTTTTATAAAATAGTTTCGTTGGAAATGATGGGATGGCATGTATGTGTCACATGTGCCATGCTCATGGGCGGAAATTGTTCGATGATCGCGGCCAAGGAGAGCTGCGAATGGGTGTGATTTACTATTATTAAAGGTTATACAAATATTATTTCATTACATGTCAACTACTCTTTACAATTTCATTGCAAATTACTACTATTCGGTATTGCAAATGAAACTTGGTTCATGTTGAAAATAACTTGTAGCATATATCCTTATTATTAGCCTTACATTTATATATATGTTTTGCAATACACTATAAGTGTTACTGAGTACACAATGTAATCAACCTTACTTAAATTATTATTGTTCAAAGAATGAGGAAGATAACATGCCTGACGATGTG
>CM029611.1:764095-1053897 GCA_017311315.1 Dendrocalamus latiflorus
CTCCGATCACGGTCGGAAACCAGGTACCGCGCGCTCTGGCTTGGTTAGGGAAAGTGCCTGCGCCGTAGCATATTCATAGTTCAGTACGCTGTCCATCGTTTCGTGGTTCTAATTCCACTGCTCGCCGCCGTTCCCGATCAGTGATTCAAAATGCCATCCAAGGCCAGAAAACAAATTGATGCCAAGTCAATCAGTGCATTTCATACGCTTGCAGAGTTGAATTTGCCTACCACGTGCTCGTACGACGCATGATGTAATGATTTCTGTTTATCCAAATTAGCAGTGTCGTGTTTTTTTTCCCATTGCCACAGGCCACGACACGTTCAAATTACTCTTGTGACACCTCCCCTTTGGCCAAAAAAAAAAAACTTGCATCTTTTCATCTTTTATGTGGTCTGTGAGATGATGATACTTGTACTGTTGTACTGCTCATAGTTCATGACAATATTTGCTCTTAGTCGTTTTTCTCATTCTGTTGTGTTCTATCTGGAGGTCCTCTTACGCTCTACAGGGGCCTAGTAAGACAAGGGAAACTCCAACATGATATTTACCAGGAAAATGTAGCATCTGAGTTAGACAGCTTACTTAGAAGACTGGAGCAGTATGAGATGGAAATGGAGGATTACCATGTAAGTTGCACATTGCTTCGTGTTTACTAAACAGTCCGTACTGTTCGTATTTGTTCATTAAGGTTATTTCGTTGCCTCTGCCTCTGTGTAAAGTGCAGACAAGGCTGTCTATGTGGGAAAAAACAAGGGAGAAACAAAGGCGAAGGCTTCTTGTTGAAGAAGCCGAGGATAAGCAGCGTGATGGGGTGTGGATAGATGAGAAAAGGGGATTTCTTGATAAGTTGGTTTCACGGTAATATTTATTCTCCTGCCTGGAATTTATTCATTGTATAACTATTTAACTCTTGATATCAAGCCACATGTCTTTCCACTATATAGTGCTGCTGTCCATAGATGACTGTAAATCCTTTTCCGAATACTTTAAACTTTGCATGCTGATGTTTTTAGCAAGGGTGTGAATAGATGAAGTTTTACTATCCCTTATTAATAGAGTTCTGTTATTGACTACCAACTCCTTCAAGAACAGTAAAAGTGAATGGAAGATAAAAACAAGGATGCTATACAATGCATAATCTGTGGAAATTTTGCTTGCTTAGAAATATTTTATACGTATTCCAAGAACAATGTAACTGATAAGATCAACAACCTATAAGTCTTTTTAATGCATGTGTTGCACTCTCTTGAATTTTGTTGTTTGACTTTGCCTTTTGATGATTAAATCCAGGAGAAGGAGAGGGAATATGGAACCTGGAGTTGGAAAATGGGTCTCATATTTGAACCGAGAGAATAAACTAGATACATTGGTTGGCCAGAAACCAGTTGCACCTATTGCTCCAAAAGGAGTGTACCTTTACGGGAATGTTGGAAGTGGTAAGCTAATCAATAACTTCGTCTTGTAGCATGCTTAGAATTAGTGATTCTTATCTGGTTGGATCCTATCTTTCTATTGATATCCTGACATGGCCTACATATAAGTAATAAATGCTTCTCTCAGGTTGTTGTGCTATGTTCTTATGAAAACAGTCATGAGCCATTTACCATGATAACATTGCCCGTCTAGCTGCGCTTGTTATACTAACTTTAAGCAACAACTCGTGACACAGGGAAGACAATGTTGATGGACATGTTCTATCGGGCCACAGAAGGTGTCATCAAACACAGGAGGAGGTTTCACTTTCATGAGGTAAATTATTTAGACCTATTCATGATAGTTGATTCATTCAGTCTTAACCTTATATAGCTATTGTTTTTTTTAGAATATTTTTTTATTGAAGAAAATTGTTCATGGCTCATGGTACACACAGTATCAATATTGGATTATCTGAACTGGATCTGTTATTTGTTGCGTAGCATGCCTGTGAGCATGTATGTCTACCTGAGGTCCTGAACTCTTGTACACAGGTGTGGCTTGGCAAGCTGACAAAAACAGAATTCTGTGAACTAATTTGTTGATTATCATTTTTCAGTTGGGATCCTGTTGTCTAGCATTTGCATAAAGTTGAATTACTCCTTTTGATTCAGGCTATGCTTGAAATACATGATCATATGCATGATGTATGGAAGAAACGCAATGATGACAAGTCTATTCATTCGAGTGCTTTTAGTTGGATATCAAGCCTCCCTTTCGATGCAAAAATTAAGGAGTGGCTGATTGGGGAAGAGAAATACAAACAAGAGACACAGCAAAAGCATATCCTTTTAGCTGTTGCAGACAAATTTCTTGTTGATAGACAAGCCAATAAAAGTGGAGCAAGCATTCTATGCTTTGACGAGATACAGGTACCTGAACTTTGAAATTTTGATGGTGTCCTTTTCCGTCTGTTTAAAGAGAACTAGCATTTATATCATAGCATTTAGCAGCATGCTTACCAGATTACCTCCATGTTTAGCAATCTGCTGTGATTACATAAAAGATAGCCTTGTGGGACATTTTTGTCAATCTAATTTTCCTTGTCTAGGTCATCTCTTCAATAGTCTTTACAGTCTACACTACATATGTTGCATAACAGGCATGCTATGTAATAACTGATCACACATACAGAAAACTAAATTGAACAAGTGTCAGTTAATATTGCTGATGGTAAATAAGATTGGTCACTGATGCCCACATGACTTAGCATAATTCTAACTTCAACTTCTCAATAAGCTTTCATGAGGCTAATACATCCGACAATTTTTCACATCCAATCTCAATTTCGTGCTGTAATTTGAAGTATGCACTTAAAAAAAAAAAACTTTTACAAACACCTCTTGCTACTCTGCTGTGTCTATATTAATAATTTGCAAGTACTTGGATATATTTAGTTGTCACTGTTAATGTCAGGGGTGTGGGCCTTGGGGCCCAAGGCCTAGTCAGTTTATTATTAGAAATTAGAGATTAGATTCTATTTGAGTTAGAGATTAGTTTCCCTTGTTAGAGATATAATTAGAGATATGATATGAGTTTTCATATTATTAGAGATAGGATTGGAATTAGATTCGATCTGTTAGGGGGAGCCCATCTATATAAGGGGGCTACCGCATGCCATTGTATTGAAGGAGAGTAATATCAAAGTCTCTCTTCGTCTAAATCTCTAGTCTCTCTCCCTCTCGTTCTACGCCGACGCCATCCGGACCTCTTCTTGGTGGTGTTTATCTCGGTTCATGATAGTTAACTTAATATGCTCTACAACCTAGAGTTTTATTAAATGTACTCTACGACCTAGATTTTTTTTAATGTACTAAGAAACTGCATTTATGCAGACTATCGATGTATTTGCTGTTGTGGCCCTGTCTGGTATTCTGAGCAGGCTGTTAAGCACAGGGACTGTACTTGTTGCTACAAGTAATAAAGCACCTGAAGATTTGAATCAGGCAGGTCCTTTTTGTGATTATTCTTCCTTTTATTTCTTTGTTAATATATTAAACATTTGATATTTGACCAAAATAGAACATAGGAATGAAAAGAATAACCACATTCTGACCTGCTGAAATTGTTTAGTTAAACTACACTACCTTTTTAGAACTTTGTTCCTACAGATAGGAACAACTTTTGACACACTGTTAAGATATGATGGCAAAGAAGGTAAAGATTGCTATCATGTTATAAAAGCGTAACAACTTTGGAAATGTAGAGGAGCTAAACTAGAATGGTTTGCTTAGTGCATCTTTATTTCTCCTAGTCCTAGGTACAGAATCAACTAGTGATAATTTGAGCAATTAAAATTAATTGAAGTAGCATGCCATGGCTATGAACTACTTATTTGCACGTGGATTTCTTCTTCACTGGATTTTGAAACACATCATCCATCTACAAGAAATGACAATAGTCTATGTCTTGAACCCTCCTCGGGTTGCTCCCTGGTGTTTCTTTGTGGTCCTTCTGTTCAGTTTTATTTTCCTTTTTTCAATATATTTTACAGTGGGGGCCTCCCCTGCTGTATTTTCTGCTCAAAAAACAAGAAATGACAAGACACTAATTTCCGAAGCTTAGTTCTAGACTATTGATACACCATAAGCATGACAGCATGAAGTGATACCTAAATGGCTGAATAGCTAACTTTAAGTCATTTATTGTCATCCCCCTTAAGTAAAGTGGTTCCTACCTTCCCATCGGCCATTTGAGCCCCTCACTAGGTCTTGTGTTCAAATAACGCTGTACTGCCTTTTGACATTTTCATTCTTTTCTGTTGGTTTTGTAGGATGGGATGCAGCGGGAAATCTTCCTTGAGTTATTATGTAAGTTGGACGAGAACTGCAGTAAGATTCTTGTCGGAACTGAAACGGATTATCGCCGTCTAATTCCAATAGATGGCTCAACTCAGGTTGACTTCTAATCATACTATAAATGCAGGAGATTTATGACACTTGATCTAATCACCTGCATAAAACATCTGCTTCACATGTTCTGGAGATAAACATGCTGCTTACTGTATGATAGCATGTTGAAAAATAAGTAGTTTCTATGCTACTGCGATCCTTTATATGCATATTTTTAAATTGTTTAGAAATCAATGACTGGGTTGACAAGTTCGGGTGATCAGATCACATGATTTTTCAATAACTAAATTTTAGTTTGCAAAATCTTCTAGTTGACAATTTGACATTCTCTTGAAAACTTTTGCATTGTACTATGGTGGTCACTGGACTTAATCTCATTGTGGAAGTGTGGTAGGACTTTACTCTCTAGCCATTCAGGGCAGTGTCTTAGTAAGATAACATCAACTTCCTTTGCTACCTGAGTTTGATAATTTAACATATCCTGGGCTGTAAAATTATATTCATCTTTTGGTAACAATCACACAAGGTTTTAGCTATCAAGTATGTTGTAAGGACAGAACTCCAAGCATATATTTCTACAGAACTTCAAGCATATATTTCTACGTCGTGCCAAATTCTGGTATACCATTAAGCTACATTCTGTGAGCCCTATAGTTGTAATGATCCAGTACGGTAGTACCCATAAAAACTCCAATGTGAAACTAGTTAGATATGTCCTTTTCTGAGTACCTGCAGGTTTACTCTCATTTTGTTTGGGAATTGAATGTGCTTATGCTGCTTGTTTCTATTACATTATTCTTGGACGGCATCTGCATTATTAGGTTTATCTTCATGAAACAACTAATCGTTTGCTAACTTGTCTGCAGATTCACTATTTTTGGCCTATCACTTCTGACACTAGGAGTATGTATGAGGCTATGTGGCATGACATAACTAACCAAACAGGAGGAAACATTATTGCTGCCACCATTCCTGTAATGTTTGGGAGGTGTGTTCATAGCATAAAACATCACTATACCAATGAACATGAACTAGATTAACTTTAAATCTTTAATGTTATGTGAACAGGTCTCTTGAGATTCCTCAAAGTTGTAATGGTGTGGCAAGGTTTGACTTTGAGTATCTATGTGGCTGCCCAGTAATACCTCACTCTCTTAATTTATATTTATCTACATTCCAAGTAGAATGGGGAAAAAACCTATGTGATCCATGATCACGGCACTGGTGACTTTACAAAAATGATATAGTATCCGTCCTTCTTTAAACCTTGTGCACTTGGAACTGAATTATAATGCCATATATAGACATACTTGTAATGATGGGACAAGAGTCAGTCTGAGATAATACATAAATGAATAAATCCAATAAGATGTGCTTTGATCATGTAAAATATCGCACCTCTTTGTCTAATGTATTGCTCATGCCAATGATTAGGTCGGAGCTGCAGATTATATAGCAATAGCTAGGAACTACCATACAATTTTCATATCTGATATTCCAGTTATGAGTATGAAGATCCGTGACAAGGTATTCCTTTATCTGTTGCTTGTCCCGATTCTTTGACTTTATTAAGATGTACTTAATTCTTTGCTGCCAAACCATGTGTTTTGTTTTTTGCTAATAATGTCTCATTTAGGCTAGAAGATTTATCACCCTTATTGATGAGCTGTACAATCATCACTGCCGTCTTATATGTCTTGCTGCCTCATCCATTGATGATCTTTTTCAAGGAACTGATGAAGGACCTCTTTTTGATTTAGAGAGGTAAAATTTACATTTATACTTGGCTGCCCAATCTTATGACCACATTAGCAAACTTCAGTGATCCCTGTAACATTGTGATTATCCATATCTCAATGCAATATCTTCAGCTTGCAACATTTCATACATTCTGCGGTAATATGATAACAATCATGTAGGTCTTCTGAAATCCTCATCTCTACAGGGATCAAACTTTTGAACTTGTTACTTAGCGAGCTATATTTTGGATTTTGTTACTTAGCAAACTATCTTATACAAAATGTTTGAAAGAACAACAATCCCGAATTTGAATGTCTTGGTGAACTTGTTTTTCTGGAGTCTGTAAAATACAAAGCATTTGAATTGCAATGGAACTGAAAATGATTTTTCACATGGGAGGTCATGTTATGCAGTTTTCAGTTTGAAACTGAAGCTGAAGGGACAAGGCTAAGGAGGGATGTTTTAGCAGAAGGTAATGTTGGTGTAGGGCCTTCTCCTACAGGCCTAGTGTCGCTGTTGTCTGGCCAAGAAGAGATGTTTGCGTTCCGCAGGGCGGTAAGTAATTAACATTTTACCTTTTTATGTACTAAACTTTGCTAATTACTTGAGATGATGCAAAAGTACTGATGAAGTTTCATTAGCACTGTGGAGTTGAATTTTGTTCAGAAAGCTAACCTTCTTGTTCAGTTTGCTAAATTCAGGGTTATAACTCCTTGTAATGTTAGACTCGTTAAGCACTACGTTCTGCATGTAGGCATAAACCATATGTCCATATATCAGCTTAAATTGAAAGGAGAAAAAAAAAACCAAACTGAGGCTACTATTCATGACATAACTTTCTGGACCAGCACTTTTTAGTTGCAGACATTATTCTCTGGACCTGTATTCGTTTGCAATTGCTAACCCACGTTGTCAGCATCATGTTTTAAGATGTTGTCGTTATTCACCTTTACGTTAACTGTGATATGCATCTTCGCAGATATCTCGGCTTATAGAAATGCAGACCCCACTGTATTTGGAGCACGTCCAGCTTGTCCATTGCTCATCGGTCCGACAGCAGGGCCCTGTAGTTCTTGGAAAAAATAGTAGCACTTCTCAGTCACCTCCATCCATTTGACAGGCAACGCTCCCTTGTGTTGTTGTATCATTCTATTCGTTTCTCGCAGACTGACACTGACTCAGAGCATAATCTATTAAAGAGTACTGTCTTCATTCGTTTCTTTCACAAGCTAGCTACTTTGGTGTCCATGGAAGAGTGTAGTGCTCAATTTATATACTGTTTAATTAGTAAAATGTCCACATATTCTGATATTAGCATTAATTATTACTAATGGCGCACGGTTGGAAATAGGGATGTCCGTACACTGCAGACATGGCTCGTCCATTAATTAGAATCCATTTTGTTGGCTAAAGCTGAATGTGCACCATCCAACCAAATATGAACCATATGTCGACCTGCTGCTTGGCCCAGATCATCGTTCGATGGTCTCTGCTACCCACCACCATGAACACCTACCTGCTCCGTCCTGCCATGCCCTCGAACACCTGCTCCAGCCTGACGAGCAGCTCGCCGTCATCCTCTGACGCAAAGGCCAGCCTACGCGCAGCGACATCAAGCGTGTCAACCTCCTGCTTGGCTCCGATTACCGTCCGATGGTCCGTCCAGCCCTGCACCTGGAACACTTGCTCCGGCCTGACATGTAGCTCGCCACCGTCCTCCGATGCAAAGGCCATCCTTCCTACGCACGGTGACATCAAACGTGAACAGCGTGTCGACTTGTTGCTTGGCCCTAGTCACTGGTCTCTGCTGCCCACCACCTTGAACACCTTCTCTGTCCTGCCCTGCACCTCCGACACCTCCTCCGTTGTCCAATGGTCTCATCTACCCACCACCATGAACACCTACCTGCTCCATCCTAGCTAGCTCTTGCCTGACGCGTAGCTCGCCACCGTCCTCCGGTGCAAAGGCTTAGCCTACGCGCTGCAACATCAAACGTGAACCGGCTGCTCTAGACGATTTGGTTATTTTGGCAATGGATTTTCTTTTACGAGAAACCCCATCAGTTGATCCAAAATATTAATGTGCCCTTGGCATTACCAGGAAGTGACTTCAATCTAAAGGGCACAGTTACTACGGACCTTACCCTTCCTCTGAATGTGATTGTTAGTGTACAACATGACTATAATTTAGGATAAAATGAGTGTGTAAGGAGTAGAGGCTAGGGAAACCCAAAAAAAAAAAAAGAGAGAGAGTACAGAGCAGGATACATTTCCAAGGCCACCGAAGACAGCAACTGAGTTACTAAAACCTCAGGATCGTGTATGAATTTCGATATTATCAATCAACCTAACTTTTCCAAACCATGCAGCGACACAGATCACAACAGGACGATCGATAATCTCCACAGGCACCAAACTTTCTTGCTCTACGATCTGCATTGACATCACAATTCATTCAATATTAATAAAAAAAAGAGTGTTGTAATCACTTGAACATAGAAATTTCCCTAGAGATGCCCGTTATAGCATTATTCTTTTTCAAAAGAACCAAACATAACTTTTTTATAAGCCAGCAGTATGTTGCTCTACAAAAAATACTTAGATAATTATACAGAATTTGGCTGTCTGATGCTACAAACTACACAAATATACCACATGATTTCAAAGGTTCTCCAGGAGACAACCAGCATGAGTATCACAACAAAAGGACAAAGAAATAAACCAAAATGAGATAATAGAGAACTCAATCAATAGATAAAAGGTTGAAGCACAATATTACTTAAAAACAGCCCCGAGAGCACTTGAACTGCAAAGGAAAAAAAAGCCTCCAATGTTACCTCAACATAATCAACCTGACCACCAGCTTCAGTCAGTGTCTGTACTATTTGATTTTTTAGTTGTTCGCAAGCATTGTTTCCATTCAAGGCAGCAGTTCTAGCATTTACCAGTGATCTACTAATGGATAATGCCTACAAAAGAAATAATCAAAATCAACGGCAGGTTTATGGTGAAAAGGAACAAAGGTGTTTATAGAAGTAGTATACTATTATGAGCCAAGCAAGTGAAGAAGGCTCATTCTGAACTTCTGCAAGTTCCTCCCAGAAATTTACTTCCATACAATTTCATAGCTAGATTCAATTGAACAAGTCAGAACAATGTTGGTTGATTTTGTACAAGGCCCAATGTATAAACTCTGATATAAGAATTTCAATGATTAGACAAAACAGCAAAGAAACCGCATAACAAGTTTGTTCAATAGATGGCCCGCCAATTGTAACAAATTGATACAGAAGAGGTATACTACACAGTAAGGCAATAATAAATGCTAAGACACCGTAACAAATTTCTTCATCTCTTGTAATTGCAACCTTAAAATAGTTAGAAGATTAGTTTACGGAAACATTGTGTCAGTTTCAATAATAGGCAAACCTTCTCCCTTTCCTCACGCGATAGGTGCACATTGCGAGAGCTCATTGCAAGACCATCAGCTTCTCGCACTATTTCTGATCCTATTATCTCTATAGCAAAATCAAGATCACGAACCTGAAAATAGAATGGGCGTATCTCAGTAACAGAGGCAATTGAAATTACTCTGTGATACTTGAGAAATGTAACTGAAGCATTAAAATAGGAAACAAACAAGTCATCCATTAGAGCATCAATTCAAAATTATTTTTTTAAGTGGAGAAAAAACTTCTCCCTAAATAAACATTATGCATCAGCATCATGTTGTTGAGTTGTCCAATAAGGCAATAAACTGAAGCAAAAAAACTACTCTCTAAATAGTTACTTATTAAAAGAAGCCTTCCAAAACAATGCGTCAGATAAGCAAATCAAGGTAGCCCTCTGCGAGAACCACTTAACGACAAGAGGTGCAATGACAACAGCCAATTATCATACACTGCTAATATTCGGATTGCACATTGCCATTCATTTTGTGATGAACAGGAGAAATATTGTTTTTTCCTCTTTTTTTTGGACAACCATGATAGAACATCTGTTTTATTTCTACTTTCAAGGCTTCTTGTCCATGAACACGAAATTTTGTGTTGTCTGTTATCACAGGTAGCTTACTTCGTTCACAAGACTGTCCTTTTCCTATATTGCTACTGGATCGAAGCAATACGTCAGAACAAACTGCATATATGTGTGCACAAGTGTCAAATTTGTTACCATCCGGCAGATGACGCGCCACTGCTGATAATCCTTCTTCCCGAACACAGCAACGTCCGGCTCAACGATATTAAACAGCTTGGCGACCACGGTGGCCACACCGCGGAAGAAGACGGGACGGCTGCTCCCGCACAGCCCCTTCTCCAGCCGCTCCACCCGAATCCACGTCTCGTGTCCATCCCCAGCCGCAGCCTCCAAGCAGGAGACCACGCCCCCAGAGGCGTCGGCCCGGCGGCCGGTGGTAGCGCCGCTGCGGACGTAGAGGTCCGGGGGGCAGAAGACGGCGGCGACGGCGCCGGTGGAGGCGAGCTTGCGGAGGTCGCCGGTAAGGTCGGAGGGGTACGTGGCGAGGTCCTCGCTGGGCGCAAACTGGCTCGGGTTGACGTAGATGGAGACGACGATAGCGACCGGATCGGCGGAGGCCGCAGCCGCCGCGGAGACGAGGGAGAGGTGGCCCTCATGGAGGAAACCCATAGTGGGGACGAGGGCGACGGTATGGCCCTCCGCGCGGCGGCTGCGCGACCATGCGCGCATCGCCGCCTTGTCCCGGATCACCTCCGGCTCGTTCACCGCCGCCATGGGAGGAAAAATGGGGAAAAGTAGGGCGGCTGGGAGGGGAGGCGACGGATAAGAGTGGAATCGGGATGAGGCTGATGACTTGATTAGATATGGGAGGGAAAAGGAGGACTTTTTTTCCCCTAGTTATTCAAAAACAATGCAGTAGCCAATAGGGTCAGCAAGTTTAGCATCCCAGGTTGGACTCCCAAACATGATATATAGAGAGAGACACACACACACAAGTAAGAACCTTTCCTACCTGAAATAATTAACATCGCCATTGTGCCAGGAGATAGCATGCTTACCTCACCAGAGAAACTCTTGATAAGCTTTTTAATCCTTCCTCCGAGGTATGGTTCATCAAAAGGGATCAACTGCAGCTGTATTGACTCGCACTATTTCATCCTTCATCTGAGGGACAACTGCATTGTTTAGCATCTCATGTATTTCTGCACACTGTGGATGCATTTGGTCCCTTGAGTAGAACACATGATTCCTTGCGTTCACTTCGATCTGGCTAAAACCGGGCGTCTTCTTCACCTTGCTCCCCTTCATAATCTTCCACACATTCGCCATCTCGTCCCACATCCCACGCGCTGCGAAAACATTGCCTAAAAGTGTGTAGCCTCCTGAACCAGAGGGGTCAAACTTGACAAGATCCTCACCCACTTCTCTTGCTACATCTACCTCATTGTGCATCATGCAAGCTCCCAGCAGGGTCCCCAGAATGGCCTCGTCGGGCATATCCAGCTGCATACTGTCGACTACTTCCTTGGCTTCCCTCACGTACCCTGCTCGACCTAGAAGGTCTACAAGGCAAGTGTAGTGCTCAATGGTCGGTTCTACTCCATAAGCATGCTGAATTGATTTGAAGATCTTTCGGCCTTTCTCG
Organism: Dendrocalamus latiflorus; assembly: GCA_017311315.1. NCBI lineage: Eukaryota > Viridiplantae > Streptophyta > Magnoliopsida > Poales > Poaceae > Dendrocalamus > Dendrocalamus latiflorus. The sequence continues at coordinate 775,787 of CM029611.1, forward strand.
ACCAACCCAACACGGCTACAAGCTGACAGCACAGCAGTGAAGGTGGTCGAACTGGGTTTATATCCATGCTTCAGCATCTGAGCAAAACCCTGCAAGGCATACGGAGCGCAGCCATGGTTCGCGAAAGCTTGCATTATCGATGTCCATGTTATGAAATCCTTCTCTTCCAATCTCTTGAAAGCAACCCATGCAGAGTGCAGATCACCACTTCTTGAATACATGGTGACCAGCGCATTTCCTAAAGAAGTTTCTGACAGGAGTCCTAGTGTAGTAGCCAACCCATGAATTTGCGTAACTTCCATTGTGCTCTCACATATAACTAAGATGCTAGTTAATGTAGTGCTGTTAGGAGATACTGCTGAGCGGAGCATAAGAAGAAATAAGCTCAAAGCTTCATCCTTAAGCTCGTTCTTGGCATACCCATCAATGATGACATTCCAGCTCACCAGCTCTTTTGCAGGCATCAGATCGAATAACCTTCGAGCCTCATTCAGTTCGCCATCATTGGCATAAGCAGTGATCATCGCATTCCATGCCGCAGTATCCTTCTTTGGCATCATGTCAAAGAACTCTCTTGCCCTACAAGCAAAACCATTCTGTGCCAAGCCAGTGACCATTATAGTCCAGGAGACCACATTCCTATGTTGCATGCCCTCAAACAACTGAAGTGCTTCATCCACTTTCCCAGCACTGAGAAAACCTGAGATCATGGCATTCCAGGAATATGAATTCCGCTGGGGCATCCTGTCGAACAAGGCCCTTGCCTCAAGAATCCGACCATTATCAACATAGGACTTCACCATGACTGTCCACGCAACCACGTTCCTCTCTGGCATCTTATCAAACATCTCCCTCGCTTCCCTCAGCATCCCATTGCGTGCGTACCCCTGAACCATCGCTGTCCACGAAACAACATTCCTAACAGACATCAGATCAAACAACTGCCGCGCCTCATCCACACGGCCAGCACGGCAATACCCAGAGACCATGCAGGTCCACGCGACCACGTTCTTCACCGCCATTCCGTCGAACAGCTCGCGGGCACGGTCGACGCGACCAGCCTTGACGTACCCATCGAGCATAACAATGTCAAGAGGGGTCCCCCGAGCAACCGCGGGCGCCGCACGGAAGAGCGCCTCCGCGCGGGGGAGGTCACGTTCCTTGAGGTGGATGCCGACCATGGTGGCGTAGGAGACCGCGTCCAGGTGCGGCATTTCGTCGAACATGGCACGCGCGGCCGCGGCGCCGCGCTGCCGCGCGAGGGCGGCGAGCTTGTCGTTGAAAGAACGGAGGTCGCAGTGGGCGGGCTGTCGCGACAGCGGATGAGGCTTTGCCAAGGCGCCATGGAGGCGGAAGAAAGAGCTCTGGAAGAGGGGGGCGGAGGAGGCGCGGGCGGCGGCGAAGCATTTGAAACACGCCGGACATGCTCTCCTCGACCCAAGCTCCATCGAGGAGGGCAAAGTTTTTTGCACACGAGACCCTCGTATTGTACGCTACATTCAAAAAACACCCCCGAATCGGATCGTTGGGAACCCTCGGATCGAATCTATGCGGCTCGGATCGAGGCGGGACAGAGGTTTTGTTTTGCATAAGAGACCCTAGTATTAGAGTCCACGCTCAAAGACACCCACGAATCGCATCGCGATCCAATTTCTGTATCAATATGAGCCGTCGGATGGGATATCCGCGGCCGAGATCGACGCGGAGTACAGTTGACCCTTCAGTTACCAGGACGGGAGAGCGGGAGGTGAACCGATGGCCGGCGGCGGCGGCGGCGCTGCTTCGGGCTTGCCCCCGAGCAAGCACCGGCGCCGCAAGGAAGAGCTCCTTGGCGCGAGGGAGGCGAGGCCAATCGTGGTAGCGTAGGTGACGGCATCCCCGGGCTGCATTTCGCCAAACACGGCGCGAGGGCGGCGAGCTTGTCGTTGGCAGAATGATCACTGGGAATTGGAATACAGAATCGAGCCAACAAGGCAACATTTCAAGGGAATATGAACTACGAAGCACAGAAATCGTCAAGTGGAAATTTCTTCCTTATTCATTAAGCAAAACTCTGGAATGAGATCAATAGAATACGAGTCCAGCAATCACCCGGGAACCCAGTCCCACCTTAAAATCTACCACACTCAATACGTACAGATCGATACAGACTTTTTTTTCTTTCTGGGAGAGGTAGAGAAATTAGGCAAAAGAGAGGAGCTGGGAATAAGCATGCACTGCAGCAGCAAGCCGAGCAAGCAGAGAGGCAAATCGAAGGTGGTGGCATCTATACGAAGGCGTGCTTCTCGAGCAGCTTGAGGACGTCCTCCTGGCTGTTGAGCTTGGCCACGTCGATGGGCGTCTTGCGGTCCAGGTTTTGCAGGGTCCTGCACGCACCATAGTTGAACGAGCAAACAGGTCTCAGATGAAGGGATCAGTCAAAGTTCAGGTTTCAGACGTTCGGTGGTTGGCTGACGTGATGGAGTTGCGGCCATCACAGTGGACTTACACAGCTGCGCCATGCTCGAGCAGAAGCGCGACGCAGTCCTTGCGGCCGTAGCCGGCGGCGTAGTGCAGCGCGGTGTTCTTGTTCTTGTCCACCGCGTCCACCGCCGCGCCTGCCTCCAGAAGAAGCTGCGCGCATTTCAGCTGCACATCGAGGCAAGAATGGGGAATCAGAGGACGAGAGCCTTGAGCGTTGCCTTCCTTGTATGAAATCGATGTGCATGTGGCGATGTAACTGAAGCATACGACATATATACCTCGCCATATCCGCATGCAAAATGCAGCCCTCTTCTCCCCTCCGAATCCTCTTCGTCCTTGTCAACTCCATCCTCCAAAGCTTTCTTCAGGCCCTGTTTTGGGAAAGGAAAGGGAAGGGAAAGAAAGTGTCAGATAGATCCATGCATACTGAAACGAAAGACTGATCAGTATGTACAAGCTAAGGTCGATGCTGTCCCAGACGGACCTCGACATCGCCAATGCTAGCAGTGTGATGGATGATGGACTCGTCCTCGTAGTCGCCTTCCTCCCCGGCTTCTTCCTCCTGCTCGGCAGAGCCTGCGGCGGCGCCCTCGCTCGACGGGCCGACGCCCATCGCCCGTCCAAACTTCTGCAGAGCTTCAGGATCGTTCCAGTACCTGAAACCAAACAGCAGCAGCAGCATTAATCAATATTAAATTGTCGAATGCTGGATCGGTGCTCTCACGTACTTCATCATGGCGGCTGGTCCGCCGGACTCGATCTCATCGAGGATGGGTTTCAGGGTGGGATCCTCCTTCATCCTCGCGATGCGCCCCTCGAGCTGCTCCTTCTGCGCCGGGTTGGTGAGGCTGCCGAGCATGGTGGACATGGCGGGGTCCTGCATGAGGGCGCTACCGAGGCGCTCGGCCATGGCGACGAACTGCGGGTTCTGCATCAGCTGCTGCATGGTGGACACGTACTTCTGGGGGTCCAGCGCCTGCACGCTCTCCTGCGGCCGCGGCGACTGCACCGTCTTCTGCAGCTGCTCCGCCATCTCGTTGAACGACGGGTCCTTGGCGATCTGCTCCGCCATCTCCTTGATGCTCGGGTCCTGCTTAATCCATTCGTCAACACATCACAAACAGCACAAAATTGGGTCAGATTGCTCACACCTTAACTGGCAAGATGAAATGAAATGACCATAAATTGAGCTTTCGTTGTATCCAAACAAGGACCCACTGAAACTGGTACAGACAAATCTTCGTCTTTCGTCTCCACAAGATCATTGCCTAAGAATTAATTCGACAGTGACTAGCCGCTGTATAACTTAGTTACGAAATTAAGGATCGAGTTCAGCTCAACAGACCAGATGGGTGAGTAAGTATATGCTTTGGATGAGCTGTGCTAGTGTTAATCCAGCCTTAAGCTTATCATCTTTGCTAATAATGAGCTACATGCTGAACAGAGAACTGCTAATCCTGTAGCAGAAGGGCCAAAGAAAATTACGGGCAAATGCTTCAGCAAAGTATCTAGCTAGCTAGGACAAGTGTACAGCAGGTAGCTTACATTGAGCAAATTCATCATGGTTGAGAAATCGAAGGGATTGGCCGGAGACCCCGCCGGCGCCGACGGCGCAGCCTGATGTGTTTGCTCTTCCGCTGAGGAAGGCTCCTCGGGCTTAACACTTTTCTTCTCCTCTGCACAAACAACTTTGTTTCACCTCCTCCTTGTCAGAAAGCAACCAATCACGCACGCCCATGCGTTGCTAGAGGTAGAACTAAATCACTTGAAAAGCCAAGAAAAATGAGATTAAATGAATTGTTAACCTTGAGAAGCCATGTCGATGGCAGTGGAGAGGCGTTTGGTGGTGTTCTCGGCGGTGATGATGATGATAAGGTAGTAATGGATGGTACTGGTGTGGAGAGAAGAGAATGCGAGCGCGACCAACCAGAGGTTTCCCGGTGTAGTTTTCGGCTTGTGGTTTCTATAGAGAGGGCACATCAAACGCTTGGGTGACTACAATTTGTACACATCACTGGAGCAGGAAGCATCTCCTTTGAAATGAAGGAAAGAAAAGAACACACTAGGTAGTTCTCTTTCCAAGTGGTAAGTGTTTTTTGTGGTTAAAAAATATCGGTGTAGAAATATTGTACTGTTTCTTTTATCTTATTTGAGTAAAGTCGTTTCGGTTCTTTCTCTACTATTATATAAAAAGGAGTTGGTGGTCGTCAGTGCGTTCTCTCCCTTCTCTACATCACTGGAGCAGGGAGCGTCTCCTTTGAAATGAAAAGGGAAAAAAAGAACACACTAGGTAGTTCTCTTTCCAAGTGGTAAGTGTTTCTTGTAGTTAAAAAATACTAGTGTAGAAATATTTGTAGTGTTTTTTTATCTTATTTGAGTAAAGTCGTTTAGGTTATTTCTCTACTATTATATAAAGAGGAGTTGGTGATCGTCGGTGTGTTCTCTTCTCCCCTCTCTACAACCATCCCATTTGATCTGGATTATTCGTCTCTCTCCTCCTCTCTCTCTTAAGATACAACCGCACACCCCCTCCACTTTCTCTATCTCCTAGCGCATTCTGGTCACTCTTCTGTCTCTGTCACTTGCTCTCCAATGTTTGATGTGTGAAATTGGTCAGGCAGTAAGTTCCGTCTTATCATTTTTATGACACCGTTACAACGCATAGGTCTCTAACTAGTATAAAAAAAGTCTTGCTTTTAGAGATCCACAAAAAGGCTTCTTGCTTTCATGGTGTCACATGTCAGGCACGTTGAAACTTCGAAAAATGACGAGTGGGTTATTGTCCGTTTAAGTTCATTTTGCTACACCTAATTTTTGACGGCAAACCGATCACACCAAAACTTCTACGCGCAATAGTTAACACTAAGTAAGCCGTACAAATTGAGAAATAATTAACCGGGGCAGTTTTCAATTTACAATTGGAAGGGAAAATATCACATTGTTACATCAATGAGATAATCTTTTACAAAGAGTATTTCATTTACCTGTCAGCTATAGTGAACTTGGTTCATGGTTAAGAAGAAGCTTCTAAGAATTTTCCTTGCGTGGGTTTGGTGCGTGGTACCTTTAGCAGCTTCAGGTTGGTGGGGTCAAGAGGTGCCATGCTTGCGTCGCATGCAAGGTCGAAAGCATGGGAATCCAAGGAGATAGGGATGGGGATAGCAAATGTGCGGATGGAATAGCTTCTCTCAGAAATGGGTGCTATTGCCACAAGATCCCTAGTGCTCTACGACACTCGGCCTCTGACGACGCTATTGTAGTCATTCTGATTTCTTCAGTGCCACAAATTTTATCAACCGTGTTTCCATTAACTGCTGGGTTCTATGCATTTTCTGTGTAATGTTTTTTCAACCCATTAGCTGCTGGGTTCTATGCATTTTCTGTGTAATGTTTTTTCAACCCATTAGCTGCTGGGTTCTATGTATTTTCTGTGTAATGTTTATTCAACAACTTGGATTTCTGGCCCTTCTATGAACTGATTGAAAAAAAAAACGTAGCACAAGACAGATGGCGTGCCACAGAAGGCAAAACACCGTATGACGTGTCAGTCTAATCAGCACATAGTCGGCTGAACAACGGAATTCAGCAAGAGGCCGACTGTCAAATTCCTATTGGACTGTTGGTATTGGACAACTTAGTGCCCAATACATGATGTAGACCAGACACACCATTGTGGACTGAACAAATAGGTTCCTTTCAGTCGAGATTGTCATTTTGACCTTACATCTCCATATGCTTGCACCACACCAATTGAGCCAAGACTTGCATTGCAAAAAGGCAAGAACAGGGGGGGGGAAAGCATTTTGGAATAGTTTTCAACATATGTGGGATTCCCCATTTAGTTCTTTACGAGTAACAAGGGCAAAACATTCAGATGGGGGCTATTCAGATGCATCACTCTTGCCATATTGGAAAGCCATGGCCTGGCAGGCCGAGTCACGGTAGCTCAAAAAGTGCAGATGTTGCTGCCACTTCCTTTGGAACTCAACTGATGCATGACACGTATGAACAAACAAATTTCCTGGGATTTGATGCTCTGGATTTCGCTACTTCGATACAAAGAAAAAACATTGCTCAGCCACTGCACCAAAAATTAGCCCAAAAACAGGTACTTCTTTCATGAATATTTGTGGATTCCAATGTTAAGGTCCGATGATATGGAGGTCAGAACTGGGAACGTTTGGTGCCAAACAGCCTTAAAGACTCGCTTCTGGTGCGCTTGAACAGACTGGCTGGGGTTCTGGCCATGATGCCTGATGTCAAAGATATGGACCACAGGGTCTGCCGAGCCAGATGACAAGTACCAGCCGTCGGGAGACCATGACTGGTTTATCAGAGCCGACTGAGACTCACTGCTCTCTTGCTTCCAACCAAGTGTGTGAACCTCAGTCTGCCTAAGCCTGATGTCAAACAAGCGAAGTTGCCTGCCTGGTGACCTGTCAGAAACAAGAAAGAGCACACACAAGGTTTTAGCATGCAGCACAGGCATCCAAAAGGCACCAAAAGAATCAATTGCACATAAGACTCCAAGTGATGATTATATGATCTCAATTGATGCATAGATTTTTGTAATAGTGGAGCTTGAACTCTACATCGAAATGCTTGAACCACCACAAGCTGATGTTTCTGCCTGTTGCTGAGCTTCTGAACAAGGATTTAATGCAAGAAGAGGTTGAGATGCAAAATGAAGTATGAAACCCATTAATCCAGAAATAACATTTGAATTTTACTTACGCCGTTTGCACCATGTATAAGTTGAAATCACATGGATTTGGTAATACACTCATGCATTTGCTATCAATTAGGTTCTTGGACTCTATCCTTCCAGCTGAGAGATCGAATGCTATTATCCTCTTGTCACAGCCAGCTGATAATATTGTTTTTCTCTGTTGCAATCCAGCAACACCCATCACAGCAGAAGAATGCATGTCCTTGTGCACTTTCTTGTGGTTCCATGAATCATCTTTCTCTTCCCAGAGTATGACAGCATGGTCACTTCCACCAGTCACAAAGCATGCATCAGACCAGGGCATGAAATTTATGTTGTTTATGATTCCCTTAGTATGAGGCTTTGCTGGTAGGAAAGTAACTTTCTTCTGTTTCAGGGGAAAGATTATGAAACACCTTTTAGCATTGTTTCAAGAAAGTAAATCATCTGCTAATCATCAAAAGAAGACACAGAAAAGCATAACTACAGAGTAATAACGACCACATGGATCCTTACAAGATTTGGCATGACATAACTGCACATTACACTACGTCCTTGACGTCTCGCGGTTAAATAGAAGAATAACATAAAGATGGTAACATTAATGAAACTGTTTTAGGTGATATATAAGATTTAAGAAGAACTAATTTGAGAGCCGTGGTTGTTAATTTGAAGTACACAATATCAACAGGCAATCATTGCTGCATAAAGCATAAAAAAGTACAAATTTAGTCCCAACCTATAATTTGCAGCCTTGCAGGGTATTAGGTGAATAAGAACAGGAATAACTCTAAAAACCACCTCTCTAATTCCTATCTCTGTGACGACCTGATTTAAAATGACAATATTTAGAATTAAATATGCAGAAAGATATATTTTACTAGGAAAAATCCTTCAGGTGCCATTGTTTGTTAGCAGTTTGCCACATTAAAGAAGCTAAAATGATAGAGCTTCACGGATCTATACTGCCTATGAAACCAATTTAGTTCACTATAACATCGATTTAGTTGTATTATAACAACTGTTCTGATTGAATTAAGAAAACCTTGTAATGAGATGTAAGAGTTGTGCTACTTTTAATAGAGCTCTTACTTGTCCTGATATGTTAAGATTGATCATTGAAACCTGGGAGTCGCCACCATCAGCACTGTATACAGCAAAAATTGTGTCACCATCTGGATGCCAAGCTACATCTTCAGGCCACCTATGCTTTGGAGAAAAGCAATCTGTTGTGCTAAGCAAGGAGACAGACGGTCTGCAAGTACAATAGATGTGATAGTCAAACCATGCTTCAAACCAAACAGAACAAAGCACGGGTCCACAACCATGAGTTGGAAGTGTTTTACAATCTGCTCGGACAACAGGTGGATCTAACAGACACCTAAATTTCCTTAGTAACCTAGGTTACATGCACCATCATTGACATGAACTCCTGCCAAAATTTTATCAATTGCTAGTATTATCTTTCTACATAAACCACAAGCTAAGTTAAATACCATATGAAATTCGGAGAACCAAAAGTCCGTTCATGACAACAATAGTATATGAAATTGTCACGTGCATGTCCATACCATGTTGAAGTTAAATTTCATCTCTTTAAATTAATAGGGCCGCCACTTCATTGACACATGCTGAAGGAGTGTTGGGGGGATTTGGCAATATTGGTGTTTCCCATGCCACTTGGTAAAAGTATTGGCATATCCTTGCCGCTAATTGCATACAACTTTAGTTTTTCCCATAGCAGTAGCACTACAAGGATTTTTGCTATCTGAACCTAACATGCTGAGATTAATATCCCAGTGTAGCGAAAGTAAATGAGGTGAGGCAAGGCATAAACAATACGAGAGCATTAGCCAATTTACTTGGCTTTTGTACTAAGGAACACAACACCCAGACAGAGGTGCTAAAGTGGCCAGTGGGTTCTTAACTGCTTCCACAACAAGTAGCATGTGAACTTCATAAACAAAATACTAAATCCACATACATAGTACCAATCACTAGCAAGCACTTATTCTCTCCCTAGCGTCAATATGACCATAAAGGAGTAAAAACCATTGGCTAAGGCTCCTATTGGCAGCTGTTATGGTTACAGACCAAACAATGAATAAGAAGGCTACGGAAAAGGCCACAAAGGAGCTGCTCGGAGCCTTACAAAGCATAAAGATAAGAGATAGAAGTCTATACTACCTAGATTTGTCTTATGGAAAAGAGCCTTCTTGCCCATGGCGCCTTAAGACACGAATTTATAGCCATGAGGAGCCTTGTTACAAAAATGCCCCTATCTAGGTATACAATTGTAGGGGGCAATATCATCTTTTCTCTTGCGACAGCCCTCTCGGACTAGCCATGTGGCCTTACGATTATTGGGCATCTTGGTACAATAGCCCAACTGGACCAAGGTGGAGGCCACTCCGCCAACAGCAGCAAATCTCAATATTCAATATGGTAACACCCTCATTAACGACTGCCGAGTCTGCCATTGATGCATATAGAAATTATGAGTTTTACTTTTGGCAAGGACAACATTTTGTTTCATCTCCAAGCAACCATAATCACTTTTAAGTCTTTTATTGAGTTTATTGCAACTATAATGGTGGCACATACTTCTCCTAATTTGTTTTCCACTATAAGTCTTAACAACAAGTAACCCTATCTCCCAAATGTTTGAAAGCCAGTTCAAAGTTTCCAGAAACAAAAGGGATATATAGCATGACGAGAAATCAGAGTAATATGAGACCTACCCTTTTGGCTGCACTTGCCAAAGAGTAACCAATCCATCCAACGCGCTGCATCACAAGAAAACATAAGATTAATGTTCTGTAGCCAGCAAAAGTTAAGGGAACTTAACAGCTCATGGTTATAGAATTAGGTTACATAGTTTGCCCTGCCACATGTAATTGGAGATCAAGAACTAACCCAAAAATCAGCAATTTCCCTAAGCATATCCGTCTAAACAGTGGTTAGCACTTGTAACTCCACCCAGTCCCAGTTTATAATTATATCTTTGCTAGCATTCAGGCACTTATGCCTTTAGGAAATCGGCACTTGATGGTTGTTTGGGATTACCAGCCTGCAACAAACAGTTGTAGGCTAATAGCTCTCCCACCTATTTGCAAGGATGATTTAGCATGCCAAGTTGCTGCATTGGAACATCAGGCAAACAACCAATTCTTTGGTTGTTCTCATCTTCTAATGTTCTTTACACTCCAGTCCAACACACGCACTCAACGAGATTGTTTAGGAAAAATAGGAAAAAAACACAAGACAAAATAAAAATGGTCCGCACTTGTCCATTCTCAAACTAACGAAAGAAAATAAAGAAACCGATGGAAATAGTTGGAGCACGATAACACACCTGGAAACAGATGGATAAAGCATCGAATGTTAGCTAAAGAAGCTCGCACATCAATGCAAGCATCCAATTTAGTTACACACGGAAATGCAGGCAAGCAATATGCAAGCATCCCATTTAGTCGAACTTAAGAGTTAAGAGAAGCTTGCTTTGTATGCTTGTGCTTGCAGGCTACCAATTACGAAATAAAAGTTTCTAAATAAGTGCATGCATCCAAGTCTGCCATAAATTCTGGAGGAAGAAAAATGATTGGAACAATGCCAAAAGCAAACATAAAAAATCCTCTCTTTTTTTGGCAGTGCACGTGCCATTTATCATTCTTTTTGAATTAGCGATAATTTTGACCAAATTTGCTACATCATTATAACGACGCTGAATTCGACAAATTTAGCAATGCTCTTTTCTACAATCAGTGCATTTACGATATGTATTTAGCATTATTCATAGCCCGTAAAGCATACCTGGTAACAACAAGCTGATCATTAACAGGGCATAGCTCAAGACACCTAAGCTTCCTCTTGTGTTTGCTCGACACCACAGTACCGCCATTGAACCTAAGCACTGTGGCAGACGACTTCTTCATGCTCTGAATCAAATTCTGATGCTCTTTCTGTTCTGTAAACCAGAAAAAAAACAACCAGACATGTATAGCACATCAAGGGATATCAAATTTGATCGTGCTAGTTCTCCTAAAATGGAAAATCCTCAGGAAGTACCGATCTTTCTCTTGGGTTTCTTCTCCTCTGTCCTCGCCCGCTCGGGCGCCACCGACGATGAAGATGACGACAGGGCGGCGGCCTTCTTCAACCCGGGCATGGGCTCTTGGCGCGGCGCAGGCCGCGGGGCCTGCCGGTTGTTGGCCCCCGGGATGACAAGCTGCGGCCTGGCCGCCGGCACGGGAGCCTTCTGGTCGGGTGGCGGTGGCTTAGGGTCCCTCTGGGTCAGAGGCGGCGGCTTGGGATCCCTCTGGGTCGGAGGCGGCAGCTTGCGATCGGGCGCGCGATCTCGGTATCGGGCGAGCCGCGATTGCGCCTCGGCCAGCTTCTTCTCGGCGGTGTCCAGCTGCGGCGCACGGCGGCCATCAGAACCCACCAAGATCGCAACTTTATCATCGCCAAAGACCAAAGGTGGGAGACGGGACGGGAAGAGGCGCGGGCGTACCAGGGACTGGTAGTGGAGGAGCTTAAGCTTGCAGCGCTCGACGTCGCGCTCACGGTGGGCGATGAGGGCGAGCACCGCCTCCTCCGCGATGTCCTCCTCCTCCTCCAACGGCCCGGCGGCGGCGGCTGGGCGGTTGGGGGCGGAGCCATTGGAGGAGGGACGAGGCCAGTAAGCGGAGTCGTAGTCGTCCTTCTCGACCTTGGGCTTCTTGAGCGTCGGGGAGTCGCCCATGGCGCGGGCGAACGGCGGGCGGACGGCACGAGGGGAGCCTGGGAGGGAGGCAAGCGACGCGCGGCGCCTGCGGGTCTGTGTGTGTGCCTGGGCCGCGCGTGTGGAAGTGGACTAGTACATATTTGGTGTGCGCTCCGCTCCGTGCCGTGCCAACCAGCGCAGCGACTAGCTCGATGGCACCTGGCGAGGCAAAATGGCCGCCTCCTTCCTTTCTGGATTCGTGGCACCGATTGGAAGGAAGCTCGTCATTAGAGTTCTTAGCCGGTAGGGGTTTCCATGTTAGATCGGCGCATCACTCGCCCCCGATTGGCATGGATCAACTTGCGCTTTACGTTTTGCGTCCCCGTTTGGAAGTTGGAATATAGGAATTCTACATAAACTTCGTAGAAAACAGCTTAATTCATATACAAACCGAGAAAATTTCTTGCATTCTAAATGGGATCTGAATATCTGTGGTTATGACAATAATTTTTTTGGTCATCGCGCTTGCAACTTCAACAAATGCGAGACATGGTCCCTATCAAAATATAACTGAGGTTATTTCTAAGGCTGTTCCGAAACGAGTGTGTCACACTCTTATCGCACCAACGCTACAACAACTCAAGTGAAAACTAACAAGGCTAACATCATGTGCCTCATATTTACAATGCAGTATGGATAACATATATGCACTATCTCCTGTACAGACTCTGCCAAGCTTGGCATTCAGTAGAGTGATAGACCACAATGTTTTCGAACGCAAATCAAGCGAGAAACCTTACACAAGAAGAGAGAAACGATGTCCTCTACGGCGTCTCGTCTTCATGGTACAGGTGCGGACCAAAATCGAACCTTGTGTAGGCTTTGCAGAATGCCACCTCTTTTGCCGCAACCATAGTATCATCAAACCGTACATCATTCAGTGATGCTATTGCAACAGCCTCCTTATGAACCTAAATCGATGAAAATACAGTTTAACTTTCGGAGAATATTGTCAAACTGCAATTTTGCTACAATGTCAAACGGCAATTTTGCTACAATGCGAATGGTTCATTTTAGTTTGCTGCCTGCACAACCATGCAATTCAACTGCTTAAGTAACCAAACAGATATTACTTTCAGAGAGAAAAGGGAATTGAAGCATATAATTGGACTCAACAGTTTGAAACATTAGAAGATAAGCACTCTCATGCACAATGCAATGTTAACAGAGCGGCAAAACATATATTGTAGTTATAGTCACGAATACAACGAAAATAAAAACAAAATAGATAGGAATATATAGATACCGTTTAAACGTAGTGTCTTTTGAGGCGGACTCTATTAATCGATTGTAGTACACACTATAGTGACTTTATTTATATCGGATAATATCACATGCGAGTTTCTCTCTTTATATGGCTCTCTATAAATTATTATTATTTATAAGCTAAAATTAAAAGCTATCAACAGAAACTAATGTAATATATTTTTGTAATTCTGTAATTTATAAAGGAAAAGGGGGAAGAGAGAGAGAGAGAGTAAACGAACGGTGCGATTGGTGAATGGTGATGCAAGGGCAGGCAGGGGGCAGAGGCCCATCCAGCTGCTATTAGCCCGCGAGGGTGCCCCCGCAAAAACCCACCACAAAGCCCTGCTCCGCCGCCGCCGCAATCCCGTCCACGGTGAGCTCTCCGCCCTGCTTCTCCCCTCCCCACCTCTCCGCACGCTGTTCCGCTCCCCAGGGTTTCGGCTGCCGCCGGCCCTCCCTTCTCGTCTAGGGTTTCGATCTCGTGCTGATTGATAATTTGATGTGCGACTTCGCAATCTGACTCCGCTTTTACTGGGTGGATGCAGGAGCGTAGCAGTTCCAATCTGACTCTGCGCCTCCGCAACTAGGTTTTGCTTTGCGGCCTCGCCGACTACCTCGTCCCCTACCCATTTCAAACCCCAGCACAGGCCACCTCACCCCTTCGCCTCCCTCCCGGCCACGCCATGGTGAGGCTCACCGCCGACCTGATATGGAAGAGCCCGCACTTCTTCAACTGCATCAAGGAGCGCGAACTCGACCTCCGAGGTTGTTCACTTCCCCCACCCATTAGATCTATTGTCCTTTTTTTCCTCTTCGGAGTATAACATGTTTTTTGTGTCTTCGCGGCAGGTAACAAGATTGCCGTCATTGAGAACCTCGGCGCTACTGAGGTGAGCTCCAACGGCCTCTACCATGCCTTCCTTTTTTCAGCTGCACTATTCTCTCATTTTAAGTAGTATGATGGGTTCCTTTATTGGTGGGATCATGTTATAGTAAAATCAGGAGCACGATATCGGTACTTGGCTACTTGCTCTTGGATATGGCATGCGAGACACTATGAGATATCGGCGTGCCCTAGGCAGTGATGCAGGAAACGTAGTACGCACTACTATATAAGTGCTTAGCATCCCTTTTGTGCTAGTAGCTAAATAGCTTGGAAGGGCTAATGCCTAATGCTATGCTCTTTTCAAGTAAATAAATGGGATTCTGTACTGCCTTGATTCAAGCCAAGCAATATCTCATGGATTGCAATATTTCACCATGTATTTGTTAAGGGTATTTAGGTCATTTCCCATTGTCTAGGGTTTGGGTCATTGTGTGTCTCTTGTATTATATATATATTCCCTATGGGCTATTGCAATACAACATGCTTCCTTCATATTAGCATGGTATTAGAGCCTAGGTTTTGAACCTAGTCTCCACTCTGGCTGCCGCCGGTCACGGCCGCCGCCACCGACCCCGAGAGGAGTGTGCTCCACTCCCGGGGGCGGCCACCTCTTTTGGCCGCCGCTCGACTCCACGGTGCGCCGCCGTTGCCTACTTGCGCTGGGCTGCACCTCTTGACCGTCCGTGCTCGCGTGTCTACACCGGGATGCCGCGCCACCAGCTCGCGCTCGCGTCGGCACCTCGCGCTTTGCGCCGTGCCCGCCTCTGGCCTCCTTCACGCAGATCCGGCGCCAGGCTGCAGCGCCCGCGCCAACTTCCGAGCTACCGTGACTGCCTCTGCCCCGACGCTGCTCCATCCCGGCACAGATTCGGGCTCCTCGCGCCAGATCCGAGCGCCTCTGGCTCTCCCCCGCCTGTCCCGTGGCTGTCGCCGTCGGATGCCTACACTCCACTCGGCCGTGCTGACCGCCGCCTTGCCCGGATCTGTGCTGCCCACGCCGAACTTGGCCTCGCCCTGCCTGGATCCGGCGGCCTCTGTGCTGGATTCGTCGCTCTCCATCGCCTGGCCTCCTCCTTGGCGCTGCAGTCGCCAAGGCCTCCGGATCCGGTAGTAACTGCCCCAGCCATCGCCGTCGTCCTCTTTTTGGACCACTGCTGCCGCTTGGCTCTCTCGCCGTTGGTCGGTGGATGCCGGCCTAGCTCCTTCCGAATCCAGATCCCGCACGCCGCCCGGCTGGTGTGGGTTCCGGACGGTGGCCTTCGGCTCTAGGTGCAGGACGATGCCCGACTCCTCCTCGAGCCAGCGGCGTCCCGCTTGCTGTCGGTGATGGCGAGGTGCTCGCCTCCTCTCCCGTTCTGATGTGCCCGCAAGAAAATAGTAGAGAGAGAGGGAGAGATGTTGCGTAGCCTGTGCTGCTGCTTTAATGATGCTGGAATGAGTGGAGTCTTTGAGGTGGCTTCAACAATTGGGGTGGGCAGCAGTCAAACTCGCGGTGCTCTCTACTTTTGCTTTTGCCGTGGGATTCGGCTCTCTGCTGCTGAACACTGGTGTTAAGCTGCTGGATATTGCTGCTCTAATCTATAGCCTTTTGAGTTTGAATCTTTTTCCTTTGAGTCTTCCGTTGTGTCCATCCAAGTTCGTAGCATCTCTCTTTCAGTTCGTCAAAGCCGTGTGAGTCCAAAAAAAAATTCTGTTAGTCAGTCGATTATTTTGCTAGCCACGATTCATCCTCTTGGACGAGTGTGGTCCTCTTCTTCCTTTCGCATAGCCGCAACTGCCGTTCTTCTCTTTGAGCCACTGCAGATCGTAGAAGTTTTTATGATGTCGCCGCTTCTCTTTGAGCTGCCGCCCCAAGCTTCTAGGGCCGTCGCGCTTTTCTACATTGCGCCTCCGTGGCGCTTCTTGTACACTGCGCCGCCGTCGTCTCGGGCTTCAATCTGTGCCCTATGCTTCTATCTCCCCCTTCGGCTTGATTTGCAGCTCTCTCTACTTGTGTCACCTTCTACATCCTTTTCATCGTGTTACCGCGGTTGATTTTATTCCCGCTTACCTCTACCTTCTCGGCCCCTGCACGTTGTGCTTTATGGGCTGCTGCACGATTTCGGATGGGAGACGATCTTTCCGACACAATTTTCCAAGAGCTGTATGTTTTGACGACATCTTCAAGACTCGGACTTTGGATTCTCCCTATTTTAGTGCTAACCTTTTTCAAATGTAATGCTATTGCATACGTCTTATATTTGGAGGGGGGGTGTTAAGGGTATTTAGGTCATTTCTTATTGTCTAGGGTTTGGGTCCTTGTGTGTCTCTTGTACTGTATATATGCCCTATGGGCTATTGCAATACAATATGCTTCCTTCATATTAACTATTAACAGTATTAAGTTGGAAATTTCATTTTTCTCGCTGGATGTTATCGTTATGGGAAAGATGTACTTTTCAAGGAAATACGTTTTGCATATTTAAATTGTGCATCAAATAGGTTGTTTTGGTTTTGGTGTACGGGGTGGTAATGTTTTGTTGGGATGGAAGACATTTTACAAAATTTGTTTGAGCTTTTAGGCGTGTTGTTCAATCAAAGAGAGGTGTACTTTGTTGTTATTGTTCAGAAGAGTGGGTCTCATGCTCTGCTATACAAGGTGAGGATGGGATTGATGAATTATTGAAGTGCCTTGTATAATAATTTACAAGAGGTGCATATTATTGTGGTGAAGGTGGAGGCCTTTCTCCATCGAAAATAAGTACTATTCGATATTGTATGGGCAGCAGACATGAAATTTTGCATGTAGATGTTGCCACTAGGAAGTTTAGTGTTCTCGTTTATTGATCTGCACATCTTTGGGGTTCTGGATATTTTTGCTTTCTTCTGTGGAGTTCTTGAGGAAATAAGAGTTCTATGGGAGTGTTTGTTTCTTGTTCTGATGGGAAATTATATAGTTTTTTTTGCAAGAAAGAACCGACAAATTGTTAATTCAATTGGGTTGTCTAATCTATTTTTAACTGTTATTATGTTGCTGGTCTAGTTTCTGTTACTACAAGTGACACACTTCTTGGCGATTTCTTTTATTTGACATAGCAATGGCTTGATATTTAATGGTTTAACTTGATTTAAATAAGAAATAATAGGATCTTTTTTTATCTTATTTGAAATAGTTATTAGTTTCATGGGTTCTTTCTCTAGCTGTGTTTAACAGTGTCTTCATTCCTTCGCTCTCTAACAGGACCAATTCGACACAATTGACTTGTCAGACAATGAGATTGTCAAGCTTGAGAACTTCCCTTACATGAACCGTCTTGGCACTCTGTTGGTTAACAATAACAGAATCACACGAATCAATCCCAACCTTGGTGGTAAGAGGACAAATATTTTGTCTTGTTGGCATGTGTTTTTATCACTTTCACATTTTGCTCTACACCTCCTGTGTTTTATTCAATTTTTCTTGGGTTGCTCTCATGTAGAGTTTTTGCCAAAGCTGCATACTTTGGTGCTTACGAACAATCGTCTTACAAATCTTGCGGAGATTGATCCCCTTGCATCTCTTCCAAAGCTGCAATTTCTCAGCTTACTGGATAATATTGTAACTAAGCAGCCGGACTACCGCTTGTATGTGATCCATAAATTGAAGCATTTGCGGTTGCTGGATTTCAAGAAGGTGAAACAGCAGGTTAGCAATCATGAACTTCTGCTTTTGAAGTTTGTTAGTCATTTGCACTCAGGTTTGATTTCTTGAGAATCATGTTATGCAAATTTTCTCATGTTTAGCTGTCAATGCTTCTGTTCTGCATGACTTACTTTTAGTTTTTCTTAGTAGTTTCTCATTTGATCACTGATGGTAGTTTCTAAGATCAACACCCTATGACCCTAACTTATTGCGTTATTTGTTTTTATGATGTGACATCATTTGTGTGCAATTTTGCTGCAGAGAAACTTTGCTTTTACCTATATATGAAAAATCAACTGTTTCTCATTTGTCCTTTTAATGAAACCAGGAATCTTGTGATATTTTTCCATGTATCCACATACACTTTCAAGTTTCAATATTGTATATTTTACTTATCTAAGACATGATTGAGGTAAAAGGAATTCAAAATTAAATAGCATTGCAAGGTTATGTGGTTTAAGTCAATGATGAAGCTATAGCTACATTAAGTCATGTTTTAATTGTATATATATCCTTTAATCCATTTGATAATGGGGGTATATCTAGTGGAATTATCATCTAGTTGCTATCGTGCTAACCCCTTAGGGCATCAAGTCAAGAAAAGCTGAAAATGTAAAAAATTGGTTGTTGTCACTAATTGATAGTTTATGAGCAGTGTCATCGACTATATTCTTTCTTTAAATCATTTCCTTCATTTTGCACCTTCTACATGTTTGCATTTATGTGAATAGGATTAGGAGTTTTGTTGATTTATATTATGGCATACTCAATTACTCATTTTACCACAAAGGCTTTTTTGAAAGATGTGAATCTATACAAAAAAACTACGTTGCTGCTTGATTGGTTGATTTATTCCCCACAGGTTGTTCATTCATGGAATGACCTCCAAAATGATTTTGGAATGGACTGCAGAAGTGCTGGCAGCAAAAGGGCCAAAAGTGCAACTCTTTTAGCTTTGGATTTTCATTAATTAGATGCATGAATACCATGGAATGCTTTTGGTTGACATGTTTTCATTTTCGCATTATCTAGTGTGCATGGCATTGTGGCTATTTCTGAAATTACGTATGAGATTTTTTGTTTTTATAGGAGAGAATTGCAGCAGCGCAAAAGTTTCACTCAAAGGAGGCAGAGGAAGAGGCAAAGAAGGTACCTGCCAAAACTTTTACTTCAGGACAGGTGGTGGATGCTCAAGACACCACAAAGGAGGAGCAGGGTCCAAAAGTAGTTGCTCCAACACCTGAACAAATCACAGCTATCAAGGTATTTGATTTCCTCTTAATAAATTGAATACAGTCTGTTCATGTGATTATTACAAGTTGAGCAGAATCGCTATTACATAACTGTTGCATTCAGAAAACAAATGTGGCCAGGTCTTTTTGCTGGCATGTTTGGTAGGCTCTTGATATTTTTTCCTTTGTATGATTTAGTTTTACCACAAAGTTCATCTTAGTTACTGAGGTATCCTGCATTCCCAATTATATTCAAGGCATGCTGTAGATTTCAGTATCTTCTATTGGGGGGGGGGGGGGGGGGGGGGGTATAACCAGGGTTCGGATTACCGGCGGTTACCGGCCGGTAACCGCCGGTAACCGTTCTTCCCGGCGGCGAGCGGTATGAAAATACCGGCCGAGATGGAAATTTGAAATTTTTGAATTTGTAGATGGTGGAATGGGTTCCAGGGGGCATTTGTAGCTACTTTGGATGGCTAAGCATATGTTTAGGAACAATACCACAAATTCACTCTTAAAGTTGGTTAGCTTAACATTGTTCCACCTTAATTAAATAGATAGGCAACTCTGAATTACAAGTATGATGCATAGCAATGTAGAATACTAGAATACAAGCACTATAAATCTAGCATGGGTACTTCTAAAGTTCTAATATCATATGATAATGTATACATACATTAGTTATCCAGAATTCCAGATGCAATTCAGACATGGCTAACTTAGTCCAGTGACTGACCAACATCTCTCAACTCCCAACTATGACCATTAGCTGATGACATCTAGCCAATGATGTCAGGTAAGACACCATTTATTTATAATAACTCACTATTGTAAGTCACAAAACATTTATCCAGACGGATAGAGAAACAAATATGAACCCAGTGGTACAAGCTGTTACGAAACATAAAGCATTCAACTTCTACATTTAGTACATCCATTTTTGTTCATCTCTGGCTCAAAAGACTTCAACTCAGCAAGAAAGTAGAATATTTCAGTATACAACTAGCAAATTACATCACAGCCATATGTAGCTTGAAACTTTGAATATTTCATGCGTTAAATCTTCGGATGCTCATGTGTTTTGAAATTCATAGTATAGGAGGGCTCAAACACATGTTTTTCTGCTAAATCTTTCAAAAGTATAGGTAGGTTTTATGCAAAGGATCCCACAAGGGTATTTCCATACTCTTGTACAAATTCCACCGGTTTTTCCGGGTTTTTGACCGGTAAAACCGGTAACCGGCCGCCTCCCGCCCCGACAAAAAAAAAAATGTTTGACGAATTTCTTCCGGTTTTACACCGGGATTTCCGGTTACCGGGCGGTAACCGGCCGGTTACCGGTACCGCCCGGCGACCGGGATTCTCTCCGGAACCGGTTTTTCAAACCTTGGGTATAACACATCTGGCTGCGAAATTTGGTTTAACAAATGTTCCATTCGCAGGCTGCTATTGTGAATTCTCAGACACTTGAGGAAGTTGCAAGGCTCGAAAAGGTAATATGTCATGTTGTTTAGCTCTGGCGCTTTGTACAGTTTGGAGTAGCTAACTATGCGCTGACATACATTGTGATTAGGCATTGAGCACTGGCCAAATTCCTGCTGAATTTGCAATTCCCAAGCCAGACACAAATATGGCTGAAGCTTCAGAGGAAGTTGACAAGATGGATACAGATGGTCAGAACCAAGAGAATGGGGCCGATGAGCAGAAGCAAAATAAAGAAAGCACTCCAATTCAAGAGGTAGTGATGATAATGTTTGCTGTATATTTTTGCTTTTATTTCATATACTACCATGTGTCTAATTGCTTCTCCCTTTATATTTGTGTTTATTTCTGTACCTTTGCAGGATTGAAGGCATGCGCATAGAGCTGTATCATCTGGGACCACTGTATGAGTTAGGTTGCCGGTTTTTGTGGGGGCAAAACCACACTGGGACGCCCAATCTCATCGAATGCTCTCACTGATCGCTTGCCTAGTATCAGTATTGCTGTATCTTGTGGATGCTAACAACAATTTTCAGTAGATTACCCTGTTCACAGTGTTGAGGAAAGAATCATTGGGTGTTAGATACCTTCCAGCACTGCTGTAGACTCTATACTTATCCTGAATGTTGGTGAAACTTCTTTCATGCAGTGCATGTGCATGGCCTCCAGTTTACGGATATATTTTATTCCACCTATTTATGACATTTCCAAGTGGAGTTTGTCTGCCTCACCTACTGATACTTTTTATTTTGTTCAGACCTTGTTGGGTTTAAAACGAACGATGTTTATCTATATCTGGGTACAGCACCTATCCAGCTCTTAATTTTTCATTGAAAGGAGCTGTTGTTTGATCTCGACTGAACACATGACATCGTCTCCAAAATTTTCCCGTTGAAGATGTATTTGTTAAGCAAGAGATTAATCGAATTATCGTTTCCTTTCCTATAGTGAAACATTTGTATTCAACACGCGTTTGGAGCTTGATATTAGTTGTTTCGCGTGCAGATTTCATTGTGTTTTTGCGTGATGCATGAGCAACAAAATACCCAGAGAGCTCAATGTGATAAATTGAACTGTCCGCAATATCCGTCTAATCTCCGTTAGGCGGCTCAAAGTAGACGATGTATGACCTCGAAGGTAGCAAGATCCGATAGTAGTATCATTCTATTTCAAATTGAGAACTAGTTAAGGCTGACGGTGCTTGTCATATAAAACGCGGTGCTATCATTACCATAACATTTTCTACATCTAAATAGAAATTAGAAATGCATAACACCACAATCATTCTTGTGGTAATTTTAAAACATCGGAGACTCATAACCAACAACAACAACAACAAAAATTATTATGTCATATGTTATTGTGCAATAAATAATTTAAGCATTAACAGATCACACTACAAAACCCAAAATCATTAATTTTCACACTTTCTAACGTCGTACACATGCTTTCTCATTTAAACTCATAAAAGTTTGCAACACCCACGCATTTCATCTTCATTGTAAGAAGAAATAATTCTTGTCACACTTGAGTTCACTAAATAATTTAACCCCAATTATGATTATCAATTTGTTACGCGAACTCACTTGATTAGTGATCTATACAACATAACAAAGTGAATTTAGTGAATACATACATACGTACGTAGGTACGTACATATAATAGGTAAATTATATGAGACACTTAGGCGCCTAGGCATTTACGTCAAGAACTGTTCAATACACATGCGATTGATAAAAAAAATTTAGAGTTAGGATATAAAAATATTTTATACTTAGGCACCTAGGCATCCCCATAAAGAATTGTCCGATACACATGTGATCGATAAAAAATTTAGAGTTTAGGTATGAAAATATTTTATACTCTTAATATATTTATGTTAAGTGAGTTTTAAACTCAGTTTAAACTAATTTGTATTACTTTTGAATTTAACGTAAATATAGCAAGTATATACCATGAAACTAGCTCAAACTAGTTAAATTGAAGTTATTTTTTTAAATTTTTTTTTTGATATCTCAGATATATTTTTTATGGGTATATGAAGATACATATATCAAACATCACGAAACTTAAAGTATATTAACAGGTATTAATTTGAGTGACTAGGCATCATGATGCATGAAACACTTGCATATATATATATATATATATATATATATATATTTATATGAAAATAATTCCATATACATACTATAATTAACTGAGACACCATGACATCATGATCTAAAATAGGTATTTCTTTGGCACCTATTTTAGATCATGTTGCCCCTATCCATACAATAAGCTAACAATTGCTTTTGCTAAATAAATGATGGTAAACATAATTACTGGCGTGATGGCATGTTCATAATTACATCAACAGAGAGATAATTAAAAGAATAAAAGAAATTGTACAATAACTTTTCAATCCAGCCCCTTTACAAGTTTACATTTTAGCCCCGGATGCTTAACAGTGCAGAGCATTCAAAGACGCCCACCGTTCATAACATCTAAAGCTACAGGCAGCTGCTGCCAGCAATGCTCCAGGCAAGACTCCATCCTTCCCTGGCCACTTGTGCTCACCCCCCCCGGGGGTTAGGCAGGTGGCAACTGGCAAGCTGCATGTTTCGGCATGCATGTTATCTACATAGCCAAGGCCTGTTCATATAAATTTTTAACTTTACTTTATAAATAGTAATATTTTATAGAGAAACTTGTACCTTACAAATATCAATAGTTTGTAAAAAAAAACTTATAGAGAAAGACTCATGTGAGATTTTAGCCGATATAAATCAAGTCATTATAGTCTGTATTGCAATTGACTAGTTGAATCTGCTTTGAAAAAAAACACTCCATTTAAAAATTAAGTATTATAAGACCCGTAGGACCTTCTTCTGATGTTTTCAAGCTGGTCGGAGATTACACAGGCAAGCCACTCATTTGATCATGTTTTCTAAATTAATTGGTGGGTTGTGAGTTGTTTTAAAATATTGCATATTTAACAACCTCAAATTAAATTGTAGAAATAATTAAAATGTGTTAAAGTAGGTCGTGTAGATCCATTGGATGATATTGAGACTAGACTGGAGAGGTCCAGCAGTATTGTTGTAACCTAGGTAGGGTCAAGGAATTATTTAGTGTGTAGAGGAACTCAAGGTAATCTAAAATAAAAACAAAACAGATAAGA
Organism: Dendrocalamus latiflorus; assembly: GCA_017311315.1. Classification (NCBI taxonomy): domain Eukaryota; kingdom Viridiplantae; phylum Streptophyta; class Magnoliopsida; order Poales; family Poaceae; genus Dendrocalamus; species Dendrocalamus latiflorus. Next base: position 799,398 of record CM029611.1, read on the forward strand.
TTGCATTTTGGAAGTTAGGATTCCTCTACATAGGGATAGTACTTAAGGATATAACCAACTGGCACTCACTTCAAAAGCGGTGCAGAACGTACTAACCATAAACCTGGAATGTAATGGACTGAACTGAGTAACCAACTAAATAGTTGTTTCTGCATGGGTAAGAAGGTGGTTATTCCTGGGTATGGGCAACCACCCTAGGGTGAGATTACCGGGTAGGTATCTCTACCTACATGCCTTCTGTGTGGCTGGGTGGATAACAAAGGTCAGTGTACGAGTTGGCTAAAGGTTCCAATACTTTGGCTTGGTCATGCGCCAAATGTATGGTATTACACAAGACAAGACAAGCGATACTATGGGCAAAGCAGTATACATTTGATCAAAGTAAAATATGATGTTACTTCTAGCTTCTAGGTTGGAAGTGCGTCATATGGGTTTCCTCTGATACATGTTGTAAGGTCCCATGTCACTTTGTCGTCAATAGATTTTTAAGTTAAAATTTGGCTTTTTTTTTAAACAAATGGTAGTGGTATCTAATTCTATGTTATTTTAGATATCAAATTACCTTTCGAGAAGCATGGTATGATGGCCTAGAGTATATACTATTGCATGCACCACCTTTCCGTGGCTTGTTGAGTACTTCTATACTCGGTCTTGCTTCTTTGTTGTGTTTTAGACATGATAATGTGTGCTAATTTGATGAGGCAGAAATTTGTACTCATGTTGATGCTGATGCTATTGTGGAGGGTAATGATTATGGGGAGGCCGACAACCAAGGCTTTGAGGAGTATGTGACCATCATGAGGGAGGCTTAAAAGACTTAGAATAAATAGACAGACAGTGTAGTATCACGGTATTTAGACCCAAGAGAGCACTATATGTGCTATATGAATAAAACACATATACTAAACGGTGAAAGTTTCTACCTATATATACCATTGTTTTCTTAGCTGATCCTAGTGCTACTATGTTAAGTGACGGTTTCCATTACATTTAACCTAGTCAACCGTAATGGGCATCACACTCAAAAACCCCTCACTCCGATCAGCAGTCCCAGAGTTCCCTAATGAACCCTAACTCGGTCCAAATTTAAATCTCAACCCAACGCACCTAGGCACCCCAACCCAAACCCCTTATATTACTCCCTCTCGTCTAAGTCTCTCCTCCCCGCCACCAGAGTCTTCTCATGTCGCCACCGTCGCCGCGACCTCTCCTCTTTCCTGACCTAAAAGATGTGCAATTCACGTTAAGAAAACACTAAACTTCCTATTAGCAACATCCAAATGTAAAAACCTATGCCCGATTTTCATACAATGCTAAATAATACTTATTTTTTATGTAGAAAGATCTTCACCTTCACCACTATAATATGCATCTGAAAATATGAAGGGTTTTGCTCTATCGAATAAAATTAAACCATGAGATATCCTTGTATTCTAATTCTAATTTCAATCCTAATTGTTCGAGGAAAAGAAAAGGAAAGGAAAGGAAACGAACGGTGCGAAATTCGGAGAAGCGCGAGGGTGTCCCCGCAAAACGCCACCACAGCACAAATCTGCAAAGGCAAAGCCCTCACTCCTCCATTCCACCTTCGCAAGCAAAGCGAAAGGCGCCTTACTGCGCCGCCGCCGCCGCCTCCTCGCGATCCCGACCATGGTGAGCTCCCTGCCCCCCTCCTCCTCCTCCACTCCCCGCCTCTCCGCACGCTGTTCCGTCCCCTAGGGTTTCGGCTGCCCACCGGCCCCCGCCCTCCTCGCCTAGGGTTTCGATCTCGCGCTGATTGATCTGCGGCTTTGCAATCTTACACGAATGTTACCGGGTGGATGCAGGAGGGTGGCAGCACCAACCTCGATGCGGCGATAGAGTCGCTCCTGACCGTGGAGAAGCAGATGAGGCTGGCTGGCGATGTCGCCGGTACGAGGAAGGCCGTCATCGACATCGTCGAGCTTTGCTTCAAGGCCGGCGCGTGGAAGACACTCAACGATCAGATCGTTCTCCTCTCCAAGAGGAGGGGCCAGCTCAAGCAGGTCTAGCTCGCGAGAATTTACCCCTCTTTATGTTTTGTGTTCGATTATGCCTACTTAACCTTCTAGTTATGATTTGGCTACTTAACTGATTTAGGTTACCTTAGAGACTTAGAGTCGTGTTCAAACTTCGAAATTTCCGTGAAGCACATGTGATCGAAGCAACAGCATATACCCACTATTACTATGTTGTCATGCTAAACTGCCCTGGTCTATTTCCTTGGCGTTAACTTAAAGGAGTTATTCTAAGTTTTAGCTATTGATCCAAACTTCCCTCAAAAGTTCTTTGGCTGAGTACAAATATGTTTTTATTGTCAAAGCGTGCTCATTCAAATCATTTTTGCTTGGAGGATGTAGGTGTCAAATTTGTTTTATTTAGCTTGATGTAATGAAATATTTGCAGCATACTAGCATTTGTAAGGGATAATAGGGAAGCTATGCAATATTGCCTTGTATCTTCTTGCAGTGACCAGTATTATTGTAAAACACCATGCCTTCAGATGAGGCTCAACTAACGTAATACTGACTGATTTCTTCTTGTCCAATATATGCCACCCATGCTTCCGCATTGACTTTTTTATATATATTTTCTGTATATCTTTTCAGCACGCTTATGAATCAAAGCAAGGGAGTGAGATTAAGCATGCATCCCTTTTTTTTCTAGTCTGATTATTTTTTCTAGCGCATTGCTTATTTGCTTAGTGGCACATTATGTTAGTCTGGCTTCACATCTGTGTGTCATCAGAACTATTTTTTAGTTGTCACTTTAAACCGGTTCAATTCTTTTGAACTTACCAGTCATTCTGTTTTAGCAACTGGCTGTCACTTGGTTGTTTATCAGGGTAATTCTCATATATCAGCCAACAGTTGTGTTTACACTGTTATTTTCATTGGCAGCAGACATTGTTGAACAACATCAATATTATTGTTTACTTGCAGTAGTGTATACGTGTGGCTGTTTTTAGGCCCATGTCTGCAATGCTTTGTTAGTTGGAAGTCACATGAAAATTCTCCAAGCATAACAATGGCCTCAGTAGTTATATAATTTGTTTACCAGGTTGTGAGCCTTATGCAAAATCGCTTCTGGACAATGTTTTATCCCGTATCAGAATGCTAAATGAGCGGTATAATTTTCCGGGATTTTTTTCACTTAAAAAAACTCTTGCATCCAGCGTTCCCTCCCTCCCTCCCTCTCTCTATAACAGTGAAACCTTGTTTCGCTAGAGCCAGTATCTTGCGCTTAGCATTTATCTGCCATCTTATTTATTAAAGAATTGAACACTATATCATAAGCCCTTCTGGCTATGTCTGTAACTGCTGTTATTTTTATTTTTTTAACTATGCATATATTTTACTCTTCTGTTCTTTATTATATGCAGGCTATTACTGCCATGGTTCAGAAAGCAATGGAGTACATTGACTTGACACCAGACATGGAAACACGTATTGAGCTAATCAAAACATTGAGCAGCGTCTCTGCTGGAAAAGTGAGAAGCATGGTTACTTGATTATTGTTTATTTCTGTAAGATTCACTGGCTTTTCATGTGTGTAATCTCACTGTTGTGCATCCACTGTAGATATATGTGGAGATAGAGAGAGCAAGATTGATCAAAAGACTTGCAAAAATCAAAGAGGAGCAGGGAAAAATTGATGAGGCTGCTGATTTGACGCAAGAAGTTGCTGTAAGTTCACACTCACTAGAATTCAGGACATGCTATAGCTCATCTACTATAATCTTGATTTGGTCATTCACTAGTGCTGTGTTCTGACTATGTAACATCTTATCGACTAACAAGTTGATCCTCAGGTTGAAACATTTGGCTCAATGGCGAAGACAGAGAAAATTGCATTCATTCTGGAGCAGGTATGGTGCCAGTTGACAATAATAAAAGCTTTGCATTGTTACAAAAGCTTGATTCATGAAAACTTACTATAATCATGGCCACAGGTCCGTCTGTGCCTGGATCATCAAGATTACGTCCGAGCGCAAATTTTATCCAGGAAAATCAGTCCTAGGGTATTTGATGCAGATCCATCAAAGGAAAAAAAGAAACCAAAAGAAGGTGACAATATTGTTCAGGATGCCCCTGCAGAGATACCTTCCCTTTTAGAACTGAAGCGCATCTACTATGAACTGATGATTCGGTATGTGGTGCTTCTGCTCAGTGAGATTAATTCATGATAAGTTCAAATGCCTTCTTTTTTCTGGTAATGTTGGTTCAAGTTAATACCACTTTTTAAGTCAACAAGGAATTACCCTTGAATATATAATTCATGACCTAATACATAACAACTATTAACTATTTAATATAAAGTTATCTGGTATGGTATGCCCAGATAATGAAGACAATAGAACTTACAAGTTGGCATATCTTCAACTGCTCTTTATTTGTCATTGCTGCAGCCTGTATTTATATTTGGAAGGTCTTGTTCAATTTCTCTGCTTTTTGCATAAGCTGTCCAATATGTCTATGTTCTATTTGTATTTTCATGTTATGTTAGTGCTTGAATGCCGTATTTGTACATTACAGCAATCTATGATATGGGTACCATTCTGAAAACAAGCTATTTTCTGCTGTAGTTTCCCTGTTTTGAATTACTGATATCTGAATTTCTCAAGCTGGTAGTTACTAAATGTATGTTTCATATTGCTTTTCAGCTATTACTCGCATAATAATGATTACCTGGAAATCTGCCGTTGTTACAAGTCGATTTATGATATTCCATCAATAAAAGAGGATCCAGCAAAGTGGATACCGGTAATTTCTCTCATTGTGGGTGTGCCTGTGCCTGTGCCTGTGTCTTTGTACTTGTGTGTACTTTACTAGTTATCTGACTGCCTGAATTCAATTGTAGGTTTGCGTACTTTACTAGTTATCTGACTGCCTGAATTCAATTGTAGGTTCTTAGGAAGATCTGTTGGTACCTGGTGCTGTCACCTCATGATCCAATGCAGTCGAGCCTTCTCAATGCTACACTAGAAGATAAAAATCTTTCTGAGATCCCAAATTTCAGGTATCGTTGCGTGGCTTTTAGAATTACAAGTTATCATAACTTCGGCCTTATCTAACGATCACTTAACTTTTCCCTCTTTGGATGTAAAAAAAAAAGATTACTGCTGAAGCAGCTCATTACCATGGAGGTGATTCAATGGACAAGCCTGTGGGAATTCTTCAAGGATGAATATGAGAACGAGAAGAATTTTCTTGGAGGAGCTTTGGGTGCTAAAGCTGCGGAAGATTTGAAGCTCAGGATCATTGAACATGTATTTCTTACTCTTTTATTATATGTTTATTTAGTTCTCTTGTTTTATGCTTGTCAATTGATTTTCAGTTCTTGCTCTGTTCAGAATATCTTGGTCGTTTCTAAGTACTATTCAAGGATTACCCTGAAGAGGCTTGCGGATCTTCTTTGCTTGAGCTTGCAGGCCTGTGTTTCCTACCTTTCCCTTGCATTGCACCTTGTCTTCTTTCTTCTTTGTGAAAGATATGGTGTCTGCCAATATCTAAATCACCCTCCTTTACTGTCATTCAGGAAGCAGAGAAGCATCTTTCGGACATGGTGAACTCGAAGTCCCTGATTGCGAAGATTGACAGGCCGATGGGGGTTGTATGCTTCCGGACAGCTCAGGACAGTAATGGGATACTCAACTCGTGGGCAACGAACCTTGAGAAGCTTCTTGACCTTGTTGAGAAGAGCTGTCACCAAATACACAAGGAGACGATGATCCACAAGGCGGTGTTGAAAGCTTAATGTGTAAACGCCTACCATGGTCAAATTTTACACAGGACTTCTATCTATTCTCTGCTCAAGCATGACCTGTTTGCTTTGGAAATTCGTGCGTGAATGATCAAAAAATACTATAACCACAAAATGATGATACTATTTGTTGTAGGGGCTTATAATCACTATCCTCCAATTTGCTTAACTTATGTATCTTCCTGAATATTACATGAACTCGTAGATCTTCGATCAGATGCTTCTCTTCAAAACTATATTGTCCGCTCTTCAACTTTCGGCATCAATTGCCCACTGCTGGTCATTTGCGCAGTCCTCACGGTGATGACGTTACATGTGACATCGTATGAAGTGGTGACGTCGAAAATGCTGGGCAATGTAACCTGTTGGAAAAAACGTGGCCAGGCTATGTAAATTGAGGCGAGATTATCCTCCAGCAATCTCGGTTGTTTCTACATAAAATTCTTTCATAAAACGTACTGTCCTATATATGTACTTCACAAAATCGCGAAGTGATAATTCGCCAGATCTGAAATGGGCAGGTTCTTCCAGCTGATTCCCACATCGCTCTTAGGCGTGGGAGAAAAAAATGTACTCTGCACGCTAGAAACAAGCTAGAGAGATGCTGTATGCTATCTATTACTGACACCACAGAAATATGGCAGGTGCGGCAATTCGCTGCCTCAATTGTTTACGAAGCACAGTGGAGTTCAAAATGGTCCTGACAATTGAGTAGTACATGGGGATCGATATTGTACCATTGACCACGAATTGCACAAAATTTATTACAGCCAAAGTGCATACGACATTTGGACCTCAATGCTTGATGAACTGATTGTACATCTTAACACCTCCAGTTCTGTGTCATGGCTGAAGAGTACAGCGAGAAGGGCCATAAAAATTATATTTACTGTATGATGTGGTTCAATGTTCACTAAGAAGACATTGCCTTCTCTAGTGTCTCCTGCAGTTCTCCACTCCTGTATGCTTCTGCGAAATATACAACAATGGAAGCATTAAGCCCAGCTCAAACACTGAGATAAAACACAAACTTGAGTACAGTAGAATACAGCAACATATTATTCATTCTCGACATCTTATGTAATTGTTCATTTAGGTTACTGAAGCATCTGAAACATACTACCGTGACGAAAATTTAAGGTGTTGATTTGTTGCCTTATGGATTTGTGTGCTCGCACACGCTTTTCTTCTGGTCGAGTGCACCATCCACCTTAATTTCAGTACAAAAAACATGATACATCTTTTTTTTTTAACACTTATCACACATTCTATATTCTACTAGGTAGAGACCACGGAGACTTAGAATTGATCTTTTTTTAACAAAAAGCTTGAGCCTTGTAAATTGACTATCTACTTTCCAACACCAACACATCCTGTGATGGAATAAACCTATAACATCCGCTGTATAGCCTAAAACAGTAAACCGGATACTAATCATAGGTGGCACAAATACTGATGATACAATGGTTTTGGTGATGATAATGACTGTAAGATGATATGGGAGCAGACCTTGGGTTCATGAATCAGCAATGCGCAAGCTGCTCTTTTGTTACTCATACAGCTGGAAAGGAATTTGGAATGGCCCGTCATCAATTTAAGTAATGGGATGGGAATTTTACACCCTTCCCAAGAACTTGCAGACAATAGAACAACATTTCTTGGTTTACAGCAAAATTGGTGTTCAGGTAGTATGAGCATCATGATGATTAGCTTATCCCAGAGGGTAGCAATAGCATTATCTCTTGTCATTGGCACTGAAACATAAATTTTAGCTCTTGGATGTGAAGAATTCAACTACTTTACGCCCATGACACCGCCTCAACCCCTTTCAACCAGAAAAAAACAACAGGAATGTCTGTCACTCTTTTTAAGGTTTCTATCAGGCTGAAGGCAATTGAGTGGATAGTACTAGTAGTATGACTTGAGCATCAGCAAATTATGGTTTGCTTCAAAGAGCTACACAAGCATGGAGTATCAATTTGCCAAATTTATCATTACTTTGCTACCATAATCTTAGTCACGATCTCACAATATGAACAGATTACAAAATTAGTATGTCCTGATTAGATTCCCATATCATGAAGTCACGAGCGTAGCAAGAAAAAATGACTCGGTTTTTAAAGTGCGAGCATGTGACACAAGTGAGAGAGCAAACATACCAAGAGTGATGTCGCATCCGCCGAAGAACTCGCCGTCGATGTAGAGCTGCGGGAAGGTGGGCCAGCTGGAGTACTCCTTGAGCCCTTGGCGGAGCGCCTCGTTGGAGAGGACGTCGAGCGTCTCGAAAGGCACGTCCAGCGAACGGAGGATCTGCACGACGGTGTGGGAGAAGCCGCACTGGGGGAAGTCCTTGGTCCCCTTCATGAACAGCACCACCTTGTGCGACCCGACCACCTTGTCCAGCGTCGATCGCATCCCCGGACTCAGCGCGCCGCCGGCCGCCAGACACCGCACCGACCGGGCGCGCGGCGAGCCGGGGGAAAGCTGACCGGTCCGGGCCAGGCTGAGGCGCCAGGCGGGAGGGAGCGCTGCGAACCTCGCGCGCTGAGGCCGTGCGGTGAGGAAGGGCATAAGGGAGGCGCCGGCGAGAGGCGTCGCGGCCGGGGCGTAGGCGGCCATCGCGGTTGGTGGCTTGTGGAGGGCGGCGACGGATGGGAGTCGTGGTGGCTGGCAAAGCAGTGCAGAATATTTTTGTGCGACCACGCGGAGGCCCAATAAATGGAAGGCCCAAGAGCCCACTAGGAGCCGCCCTCTTCTCCCCACCCAGACGCCGACTCCTTCCTAAAGCCCTAACTAAACCCGTCTCCCCTCCCCTCGCGCGCCGCAATGGCCGCCGCCGCAGTGCTCCGGAATCCGAACTCCCGCCGCCTCTTTTCCTACCCCATCCTCCGCGCCGCCGCGATCTCTGGCCCCGCGGTGCTCCCAGATGCTCCGCCGTCGCCTCAGGCCCCGCCACCGTTGGCTGGAGGCCTCTGGGCGAGGTCCATGGCGACCTTCACCCGCACGTGAGTCCTCCTTCGCCCAGATCCTTTCGTCTCTGCTTGTTTTTCTTGTTTCCATCCATGTGCTCCGTGTTTTCTCTATCGATTCGCGTTCTGAAATTCGGGTGAATCTGTGACAGGAAGCCTCATGTGAACGTCGGCACCATTGGGCACGTCGATCATGGAAAAACCACCCTCACTGCTGCGATTACCAAGGTTATATTTGTTAGATATAGTTCTGGTTCAAATCTCGCTTTGGCTCCCAAACTATTTGGATGATTCGACTGCATTTTGCTACTTTGTCACTGCAGGTGTTAGCCGAGGCAGGGAAAGCCAAAGCGGTTGCTTTCGACGAGATCGACAAGGCTCCGGAGGAGAAAGCAAGAGGAATCACCATTGCAACGGTTGGGACTTAGCGCTTCTTTTATTGTTTTCGGACAGATGTTTTCTTTGGGAGGGTTTATGTCCTGTTGCAGATCAAATAGTGATCTTGTGGGATTGTTTCTGTAGGCCCATGTGGAGTATGAGACCGCTAAAAGGCATTATGCTCATGTGGATTGCCCAGGGCATGCCGATTATGTCAAGGTAAATAGCTCTGTTTTCTAACTGGAATCTGTTAAGGTAATTAGGTCTGTTATGTTAATGTCATGTCTAGAGAATCTAGAGGTACCGTTTGTTTAAAATCATGTATGTGGTTGTGCATGTTAAATTTAGATTATCCTAGTGACAATCATGTGAACTATCAAATTGATGAAATCACCAAGTGAGCATATTTGGACTTGGAGTAGGCTCTGACAACTTCTAGTTTAATCCTTAATATCAAATGGATATGATAACGTCCGAACCCAATGATGAAGAGCTATTAGATTCCTTAATTGTCCAGCATGCACATCTCTGCTGCGTATGACACTAATTTGATGTGAAAAATTCTAGAACATGATCACTGGAGCTGCTCAAATGGATGGTGGTATTCTTGTCGTATCAGCTCCCGATGGTCCGATGCCGCAAACAAAGGAGCATATTCTTCTTGCCCGACAGGTTTCAAATTCCTGTGTTCTCATTTATTGCACTTCTTTAGCATGCTGTCTTTGCATTTCTGGTCACATGAACATTTCCTCTGTGATTTTTAGGTTGGTGTGCCATCACTTGTTTGTTTCTTAAACAAAGTTGATGCTGTTGATGATCCGGAGTTACTAGAACTTGTAGAGATGGAGCTTCGTGGTATGCTAACATTTTCCACTTCTCTAAACTGTTTTTAGTTGATCAATTATGTTCCTGTTCTAAGGTAATTTTATTGCTTTTTTTTTTCTGCAGAGCTCCTTAGTTTCTACAAGTTTCCTGGTGATGAAATTCCGATCATCCGTGGATCTGCGCTGTCAGCCTTGCAGGGTACCAACGATGAGATTGGAAAGAATGCTATTTTGAAATTGATGGATGCGGTTGATGAGTATATCCCTGATCCCGTGAGGCAGCTTGATAAGCATTTCTTGATGCCAATAGAAGATGTTTTCTCAATCCAGGTGATTAGATTTTATGACTACTGCAGGAAGCGCTATGATATACGATTATTGATGTTACATCTTCAATCTAATGTTTAATTGGTTGCATTTAATCTTGAATGACCTATCCCTTGTGGCCTTGTGCCAAACTACCAAAAATCGACAGATCCTAACCCGTGGAAATGAAAAGCTATAGCCTATAGTGTATTATCTAGAATGGAAGCCCAATTTTCAGTGAGTGCTGAGCTTGTTGACATCTATGTATATAAATTTAGACATTCAAGTCTATTGATGTGTGAATAAATGAGCGGTAGGAAGCCTAGAAAACTAAATAGCAGTATTGTATGAGAATTAAAACAATACCTCCACTGTTCGGTAACAGGCATGTACCCTACAATCTGGTGTTAAGTCACATTTGTAAGTTATTACAGAGACATCCATACCTCTTATAATATTGTACCATAATTGTTTTTCACGTTTTCATCTTTTGTGTTCTCCATAGTGTGTACACATAATGGGCATGCTGTGGAATCGTGGATCAATTACCCCCAAAATCCACATTCTGCTTATCCTTGAGTTAGTCCCAACAGGAAGATAACAATATATACCTGGGGTTTATGTTCATTTCGTTGTCTTGTGGCATAGAGGGTATTTTCAGAAGGCATCCTTTTTACTCGTGGTCAAACTATTTTAGTTTTGCCTCTTTAAATAATTTTATCTTGGGCTGTTCCATTTGCTTAAGACTTGGCCTTCTTAATCGTGGTATCTTTTAAGTGCTGCTCTGTTTAACTTGAGCAAAGCCTTTGGTGTTGTACCCTAAAACCCTGAAATATGGGTCTTTCATTTTAAAATGCTATTGATCCAGGTCCTGTTCATATTGGTTTCTGCTTAGAGAAGCCAAAAGCCAATATAAACACCCAACTTCTCGAAGTGGCTTCTTCACTCTTCTCGATCCCGTCTCGTTCTGGGGATAAGTCAAGAGATCATGGGTGCATTATGCACCCTGCCCCTCTCACTCTCGTCTCGCGCACGTATCTCTCCCTCATTTTTCTCACCACTCATCTCTTCCTTCTGAAAGTTACTTCTTTTAGCCACTACTATTCATTTTCAGCCAAAAGTTATCAGACGCAGCTAATACGATCAACCCCTAGTTCAGCCGATTGGACACTTTCTCAGTCATTATTTCTATGTACTCTATTTCTAGACAATTTCCTCTCTTGCTTATGTTTGTCAATATGTTTTTGGTACAATCACAAATTTTAGTATCCTTAAGGGTCACTTCCTCGGTTCCTCCATAAATCATTAATGGCAAATGAGATGTTGGTCTTGCCAGAACTTTATCATTGGCAACTAATAGTAACATTGATTAATTGGTTTTGTTCTGCAGGGTCGTGGAACTGTTGCGACTGGACGTGTTGAACAGGGCACAATTAAAACTGGTGATGAAGTTGAGATTTTAGGTTTGACGCAGGTGAGTAATCTGATTTACCTTTTTCTTTTCTGAAATCCATTTATGTTCTCTTATATAGTCAAAGTTTACCCTTGAATGATGTTCGTGGGTGTTCTCGAGATATCACAATTGTGTACACATATCTTTTGACCAAATCTGTGTTATGGCTGACCCATAATGGTACTTTCTTTGCATGTCACCACATGCAAGTTTGTGTAGCTTCATGCAGCTACAGACACAACACTTCAGATATGTATTTATCATGGTGAATCTAAGTGAATTTATGTTGCACCCAAGATTATTAATAAAAATGTAGGGCTATTATATTAGTTTCACCATAATATATGGTTCGTCTGAGTTGCACTGTACTACTATATTGGTTACAAGTTGTTTGAAATACATGGACAAGTTATTTGAAATTCATGCACACATGAGTTGCTGTGGCCTCTAGATGCAACACTTTGCAGAAACTGGGCATTACTTTCCTAGTCTTCCTCTCGCAAGTTTAGTACCCATTACATTGCTACCTTGATGTATTGCGATGGATCATATTCTTGGTCACAGAGTGGTCCCTTGAAGACTACAGTTACTGGTGTTGAGATGTTCAAAAAGATATTGGATCATGGAGAGGTAATGATACTGAAAGTAGACCATGTGATGATTTTTATTGATGCTGAGTCTCATACTTTTACAACTCGTGTGCAGGCTGGTGACAATGTTGGTCTTCTTCTTCGTGGTCTTAAGCGTGGTGATGTACAGCGTGGCCAGGTTAGTTTTCCCGATTCTAAGTTGAACCTAGAGAAGTTGGAGCTTAATCTCCTTGTACTCTGCCATAATGGTTTTTGGATGAACCGATGTATCAGGACATTGACATACATCAATGATGCATGGTTCCATTATCACCAAAAACCTTTTGGAATACAAAGGCCTTCTATTTTTTAGGCTCCGGACCTTTGCTTCATTTTGTTCTGGGTTCTGGCATATTTTCACCATTTTCTTTAGCTTCTTTTGTGTTGTTAATTCCATAACTCGCAGTCCTCCAATAGTAAAAATCACGCCGCTTCATTTATTGACGTTCCATTGCTGCCATTTTCTACTATTTTTCAGGTGATTTGCAAACCTGGTAGTGTGAAAACATACAAAAGGTTTGAGGCAGAAATTTACGTCCTTACGAAGGATGAAGGTGGTCGCCACACTGCCTTCTTTTCAAATTACAGACCACAGTTCTACTTCAGGACTGCTGATATCACTGGAAAGGTTGAGTTGCCTGAAGACGTGAAGATGGTGATGCCTGGTGACAATGTAACTGCAGTTTTTGAGTTGATATCACCCGTTCCGCTTGAGCCAGGTATGGTTACATTTTACGCATCAAACTTCCGGTATGGGCGTTGCCGTAATTATTGCAAACATCATCCCTCTGCTTTGCGCTATGCAGGGCAAAGATTTGCACTGAGGGAAGGAGGGAGAACCGTCGGTGCCGGAGTTGTCTCCAAAGTTATGAGCTAATCTGTTTCCACATTTTTCGCGTAGTGAAAATAGTAAGCAAATGAATGTTGATATGAAAGATTTGTCCGACCGGCAACATATGAGAGAGAGCAAAGTGCGAGGGAACCGGTATGCGTTTTCTTTGAATGCATGGGGCGGGCCTGCGATGGTTGGCCTGGCCACCATTCTGAACATTTTTTTTTTATTTCCTTTTGTTGGGTTGTTGCTGTATAACAAACAGCGCAGTTAGTTACCTTAGCACGCTTCATGGGCATAGCTCGGCGATTGAATAAGACAGCCTCATCATAGGCGTTTTCTACGATTGATGTTGCTGTTCGTCCACTCCCGTCTTTCCAGACATTTTATGGAGTGTATTGCGATGTAAGTTGCTCAGTGAATACATCATGACCGCCTCCTTTGCCGACGCCGCTTCTCCCTCCCTTACCTGTGCCGCTACTTCTCCCCTCCTTACCGGCGCTGCTTTCCCCATTGCTGGTGCCATGGAACAAGAGAGAGGGGAGATCGGGAATGAGAGAGCAAGGGGATGGGGAATGAAAGAGAGACGATGGGCCGGCGTGGCCCAAACAGCTTGTATTTATAACGAGAGAGGTTGGATCTTTGGATGGGTCACCTAGCCGAAAAATTTCAAAATAGGCTAAAAATTTGGGTCGAATTGGATTTTTTTCGGGATGGTTGTACCCAACGGAACCACAACAAAAATGACCGAGATTCATTGTTTTAACATACATATAATTGCATGTATAATTTTGCTTTTAATCTGCAATGAAGTAGGTAGGTGTTCTAATTTCGAAAAACTCTAATTCTGAACCCTAAAATTTGATTTAAAAAAATCAACTAACAATCATAATATTTAAACCATAACTCATAAATTCAGTCCATTTGCTTAAAGAAATTGAAAGAATCAAGAGAAATTTATCAATACTCTGTGTCGATTCAGGACTTAATCCATACCGCAAATACTCAGCAAGACAATCAACGGGTGATGACGACCAGGAGACGCGATGGCATGCGGGCTGCAGCCTAAGCCTCCTGGCTCTGGCAATCAGTGGCTGCAAGCTTGCGACCAAGAAAGATGATGGATTTTGTTTTTGCACGAGGCGGGACAAAGGGAGGGAGGTAATGAGACGCGAGTGACTTGGGGCAATGCGACACGTGTGTGGTGCGGCCTTTGCCTGCTACCTTCCCTTTGTAGAGTGGTTTGACTGGACAATCATTATGGTTTATGCTTGTGTCAGTTGGACTACACTTGCATACGCTAGGCTGCGTGTTATGGGCCTCAATTGGTGTTGTCTTGAACCTAGCTATGGGAGCGCCGAGTAGAGCAACAGGAGTCAGGAGGTTAAGAGCTTTAATCTTTAGGTTGATCAAGTGTCCTTCGATTTGAGCTGAAGAATTCACATCTAATTTTACATAGGCTATATAATAGAAAAACAAATTGAAATAGGTGTTTTATCTCCATAGGCCTCTTTGGATCAAATTTTTTACATATCTGATCGGTTGTGCTACCGAAATTTAAAATCTAGCCTTCATATCCTCGCAATTACAGATTTGGTCTCCTTTTAGACAGCTGAAGCACGCGGTGTTGAAGCCACATTCCGCGCTATGCAAGCGCGAAATGTTGGGCGGGTCGTTTGGTCGGCCGCGGGAACGTTGAACCTCCATGTCTGATACGTTGAATGTTAGCTTTCAGCGAATATACACACGTAAGAGACTGTTTTCACGAGGGTAAATGAATCGAACATTCCCTGATTAGGATCCATTTGATTGTAAGTAGATACCTCCAAACGTATTGCAAAGCACAGTGTGGGCAATCCATTTCAAAACGTATTTATGTTTAAAAAAATGATATTTGCCTTACCTAAAATGTTTCACCTTGCCACGAAAAGAGATTGCTAAATAACATCTACTGGTGATCGGTTCGACTTAAAAGCTCATAACTTATGGCTGAAAACACTGTAGCTTACTGAAAAAAGCACTGTAGCTGACAGAGGTTTATTTAGCATAATTAAATTTAAAAAAAAATTAAAAGTATAAAAAATATGTTAGCCCATTACATATAATACAAACAAATACGGGGAAAAAAAGAACCGGCAAAAAAGCTCAACAAAAAGCCAAAAGTTCAGAAAAAGATGAAATTTATGAATAGTGAAAAATAAGCCAGAAGCCGAATTGATTAGGCTTACATTGAAATTCTTGTGAGGAAAATAACAAACAAAAGAACATCTGGCGTCGCATTGAAATGCGAACATGACGAACACTCTTAAAACGAGAAATTTCGATATTTGACATTGAATACGTGCGCCTCTCAACTTTTAACTCCTGAATCGCACGCCTTTGAAAATTTAACCATGTCACTGCGAATTCTTTTGATTTAAGGGATTCTCTTCATTTTCGCAGTGACAAGTGTCAAAATAGAAAAGGAGAGAAAATGAGAATCCTTTAAATCAAAAGAATTCGCAATAACAGGGTTAAATTTCCAAAGGCGTGCGAATTAGGGGTTAAAAGTTGAGAGGCGCACGTATTCAGTGTCAAATATCGAAATTTCTCTCTTAAAACACTTTAGCAGAACTGAAATGAAAACTGAGCAGGGTTGGTATCTTTCAAGCCCGATCTAGACAAAACAATTGCAGCACCGCTGCAGGCCTGCAGTGAGCTAGCTCCACCAGAAAGACCTCACGAGGAAAAACGTGAAGCTCTGCAAAACCCCTGGGGCTCAAGCACACTGCGAACGAACCAGAATGTGATGTTCAAAAGCAGTTAAATGGATTCCATGGCATTTCAACATTCACAATTTAGATAAAAACTTGAGAAACTAAAAGTTTCCAACTGCAAATACAAAGAGGGGGCTAAGAGGAGAGAACAAAAGAGAGCCGTCATAGAAAACCATGACCTCATAACAGTGGTCAAGTAAAATTCACTATTGATAGATCAGGCTTTTGCCTCCTGAGCTACTTCTTCAAAAGTCTCCCCGGGAACAAGCTCTGGAACATCATCATCATTCTCTTCCTTGGCCTGGGCGGTGGCACCTGCAGCAGCCACCTGCTTCTGCATCTCTTCAGCAATCCTCTTCAGGTGCTCCATGTTGTCGGGACCTGGAAGAAAGGAGTAGGTCTTAGACTAGTACGATTTCATAAACTTGCAACTGGGCTACATGCTAGCGCTTGTTTCTTTGTTGCCTTGTATGTTTGGAAGTCAGATACAAATGAAATATAACAAGAACTGAACAAGCATCATTTCCCACCTCAAAGCAAGTGAAAGGAATGGCAGCTAACATACAATATACATAATATCCGAATGTCCAGTGATGAGCCAGAGCATTTATTCTAGTGGGCAGCTTGTGCTAACCAACATGAGAATGATGAAAGAGAAGTTGGAGCAATGCAGCTACATATGCGGCTGGCACAAATGTTAAAATTCAATTGCCAGTATAGAAGTCTAAATCAATAAATAATTTTATAAAACTAAACTAAATTATTGGATGATCCCACTAAGTCACAAAGAGAAACATACCCAATTGGTTAATGATCCCAGGAAGAATATCTTGTAGCTCTGTCAAGTCAAAACAATGAACATAAGTCAACAAGATAAAACAGATACAAGAAAATGTAGAGACATAGGGTAATTCAAAGGTAGTGGGCAAGGGTACGGCCAAGCTTTTTTTAAAAGCAGACACAGTGCGAATGCCTTGCTCAAAACTAATTTTTGTTACTCTTAAGATTTCTCCACCCTAGAGCACGTTACCCTCAAACGTTGCAACTGGATGCATAAAAATTTACCATTCAATACGACAAAAACTAGTACCAGATTTATAGAAATCTCCCAAGTTATATAACAAACCCACCAAGTAGTACTCTATAGTTATAAGACTAATCAGGCACATAACAGAGAATACTACAAAATTTTATATGTAAACTGGCTGAAAGTTGAGTGATCGTGTTATAAACTTGTTATGGTAGGGAGTGCAGAACTATGCAGGTGTAAAAACTAAAATGGACATGGATTATTCAGAAATCACAACCAAGGCATCACAAATGGATGTAACATGTGTTAGTTGTTGCATTAGAGCAATGCAACCAGAAAACTAGAACGGCCTCCAATGTAAAAAGAGCTCGAACTTGCAGCATAACTAAGATTGAATGGAGCAGGGAGACGAGTCATACTCTTGGTCTGCGGAGATCCACTGACCACCCATGTGTTTGCGGCGATGGAAGCTTGCACTGCATCGGTAGAAGACACCAAAGAAACAAGTTAGCTCCGAGAAGCATTCCACCAATTCCACGACATGATAATCAGCAACTAGAAAGTATTGCGCCCAACAAACCTTTGGGGTTCAAGAACTGGATAACCAGATCGTCCTTGAAGATGTTGACCTCCTCGATGGCAGGGATGGTGTTGACCCCTACTCTCTTGAGCGTGCTCTGCAGCCTCTTGTCGTCGGTGGTCGCCGTCTTGTGGACCGCCTTCTTCTTCCTGGACGAACGAAAGGCAGCACATTTAATTCAGCAAACACCCATATACGCCAAGTCCAAGTTTTTTATAAATCAATCGATGGTGCCTCCTGAGTGAGTCAACACCTACCTGCGCACGGTGCCTTTCCCGCCGGTGCGGACGGCGCCCGCCATCTTCATGAGCCTCTCCTTGTTCATCTGCGCGATCAACCAAACAAAGCGGGCTAAGACTCAAGATAGGAGACTACAGAAGCGTGGATCGCGCACACAAGATCGGATTGGCTCTATCCCCTACGGCGTCGAGCAACCAGAGTGGGTTGACCTAAATCGAAACAGCACACGCACAATTGGTTGGTTGGACGCAATGATCTTGCACGGAGGAAGACTGACCTTTATGGGGTGCGGCGCGGCCGGTGAAGGATTGGGTGGGAGACGAGCGAGCAGGGAGGCGGCGGCGCAGGAGAGCTGCCTGCGCAGGCTTTGGGGAGGATTATAGGGTTTCCGATTTTGCGTAGGAGCCCCTGGCCGTTTCCCGTTCTATGTATTAGGCCCTCGCGAGAGAGCTGGGCTGGGCTGGGCTCCGTATTAGATGTCTTCTATGGGCCGGCCCATTCTAGTCGGCCCATGGACATGAATATATGCTGGACCACGTTTATCCGTTTTGGGGACGGATTTCGTGTTTAACTAATAATTGAGGTTGGCTGGCGCATGTGTAATATACATACCGCTGAAAAGCTTACCCGAGTCTGCTCTACGATGCAAGGCTTCAAATGTTATTGACGAGGAGTTTTTGGGATGATATTCTCTTTTACTGTCATCCTAACAAGCACTACTAACGAAACGACTCCCAAACTATCTATATTTTCTAATGGTTGCCATATGAATGCGCCCTTTTATGAAAGGACGCCTTTTCATCACGAAGAGAATTTCCATCTTTTAAAGTTGACGTGGAACAATGGTTAAGAGTCGACTTTAGAGTAAACCAGCTTTATTAGCAGTAAGAGAAAAATAAACTATTAGCTAATTGTGCTCCAGAGTGTGGGCATCAGAAGAAACATCACCCGCCATCGAAATGGCCTTCGACGACCTGCACGACCTCGTCCTCCCTGTGTCTGCATTTTGGCCATACCGATTGAGCCCGTCTATTTGGCATTAAGCGGTAGTTAGGGCAAAGGTCCTCCTTTCTTTCCAGGGGAATGTCATTATTTGGCAACCTGCTCGGACTGGCACTTCGGTGTCTGCTATGCTATGTTACTGTATGATGTAGAAGGTTCTTCTTTCTACAAGAAGCGAAACGCAGTTTAGATGAGCAATTGTGAGAGCTCTGTATTTGAAGCGAGCGAAAAGAAAATCCGGTGCGTTGCCACCGGAAATTACAGACGCGTTATCGACATACACTACCACGGGCGACAGGGGATAGTATGGTAAAAGTAACATATGTGCGCACGAGCAAACGGGCGAGGCGGGGCGACATGGCTAGACTAATATTTGTGCGGTCGAGGGGGGCCAGTATGTCAAGCCAATACATGTCTAAAGGAGGGAGCGGGCAAGGAGATATAGTATGGACAGACTGGCATTTCTGCGGGCAAAGGGGCAACACCAAGGGGGCACATCCCTCCTCGCATATCACTAATTACGATTAAATTATCACAAATTAACATGGTAAATTTGGAGCACATATAATTCTCCAAAAAAATACACAATTAGGTCAATTGTGTTGAGAGGCTCTACATAAAATTTTATAATTTTTGGAGTTCGTTTGCTATATATAACAATTCATACAAATATCGAAATCGAATGAATTTTTGAGCAATATTCAGAGAGGATACAATTGTAAAAAAATTACACAATATGCATAAAGTTTCATAATTTTTCGACATCATTTGCTATATTTAAAATTTTGAATAAATATGATATAAAATTACAAATTTAGCTGGCTTAATCACCTGCCGTCCTGTAGGCGGGCGGCAGGTGACCGCCGTCTGGTGAGCGGGTGGTAGGCGCCTGTCGTCTGCTCACGGGGTGGCAGGTGCCCACGCGTCGTCTCCCCGCATTGTCACCCGTCACCGGATAGCAAAAATGCTATTTCTGCAAATACGTTGTGTATACGATTAGTTTTATAAATACCATCACAAATAGCACCAGATCCGCTAAAAATTCCTTGTTGTATATACGTATACAAGTATTGTACGAGTGAATTGAGTTTCAGATTCCGAGTCGTTTTGTGTGTCCGTTTGCTGGTATGTGAGTAGTCTTTTAAATAGACAACCAGAAAGGTGTAGTGATGTAACGAGAGAGAAAATCGGTATGATCAAGAGATAAGAAATAAAGGGAAGACAGTCGCGTGAATCTGTTCGTTTTGGTTGTTTTGTTGTGCACCACGTGAAGATGTGGAGAAGGCAGAGGTCGCGTTAGGAGGATTGTATCGACGCGCGTCTCGTCGCAGGCAGAGCGCGATCCGGAGCAAAGAGGAAGAAATTTCCAACATAGGCCATATATATATATATATATATGCCTTTTATTCATATATGTATGTATATATATAAATCCATATAAAATTCCACATCACACATTGTATTCGTAGCTAGCGCCGATCGATCAAGCATGCACGAGTGAAAACCAAATATATATATATCGTGTGTATGTATATATATTAGCTAGGGACTCGTTTAATTTGTTAGCTGGATCATATATAGTTGGATGGCCGGCCGTACGTCATCGATCAGGCGGCGCGGACGGCGATCTTCATGCCGGACTGGCAGTGGCCGGGGACGCTGCAGATGAAGTAGTTGGTGCCGCGGGCGAGCGTGACGCGGTCGTTGCCGGACTTGTACACCTTGGCGCCCCGCGGCGCGCTGCACCCGTTGTACCCCGCCGCGTTCACCGCCACCACGTTGTGCGCCGTCGAGTCGTACTTGAACACTGCAGCTCGTTGCGGTCTCATCGATCAGCACAGTACCGGCAGGAGTAACAGTTGCGTGTTTATGGACATTTATACTCGCGCCTACTCACCTAGCACATCGCCGGCCTTGAATCGCTTGCCGTTGGGCCAGCCGTTGGTGTTGAAGTTCCAGCTGCCGCGGTCGCCGACGGTGAACACGGCCGACTCCGCGACCTCGGCGTGGAGGAGCACGCAGAGGAGCAGCAGCCCCAGAACCAGGGCAACGTTGCCACCGCTGCCTCTTCCCTGCGCCATTAATCAATGCGCTCTCTCTCTCGATTGATCTGTCACTACTGATCACTCGGTTCGGCTGGTTACTATATATGAGCAGAGCGGATTAAGCAAGGCAGAGAAGAGCGAGCTGCGGAGGTGGTTGGCAATGGCGGAGGAGGTGGCCTTTTATAGGCACCAGGCCGTGCGAGTGGAGGCGTGAAGGCAAGTAGGGCCGTGCTGGATGGAGGTAGCACGGCCGGGGAAAAGGAGCGTGAAATGGAGTTGGCCAACGACCCACAATGGAGGCGCCATTACTTTTGGTTCTGGACCAGCTAGCCCGTGGAGAAGAAGAAGAACGTTTGGAGACGCGCGCGACAACGTCAGTCAACCCAGTGTGGAAGAAGGCAAAAGTGACGTTCAGTTGAGTGTGATGAGATCTATATATCGCGCACCATTCATACAGCAATTTAATCTCCTAGCTAGCTAGCAACAGCTTCAATTGTTCTTCCATTAAACTCAGCGACAGCGAGCTTGTATCCCACACGTACGTACTCGATCGATCAGGGAGGGAAGGCTCTGAGGCTTTGCTTACCAGTGACCCTGCCGTGACGTCAAAGCATGCATGCACCGTTGAGCTGAAGGTCACGTCGCCATCGGCTGGAACATACAAGTTATGTAGCTAGTCTGGTTCGTCTGCATTTCCATCGTATGGCGACAGTTAGCTGCTTCCAACAGCACGCGGCGCCAGGCCAGCAGATCGATAAATGCACAATGGAAGCTAAGGTCCCGCCGCGGCCTCTCCAACCAGCTTTCCGTCGTACCAACAACGGAATTAAAGCGATGGCAACAATGGCATAAAACACACGGCAAATATAGCATGAAAAATTCTCATGCTAGCAAGCTCAGACCCATCCACGCTAGCAAGCTCGACGTCCTTTGGCCAGCCACTGTGCCATCTCGATCGGCCCCCGGTTTCCTCTCCTGGTTCACCTGATCACCAAGAGGCTCCGGATCTTCCCTGACGACTCTTGGTTTGCCGCGCATGCAGCAGGCAGCTAGGATCCTGCTGAAGAGACACCCACTTATCACAGACGGTTCAAAATTATCGTCACAGACGATTTCTAAACCGTCTGCGTTTATGTGTCAGTGATAATAGCTGGTCATCACATATGACTCCCACACCGTCTGTGATAACTTACAGCACATATGGTTTTTCTGAAAAACCATCTGTGATATTCGACTATCACAGACGGTTTTTTTTTGTATTAACCATCTGTAATATGCACGATATTACAGACAGTTTTTGTTATTAACCGTCTAAAATATAGTGCATATCACAGATGGTTAATAACAAAAACTATCTATAATATGGTGCATATCACATATGGTTTGGAACACCGAACCGTCTGTGATAGCTTTTTTAACAGCGATGTTGATTGCTTTTTTTTTGGCTAGCCTCAGGATATGCCAGCCATGCCATCTGAAAACAAGCAAAATCACGTATATATAGTACAGGACAATCACTACATAAATCTCACATATGAATAAAACAACACAAGCAGACCACATATATATCGTGACAATCCTTACACGGATCTCACAAATGAATTAAATTGAATGAATTGTTTGATTAAGCACAATTGAATGATTACAATTGAATCCAATGTTTCAACATCTAATCACCATTGCCGGGGTGGAACTCTCCAGTCTTGTTTATGACCTCTGCTAGCAAGAATTGGGAGAGGTTTCCTCGAATTTCAACGAATTTGTCAAGATCAATTGCATTTCATCGAAGTCCACACGCTGTCGCTAGGAGTAATGTTAAGTCATTAATTAGTATGTGTGTGTGTGTGTATATATATATATATATATAAATCAGAAATAATAATTATTGGAATGCTAACAAACCTTTGGATCATTCATCTTAGCGTCCATGATTTCCTTCATATCGCGGCAAACGTAGAATCCACATCCGTTGCCCTATAGCTGCTTGTGGTATTGGAAAAATAGAATTACATATATAAGAATTGTTAATTCTAGAGGCATTATAACGAAGTGTGATATAGGATTGTTGTGTTGTATCGGGTACGGAAAATCACATCCTGTGTTGTAGTGTGTCACTGGATTCCTTGTGTCTCCCTCTCTGAGCAACATTAGCGCTAAACGACCTACGTGATTCCAAAAAAGTTAGTCTCGGCCATTACAAACGAAGGAAAGATTATAATAGAGTTATGTATGGAGGAAATGAGTTTACCTGTCAATTGCTTGTTGCACGCAAGTGAAGTCGTAATTGCTCCTAAGTCGGGAATCAAGGTAAATTACCTTGCTTCACTTTGATACAATCATAATCAGAATCCAGTGAGACCTAGTCATGTGTGTCGCCATAGTGATAAATTATAAGTTCATGTTGCGTATAAAAGTACAAATGAAACTTGTGTGGCAACTAGTGAAGCGCTTACCCTTGGTTGAAGGGTACCATGATGTACTCCTTGTCATTATGAGCAATCAATCCGCTCGTTATGTAATCTTGGATGAATGATGCATTATTGTTGATGGATTGCTTAGAGACCAAGTGTGGGTCGAGGAAATCCACCGGTTATCGCCGTCACCAGACTTGTTGGATCATGTATCTATACATAAGCAAAGAGCA
Organism: Dendrocalamus latiflorus; assembly: GCA_017311315.1. Lineage (NCBI taxonomy): Eukaryota > Viridiplantae > Streptophyta > Magnoliopsida > Poales > Poaceae > Dendrocalamus > Dendrocalamus latiflorus. The sequence goes on from CM029611.1 coordinate 822,867, forward strand.
ATGACATTTATCGGTACGACATGAATGTAGAACTTTATTGTATAGTACACTTACAGTGTCCAGTATCGAGAAGTAAGGCGTTGAGTTCGTCGAGGTTGAATAATAAGAATAAGTCTTCGAAGGTCACGACGAAGTAGCCAAAGTCGTGGAGGAAATGCACCTCCATGCATCTCACAGTGAATCCACTGTGCCTGTTTGGCTTCATGTTGGACCCCTACATGTACCAGGTATGCAATGTATTGCAAACTAGTCCAAGCCTGGATAATTGTGACCAACAACGGAATTAAAGCGATGGCAACAATGGCATAAAACACACGGCAAATATAGCATGAAAAATTCTTTTGGAAAAAATATAGACGTACAAAAACAAAAATCACTATATGAGAAGAGATAACAAGTACGAAGAACTTCAACGTATCTTAAAAATGGTTACAGGGCACATATATAGACTAGAGAACAAAGAATTCTAGCAGATTACGAAACCGAGATGAGGTCGGCATATGTGCCCATTTGGACACGTATACGAATTCGTATCATACTTTAGCAATTTTTACCTTGAGACGAATTTAGATCACACTCTCAAAATCTTCAACTTAAGATGAATTCACTCTGGTAGCCAAAACAAATTAAATCTCCTCATATCATAATTCACCGTCAATAATGTTTGTGTGTTGAAAGTTCATAGGACTAATAAACGAGTAAGACTGGATCGATTTTCTCCATATACTTCTCATGTGGTGATGGATAATTATAGTAAAAAATTCGGTGGCGTCCAGGAGCGAGTGTTTTTTATGGTTTGAAACACTCAGATTTTTTTGGAGAGGGTGCATACATAAGAGAAGGGGAATTCGAGTGTTTTTGTAGTTTGGAGCACTCACATTTTTTTGGAGGGGGTGCATATATGGGAGAAGGGGATTCGAGTATTTTTTTTGTGGTTCGAAGTCATATTTTTTTTGAAGGGTGCATACATAGGAGAAAAATCTAAGTGCTCTGAGTTCAAAAAAACACTCGAGTGTTGTTTAGTACTTCCCACAAAATTCATCCTATGGACTTTTTACATACTCCACCTAGAATGCATAACCTGACAAATAATATTGTAGGATCGTATGGCATAATCAGATGGAGGGAATAATTGCCTCCACTTTTTGATACCTGAAAACAAATATCAAATCAGAAGAAAAGCAATCTAAATTATCAGATGTCGATTTCGACAGCACCTCGGATTTGATGCCTCACGACGCCTGCTTCACGACGTGATGCTCACTGTCTTGGTTCGTGTGTACAGAAGGTTTTGTAGGCAAGTGGCAGACCTGCTCTGATTCAAAATGGACTACCACAGCTTCGACCTTGAACATGCAAGCAACGTCTTGACAAAACCGGCTCGCTTTGGATTGGACATCAACTCAACTTCACCGGATTCGATGAGACACCGACACAGCGAAAATGCCAACTCGTGGAGCCGACAAATTTTTTATATCAGTTCCATGCGCTTTGCCTCGTGTGGATGCCGCCCTTGAAGTTGTCTTTGATGCCACGCCTTGATGCTGTGCAGGTGACACCACACGATGGCTACCCCTCGGAGTCACCTCCTCTTAGGGGCAGCGGTTAGGATCTTGAACGCTAAGCTCTGGTATTACTTGTTATAAAACACATGGCAAATATAAAGGGTTAAAAGAATGGGAGACACGAATTTAACGGGAAAACCCTTTCAAAAAATACTACAGATATACAAAGGTGAAAATAACTATGCGAAAAGATATTACAAGCACGAAAAGTTTTAACGTATCTCAACTGTATGACTATTAGGGCATATATATAAGCTAAGGAATAAAAGTATTAAAAAGTTACAAAACTGAAATAAGGTCCTTGTATATATTCACATTTCGTGCCACATTTTAACAAACAACTTTGAAGCTAACAGACACCGGCGCCATCCAAAGGCAGCCCAACAACCAAGGCAAGAACGCGACCGATCTCGTGTAGTAGATGTGTTTCGCGCGTGCGTAAATGATGAGTCTGTCGAATCAGAATCTCGTACCAAGCATACACATGTTGGTGGCTGTACATTGATAACATATAAACTACTAACTGTTAGTTTGTTATACATTGATAAGAACCTGTACAGTCGTATGATTACAAACAGATAGTTGACAAGATCGAACGGAAGAGAAGCGCAGACTGAAAGCTACAACCGTTTTGTACGTGAATCACGCGCGAGGAAGGTGGCTCGAGCAACAATTTGTACTAGGCCGTGTAAATCTAGAGTCGATTCTTTTAGACTCATGACTTATAACTTTGTACTGTTTTTATTTTTGAGGTCATTAGACTATTCTCATAACTGTCTAAGACTAGTTGGATACCCGTGCGTTGCTACGGATTAAAACTAATCGTAACATTTAAAAAATCTAATTGCAAAATGATAGGGAGCAAAGGAAATACTCTAAAATTAGTCTATCAAATAAGAACACTATAGATCAGTGGCGAAGCTAGGAATAAAATTGAGGCTAGGCTAAATCTTTTGTCGGACTAAACTAAATTGACATAAATATAGTGTTTTACCACTCACTGATTCTGACATAAATATAGATTATCCATATTTGAAATATTGTGGGTTTGGCGCCATAGTGATGAATTTTCCATGGATGAGGTGCCACCCTCCGGGCATTCCATGGATGAGGTGCCACCATCTGGGCATTGCATTGCGAGAGATTCAAGACATGGTGTATCTCGCCTAGTTGCATAGTTTGCATTCATTTTATCTAGGAGTGCTTGCCTCTCCTCTGGTGGTAAATATTTCTTAAGTGCTCTACGGCGTGCATTCTTCTCTTTTCTCTCCTCTTGTGCCAACTGCCTAATTTGAGTTGTTTATGCTGAGCATTTGCATGGTCATGTCTTACTGCCATAATGCAGAATAACTTGACTATATGTTCAAAGGATGCTTGCCTGAGTATTGGTTGAAAATTTTGGTCTCGGGTTCACTTGAATTAAATACTTTCTCTGGACCCAGTTCCCTTCCAGCAATTTGTACGTATTCTATGGTTTAAATTTCGGATACAGAAGAAAATAGATTAAATTATACTAAGGCGCCCCTATGCGATTCTCGAAGTTAATTTAGTCAATTTCAGATTTTAGCAACTTAACTACTATTTTAATTCGATGCATATGATCTTAATTTGCCATGTGCAGATTTTGGTTTGTGGACAACCATTAATTCAGTTGAACATCTAAGAACAATTATTACCTAGGTTCTAAAATTTAGTTATTGTTCTAACTATTCCATCCTGTAGTTACAAGTGGTATATACTCCCCCTTCTACCCCCTTTTCGTTTGGCCGGCCGACCAAATGGGCTTCAACCTATTTCTTTGGCTCCCTTCTCTCTCTCTCTCTCCACTCCCTACTTGGTCTCTCTCTCTGAACAATTCTCCTCCATGCTACCCCTCTGCCGACACCGCTATTCCCCTCTGTGCCACTCTGTGGACTCGCTCTCCTAGCCAGCTCCCTCTCTATCGCGCTCGATCGCCTCCCTCTCATGCCTAGCCACCTCTAATCCGGCTGCTGCCCTCGCCTGATTGGCCATCGTTGGCCACTTCGAGCCTACCTCAGCCGGATTTGGCCCTTAGCACCACAGATTCAACACCGGCCGCAGGGATCCATGCATCCCCTCTACTCCTTCCCTTCTTGGTTTACTTTTAATTTTTGGATTTTACTTGATTCACTCTTTGATTACTTTCCAGTCCACACTAAATATTTAACAAACTCATCATGCTTGCTTTTGAATACTATTTTATGTATGAAGTCAAGCTTAATAACAAACAAAGAATAAAAGGAAAAGGAAAAGATCTATGATAGTGAGATGTCAACTACCCACCATGGACACAGAGCATTGCAACAGGAAACAAAGTAAACATGCCAAGCAAGCTGATGACTCACTTGAAATACCCAGAAAATGCTATTTGTAAATATTTTAATTCCATATTTATCTATGCATGAACAATACAATAATGAAAAAAAAGGTGAAGTTTGACTTTTTAGTACTGTTAGAGTGTATGATCATTCCGAAAGTTCTTCCGAAAAAATCTCAACAAAACCAGTCATTGTCGCTTCAGTGGCATCGTCATGCCTTAGATCTGGACATTGCAACATTTGTGGGTTGCGAATTAAGATGACAAGCACAACTAAGATGACAACTCAATAACATTCCTGATGGTCAATCCTTGCGGAAAGTGGATGGCAATTGCACAAAAGCTTCTCAACTACTTGATGACATTGATGAAGTATTTAAGCAAAGAAGTCACCAGAAGTCTATAAGAGTATACAATACCACAAATATTAAAACCGAACACACAAATTGTCAGCTGTCACCTATCTGAATTTGAACATTATATCATATTGAACATTATTCCTATGTATGGTTTTTACTCTCATTAGTATTTTCAGATAAATCATATGACAGTAAAAATTCCATGCTATAGGACTGGAGTAACAAGAAAAGGTACTGAACACAAATGATGTTGGGTTCCAAAATAGCAGATATTCCTTTTCTCAGATATATCACTTGAAGTATCAAATTACAGACAAATAATTAAACATATCTGACACAACCATCAACCAAGCTTTCTATTTCCATATTTGAGGCAACTACTCGAAACTGATTAACATTTCTCTTCAGATATATCCCCCGTCTTCATTGGATAAGCAAGCCAATGTAATTACTTAATTATAATATATTTGATAGAGGCCACACCTCAATGATCGCAACAGCAGTTTTTTCGGTAACTTTTTCAGGATCTTGAGTTGATTGAACTCGTGATGCCTTCTTCTCATCTAGTTTCTTCCACAACTCTATGGCTTCAGCATCTATCCTGAAGTGAATACACATATTAGAGTAACAACAAAACAAGCACTACTAATTGCCTAAAAATATAGTGGCAAAAGCACCATGGTATCTCTTTTGGGCGCTCCAGATGTTGCAGGCGTAGAGAAATGGAAACAGAGGGTTTAACTTATCGTATAGACAACCTGTAAGGAAAATAGAGTTTGACAGCTAGTTTGTAGAATGTAGATTAATGGTCACCTCACAATGTCAGCATTCCTCTTTAGTCCTGAAATGGCACTTTGGGTAAACTGAAGCAGCTCTTCACGTTTCACCTACATGTGTATAGAGAATTATTTAACAAGTTAGTTTCTGCAAAGCTTACCAACTTGTGTATCACAGACAATTTTTCTACTAATAGAAAGACATTAAGAAAGGGAAATACTGAACATTACTATGTTCTCTCTCTATTAAAGACAATAGCCCTAGACCAGGGACAGTGGAGCAGCAATGTATCATCACATTCAGTGCACCAGTTCATCAAGCGATGAATCAGCACAGTACAAGAGTATCATCACAGGTATGGCCACCATCTATGGCAATTGGTTCATTCTCATAGTACTTTTGTTAGACACCAAAAATATCTTCTCAAATGACACCAAAAATATCTTCTCAAATAACATATCATCCTTTTCCCCTTTTGGTAGGATTCTTATAATATTATGACAGGGAAAAAAGTGATAAAAAATTTCATGTGCGTATAAAACTCAGATACACCCCAAAGTTGGATAGTGTAAAAAAAAGTTAAGTGAGTGTTTTTGAAGAAAAAGAAGCAAAGTAGGGTAAATAATTCTGACATTTCAGCAGTAAGCAAGAAATTTTTGATAAAATAGACAAAGAAACTGAAGTCACTGGGAAAGAAGATATCTAGAAATATATGTAAATTACAGTTGTAGACTGCCAATTACATAATACCCAGTGAATAATCAGGAATCATCTGTGCCAAGTATTACATGATAATTTTAGCCTTTCACCGATTTAGTGATTTGAATTTCATAAGAGTATAAGAAAACCAACAAACGTACCAGGACTTCATCGTGGTAATTTGAGAATGATTTTGCCAAGTCTTGTATACTGCTCATAATCGCATTATTGATTTCTTTCCCTCCTGTAAGACATAGGCTGTAGGAAATGACTATTAATTAAATTGGAAAGGTTGTTGAGATTCAGCAAAAAACATTTATTAGTTAAATTGGAAAGGCGTTGAGATTCAGCAAAAAACATTCTGTGGTTCAAGGAACAGTAAAAATAATCATGCAAGGCCTGCACAATTGATGTGGTTGTTCAGATTTCAGAATCATGGGCAACTGTAACTAAAACTGTTCCATAACTTCATTAGGTCAATTATCGACTGAGTATATTTTCCCAGGGACACTAACAACACATAGGACCCATACGAGTCTTTATGGGGCATAAAATGTGATCTTAACTATTTTCAGGAAGAATATAAATTATCAAAAGCAAAAAAATATAAGAGTCTTATATCCACATATTGAAAAACAGCAGAAGCTATTTTGTAGAAACCAATGAAATCAACTGTTAACATTAAAGGTTAAGAAAAATCCTTAAAATTTCAAACTATTAAGTTTTTCGAGTGTTTCATAGGGCCATGCACACTGTTATTTCATCCAGACCAGGAAACTACTAACATAGTATACAATGTTGATGCTATTTTCCCGGTACTACAATATTTATGCAAGTAACTATAAATTCCTATTATGCCAATTGCAGGAGAAAAAAAGCTTTTAAATATTGTTAAAACCCAAAATACATCAAATACTCGAGCTCAAAATCATTTTCGTGTGCTTAAAAAAGCACTTAATAACTGAGGAATTTAAGATGAAAATTACATGGATCTCTATCGGAAAATTTCCAGCATTAACCACAAAATATAAAGGCAGATCATGCATGCAATAAGCTCACCCGAAAATTTCCAAAAGCAGGGAAACCTCTTCTTCATTAGGAGCTTCAAGAATCTGAGCATGGAAAAGATTAACTGTGATTAACTTCCAACAGCGGTGAGAACAAACATAGTATTATATAACAGGAAGTACAAGTTGGTTTGTTAAAAATGAATTACTCAGTCAGATGAAGTAGATGGTATCTTGGCAGCCAGGAACCAACTCACCATGGACAATGTAATACCCTCAAGAGCTTGGCTATAGAGGAACACATCTTGGAAGTTCATAGGAGCTCCTCCAATATCAGCGTCATAAAACAAAACCTACACACAAGAGTTGATGTTAAAAAACATGAAACCAAGGAAGTATAGCAGGCATACAACATGCTTATAAACGGCCACACAAAGCTAATGTATTCTTCAACTAATTAGATGAAAGCTACAAGAATAACATCAGATGAGCAGATGCATACTCTTGCCAATGGCGCTTTCGAGGTGTTCAGTTCGCTTGAAGGGGCATCCTGTCTGACAGCCTCATCCAAACCTCCAAGTTCAGCCTCGATCTCTTGTAGCGCCCTGAGCCAGCGCCTTAGCACCTGGACTCTCTCATCCCCACGTGATGAGACCGCTGCCTCTTCCAAGCGCTTCACTGTTTGCTTGACACTTTTATAGTTTTGAGAGCCCTGCAAATCACATAAAACATATAGATAACTTAGGAAACATTTCACCCAGAGTCAAACTGTCATAGAGGTGGGCCCAAGGCCTAGTCGGTTTATTATTAGGAATTAGAGATTGGTTTCTATTTGAGTTAGAGATTAGTTTCCTTGTGTTAGAGATATAATTAGAGATATGATATTGTTAGAGATATGATTGAGATTAGATTCGATCTGTTAGGGGGAGCCCATCTATATAAAGAGGGCTACCGCATGCTATTGGAAGGAAGCAGAGCAACGTTTGGTTGCCGGCTTCCCTACGGAGTCCCCTGTTCTACTCCGCCGTTTGCCCTAGCCATAACAATTTGGTATCAGAGCGATCGATCCCTTCCCACGACTTCTGCTACCATGGTTTCTGCGATTCGTCCTGCTACCGAGTCGTTGGCCATAATAATTTTTTTTTGTCGGTCGGTCACGGGCTTATAAACCCAAACGACCAGACCTCGTGCTCCATTGGGAAAACCACAGAGCAAGGCGGCCAGGGCGGGTATGCGGCGGCGGCTCCGGCGGTTCACGGCGGCGGCGAATCTCGGGCTGGACGGTCCGGCTAGCGGAGCGGCTGCGGCTGAGCGGCGGCCGGTGCGGGGTGGATCCGGGCGGCGGGCGGAGGCGGATCCGACGGCGGCGGCTCGGGCGGAGGCGGACCCGGCGGCGGCGGCAGAGGGGGCGCGGTGGAGGTGGCCCGGGCGGAGGCGGCCCGGGCAACGGCGGCACGGGTGGCGGTGGCCCGAGCGGACGGAGACGGCGGCGCGGAGAGCGGCGAATCGGCGGCGTAGAACGCCGGATCCGGTGGCGGCCGCCACGGGATGGACTTCTGCTGCGGTTCCCGTCAACGGTGGCAGAGCCCCGCGGTGAAAACAGCCGGCGGCCGCGGACCGCGACGACGACGACGACGGCTGGAAGCAGACGACGACCTCGAGCCGCACGGCGTCGAGGCTGCCAGAAGCAGGGCTGCCGCCGACGGCGGCCGAGAAGGATTCCGGCGAGGCCTTTCGGCGGGCGACTAGCGACGGACGGAGGCGCCAGATAAGACGCTGCAGCGATGGACGGAGGCGCGGCGCTGCAGCGATGGCCACTTCTTCTTCTCGCCGCTGGAACGGATCTACGCCCAGATAGAGACGAGAGAGGCAGAAGCGCAAGAGGCAGAGGATTGGCCTCGTTCTCCTCGTCGCCAACAGCCGGCAGATCAATATCTGCCGTCTCCTCTGCTCTGCGAGCGGCCTCTTGCTGCGCCTTCTCCCGCTCCTTCCAGATTATCTCCAAGAGGGCATGCATGTTGTGGAAGATGTCCCCCATCTCCTTGTCGATGCTGGCCACCTTGTCGGCGGTAGCTTTTATTATGGCCAACGACTCGGTAGCAGGACGAATCGCAGAAACCATGGTAGCAGAAGTCGTGGGAAGGGATCGATCGCTCTGATACCAAATTGTTATGGCTAGGGCAAACGGCGGAGTAGAACAGGGGACTCCGTAGGGAAGCCGGCAACCAAACGTTGCTCTGCTTCCTTCCAATAGCATGCGGTAGCCCTCTTTATATAGATGGGCTCCCCCTAACAGATCGAATCTAATCTCAATCATATCTCTAACAATATCATATCTCTAATTATATCTCTAACATAAGGAAACTAATCTCTAACTCAAATAGAAACCAATCTCTAATTCCTAATAATAAACCGACTAGGCCTTGGGCCCACCTCTATGACACAAACCCTCATCAGGATTCAGAAACAGTGCATTCGATATCTTGAGGACAGAGCATGCACACTGCACCAAACATCAAGCCTAAAAGCTCAAATACCCGAAACTTGCTAGCCTTTCTTCCCGTTTGTGGTAACCATTTCCTGTCTCAGAACATATGACACTGTGCCCTAACATGTGGGACATGAAATCATCCCAGTGTTGGGAGATCTCCTCAATTCGAATAGATTGGATTAGTATCAGGACAGCTCGAATTATGTTCAACCTGGCCAGTCCGCAAAAAAATTCGCACATTTGACTCCTATTCCCAATTCGCACCTCCCCAACAGCAAAAGTCGCAACCAAATGGAAGGGGTTTGGGAGTGGGAGGGAGACGCTGGTGGGGGGAGCCGCTGGGACCGGGGGCTGGTTCTCGTTGGCGAAGGGGGTGGCGGCGCGGTGGTGCGCCCGCGGGGAGGGGGTGGGCGAGGGGGTGCGCGACGAGGAGGTGGAGAGCCGCGGGGAGGAGGGGACGGGGGTGGAAAGGTATCTCGAGCTGACCTCTCATGCGCGGCGGCGCGGGCGACGCGCGGTGGTGGGGAGCGGCGGCGGGGGCGGAGGCAGGTCAGCCGCGGCGGCAATGTCCTCATACGGCGACGCGGCCATGGCAGGTGGGGATCGGATCGAAGTGATGGAGAGCCGCCCCCGCCGTCGCCTCCTCCTTCCTCTCCCCGCCGTAGCCACGCCTCCTCCTTCCTCCGCCCCCTTCCTCTCCGAGCCAGCCGCCGCCGCAGCCGCGCCTCCTCCTACCTCCGCCCGCCCGGTCGTGAGGAGGGCGGAGGACTGTGGGGAGGAGGCGAGGACGGAGGTCTCGGCGGAGGATTCTGTGGGGAGGAGGTGAGGCGGAGGTCTCGGTGGGAAGGAGCAGAAGTTGAGAGAGGCCCGCGCTTTTTTTCTGTGAGAGGGTGGGAGAGCGTAGGACGCACCATCACTTTGAACTCGTTCTTTTAAGAGTAGAGATTGTTTAGCTGCGAGTACCATCGACGAGTGTACATCATTTGCAACATAAGTTTAAGCATAAAAATCAGATTTTATTATAAAATTAAGACTTAGCAGCCAAGTTTTATACAACGGGGCGTGCGGCCCAAAGTTATAATACAATACAAAAGAACTCCACATACATGCCTGAGTGTAGAATAAACCCTAACACCAAGTATTGTGTACATTGTAGGGATCTTCAAAGCCTTCCTCAACGATTCCTTTATTATTTTTCCCAGCATCTTCTGTTAATAGTTTAGCAAGCGTGAGTATAATCACCGTACTCAACAAGTCGCATGGGAAAACACTAATAGCTACTTGCTAGGATTTCCAAGAGATAGGAGTATAATGGTTTTGTTAAAATATTTATGGATGCAATTTTATTTGTAAACATTTTGTTTTTAAATATAAGGTAATATATCATGAACTTCTTATGGAATCTAGGGTTTCAACATCTCGATTACCAAACTTCAACATTTCCAACTCATTTCCAAGTCTACTTATGCTTCGCTATTGGAATCACCCAGTAAACACAGCTTCATATACTGGAAACACGGTGTATTCGAATACCATTTATAAATGACTCTGCAGAGGCAAGAAGGTGCGGGAGCGAGTGAGAGAGCTCGAGGGGCGACAAAACCAGGGGCGGAGCTAGAGAAAAATTAAGGGGGGTGCGGCACTTTCTTCATGCCATGTATATGTATACATACGTACAATGTTTAAGCAATAATATAACTTAATTGAGCAATCAACACCCACGGCCTGGGTGCATGACTTTGGACTTGGGGGTGCAAAAGAGGTGAAAGTTTAGAGGTTAGCACTGATTTCCGATTTTCACGTGGGTGCGGCCGCAGCCACTGTCAACTACCTACGTCTGCCCCTGGACAAAACCATAGGCGGCGGCAAGATTTTTCAAACGGTGCACAGTGTCGACGCAAAAATCCACTGTTAGAGTAATGTAGCAAGGATCTTAAGGCTTGGATGGTGAGATTGGGCATAGGTTTTGGCTAGAAATAAAAGAAAACTGAGGTCAAATGAGAATTTCAACTCTTTTTGAAAATCAATTTTGTTTTAGGCTTAAATATTTGAATTCTAGCTATTTGCGAGAGGTAGTACTACAAAAAATAGTTGCATGCGATTTTGTCCGGTACAGCTGAACTTAATATACTTTTTACTACAATCTTCCTATTGACCCCGCCTTGAACAAACGCACCGTTTAAAAACTAGTTACTGTAGACAGTACAAGCATAAACCAATTTTAAGCTGAAAAGAAACCAGCCCTGGTCTAGTGCTACGATATCTACCCTACTATAACTAGTGGTGTAAACGGAACGGATAATTTCTATCCGACCAACTGATAAAGCTTATGGAGCAAATACGAAAGAGGTAAATGAGTATTCGGCATTATCCGTGTCCGACTCGAACTCCAAGGAAAAAAAATACATAATAAGATACAGAATGAGTGATATCCGTAAACATATATGTGTATGTCAAGTGACATAAATAAATCTGTTGTGACTTTACTTAGAAACAAAATAACAGATAGGCGGATTGCTGCATCTAAACAGGCAGAGAATACTGAGTGCTCTTCCTTTGATATTTCAGTTATTAGTCTCTTCATATTCATTCTGATTGCACCTCTATTGTTTAATATCCTGTGTAGGGATGCAAAAGAAGAGTGCTCTTCCTTTGATATCTTAGTGATTAGTCTTTTCATATTCACTTTGATTACATCCTTATTATTCAATGTCCTGTGAAGGGGTGCAAAAGAAACATATAATTTTTGTTCAACTAATTGTCTGAAAGCTTATAGAGTGAATACGGAATAAATAAATGGGCATATGTTACTTGTTGAGAAAAGAGATTACAGGGAGTTGGACGTCGCAATAAGCAAGACTTAGGGCCTGTTTGGGACTGCTCCGCTCCAGCTTTTTCAACTCTGCTCCAAACTTGTCTAGCCAAACGGGTCCAACTCTAAGAACTCTGCTCCAAACTTGTCTAGCCAAACGGGTCCAACTCCAAACTTGTCTAGCCAAACTTTCTCAGGGAATTCTCACATTCCTGGAGCTGGAGCTAGCTGCGTGCCAAACAGGACCACCTGCTCCAGGAACTCCACAGTGAAGCTGTTCCATGGTGGAGTTGGTGGAGCAGAGCTGGAAAAACTGGAGCAGAGCAGTCCCAAACATGCCCTTACTGGAGTACCAAAAAAAAAAAAGGAAAGAAAAAAACAGAGCGAGCGGAGCGTGTGTGCGACAGTGCGAGAAGATGATGCCTCTGCCTCTCCTGGTCCTCCTCTGCCTCCCCGCCGCGCACGCCGCCGGCCCGGAGCCGCGCCCGACGCCGTGGCCGCCTCAGTTCCACGCGAAGATCCTGATGGACTACCACGGCAACCTGTCCCTCGCCGACCTCTGGTACGACTGGCCGGGGGGCCGCAACCTCCACGTCATCCGCTACCAGCTCGCCGCCGACGCGCCCTTCTACGACGCCGAGTGGAACAACGGCACCTCCTTCTTCTACACGCCCGCGCGCCGCTCCTGCCGTTCCGCCGCCGTCGGCGTCGGCATCCTGCGCCCCGACTGGCTCGCCCCCGGCGCCGTCTACCTCGGTCGCCGCCGCGCCGACGGCTTCGACTGCCACGCATGGGCCAAGGCCGACTTCATCACCTACTACGAGGACGTCCGCACCAAGCGCCCCGTCAAGTGGGTCTTCTACACAGGTAATTAATTAAGCCTCCATTCTTCTTAATTCCCTGATGCTGCTGCTTGTATACTGTTGTACATGTGTAGTTGAAGCTTTATCCTTTTCCTCTTAATTTCGAAGAGAAGAGACACCGATGTGTTACAGACTTACAGTGTTTGGTTCCTTAAGTGGCAATATTCAGAGTCCAACATACGACAGGCATACATGTAGTCTATGATCTCGTTAGTGATCTAGGACATGCTGACTACTAAGGTTACACTTCAGTTTATTTTTTGAACCTCCATAAGTGGTTAGTGAATCCACCAATTGGTCATTAGGAGTGCTAATTCTTCGATAAGAAAATGGGGATAATGCTACAAATACAACTTTGGGTGGGTACTGTTGAGCATGGTGACTTATATTCTAATCCTACTAAAACTTGAAGAGGTGTGCTACAAGCATTTCTAGATGAATTCTAATTTGAGTATGATTCCTACTTCTCTTTAGAGTAAGATTCCTACTTCACTTTGGATGAGGACAAGGGACTATATGAAGCCATAGGTGTGGCTATAGAAAAGTCACAAACCAATTCATCAAAGCAAGAGGCACATAGGAGGATTAGAGATTAGATTATTCTTTACTACTAGATTCTCATGTAGGGCAATGATTCAAGAGTCTTAAAAGGTTTGAGAGGGTTATGAGAGAGCGATAATCCCCGGTACACTTTTGAGGTTGTGCTTACGAAATTTGCAGTCTGTTTCGTCAAATTTTTCTCTCATTGTGATTGTTTCAACATTGTTATTTGGTTCTCTCTGCAAATTCATCTACTTCGTTCTTAGTATCGTGCACACTCGTGCCGTACCTCGCAACTCTGATCCGATCGCCCGGGGAGGGGTGGGGGGGGGGGGTTGGGTTGGCGGCTACACAAAAGGAGGGATATCAAAGTATAACAGGTACAAGTCAAACAAGAACATCAAGGAGAGTACGTTGTGTGGAATTGGAATGATCTAAAATATGCTTCACCAGGTATGGCATTCCTCTTCTAACTTCAATGGAATTCCGACCTTCCAAATATCTATCTCACACCTTTTTTATCATCGAATCCCACAGAAAAAAACTTTAGTGTGACTGTGAGAGAGAATCCCTACTCAATAGATACAGAAGCTAGTGGATGATCTACTCATGATTTCGCAATCCTACCATTGTGAGGAAGGTCCATAAAATTTGCTTACAGTTTCCACTTGTCGCTAGGTGGCTCTTCCTTCTGAAATGTTGCTACACTCCTAAGTGGCAACATGTTACACAGTCCTGCAGTGACTATAGTTTCCCAAACTTGCTTGCTACTTTCTATTCATGAGGACATGTAGTTTTTCCCAGTTTGCCACTCTCAGGTTCGATACACCATGTGTATGTACTCACAATGATACATAAGTGGTTCCCAGTTTGCCACACTCAGGTTTGATACTAACAGTCATTGAACTTTGGCAGGAGTGAGCTTTGATAGGCTTGCGGCTCGCCTGCCAACCTTGATGATTTTTCTATGCCACTACCTTAGGAAATCCTTAATCCTCTACTAATACTAGTCTACAGTAGCTTCTCCATATCAGAGAGGTCCATGGCCTATGGGAGTTGTTGTAAACGTTGAAGAGGGACTTCATAACCAAGCTTATGTTGAAACCTTCCAGGCTTTTTGTACCTAATCCCCCATCCTTTTTTACTGTCATGTACATCCTTCCATGCAACCAAGCATTGTTCCCCATGAAAATTGGCCTTACCCATCCAGAAAAAAAGCTCTGTTGGGCGGTTGGGCCTATCCAGTTGTTTAAGCTTCCTCTCAAAAAGACTGTACATTACATACTCATGTAAAATGTTTGGGTAGGACAACACTGCATCAGTAAATATGAGACGCCCTCCTCTGATAGAGCCTTGGCCATCCAGCCATTCAACCTATCTGCCAATTTTCCGATGATCATTCTCAAATCTGCAGTTTTAAGCCTAACAACAGAAAGAGGCAAATCCAAATATCTCACTGGAAATGTCCCAGCTTTCAGCCAAACATGCCTGCAAGGCTGCAAGCATTGCTGCCTCTTGCTTGGTCAAGATATGTAGGTACTGAGCTGGATTTAAGGATGTTAGTTACCGATGTTGTGTTAGCTTCCCTTAAACTAGAAGGTGTCTTTCTGTGTTGCTTAGTGTATCATCAGCAGATACGCTTTAGTTAAACATTCATTTTTGCAAGTTAGATATGTTAAGGGGTGATGACCAAAGTGATGCAACCTGTAGTTCCCGTTTAGTTTGCCACGCTCATGAACAACTAAACAAGCCAAGGCTGATGCTTACAGCTTGGTGACCATAAGCCAGAATTGCCACACTCCTAATTTAGTCGCCCAAATTAACGAACACTGTTTGCCTTGTAGTTCAGTCATAGCACAGAGATGCATGGCTCTTTCCTGAGGTCACTATGAGATCTAATTAAACACTTTTAACTCTCTGTATGACCGTATTCAACTACAATACTTGCCTTCTAGTTCAGTCATACCACAGATACATGGCTCTTTCCTGAAGTCACCGTGAGATCTAATTAAGCACTTTTAACTCTCTGTATGACTGTATTAAACTACACTACTTGTCGTCTAGTTCAGTCATACCACAGATACATGGCTCTTTCGTGAAGTCACCGTGAGATCTAATCAAATACTTAACTCTCTGTATGACTGTATCGAGTATATTAACGTTTTGCATTCTGTAGGGAGAACTACCCATGTCATGAGCTTTGAGGTGGGGGCAGTGCTAGAGGACGCAGAATGGCAGGCACCTGACTACTGTTTCACCAAGGAGGATGGAACAGTCAACAACCTCATCTCTGATGGGCATGAGCATGGTGAGGGTTTTATCCCCACGATCAGACTGCCGTTAGGCTAGTCTAACTATCTATCTATGTCGTGGATTCTGACCATTGTTCGTGTGTTCGTCTTGGTGTGGAGGCGCTCGAAGATCTGAATATGTTAGCCGTGTGAGTACATGACCGTGCTAAGCGGTTGTATATGCCCATGTGCCATCAACGTTTTTCGTGGACATGAATCCATGTTACATCAATCTGTCTGCACTGTGCGAGTTGTAAGGCCAGACGGGAATTATTCTGGATCTTCTCTTGTACCTATGACTATGAGGATTCGAGCAAGTGAAATCTACACCATGTGTGGCTGTTCTCTGAGCTGCAATCGGTAAACCATTTTCTGTGGACACAGCTCTTTCCAGTACTGTTCTTAACTAATTTTACTCCAATCCTTAGCATCGGTCGTTGATGCTGAGGAGAGGGAAAGATAGGAGGAGAGAGAAAGAAATGTTCAAGCGTCGGCTGCCAGAGAATGCATCAGTGCCATGCAAATTAGCCCTAGCAGCAATTTAGCTTCGACGCCATCATTTTTCTCTTTCCTCTGATGCATATGCTCTCATAGGGTTACACAAATCGAGAGAGGTAAGTATG
Source organism: Dendrocalamus latiflorus (assembly GCA_017311315.1). NCBI lineage: Eukaryota > Viridiplantae > Streptophyta > Magnoliopsida > Poales > Poaceae > Dendrocalamus > Dendrocalamus latiflorus. The sequence goes on from CM029611.1 coordinate 839,232, forward strand.
GTTCATCCACTTTTGCTTTATACTTTAACTAGTCAAGTGCCGATGCGTTAGAATGAAAACCCAAATTAACATCATATTAACGCTACCACAAGATATCGGTTGATTGATAATACTGCTCAGATTTTTGAAGCAACACAAGAATAATACTGCTCTTTGTAACCACACACAGAAATACAGCTCAGAGATTGTTTACTCAATAATCTAGATCCTTGTTTATCCGCAAAGTTTACTCAATAATCTAGATCCTTGTTTATCCGCAACAACAATATCCATGTTACCTAACAAATTAAGATCAATCCTAACAATTACACTACATGATCAGTACATGGTATATTTGGCTGTTAAAAAACTAATATATGTTGCCTGATCAATGGACAGTCTACAGAAGCAAGAACTCACCTGAGAATCAATGTAATGCAGATCTCGCGTGCGGTAATCTTCAACACAAAAAATTGTATACTACAATATCCAACATAGATGGTTTCGGTTCAGCTGCCAAACTATCTCCAGAAGTTCTGCCAGAATAATCACAGATAAAAATTCTTTCCGAAATCATTGCTAACAAAGTAAGCTACACGCTTGCTTCTAGCTCCTGGGATCTCCATTTTTTGCTCATTGTCAAACATGCAAGTCATCAGATTTGCACAGCTGAATATCAAAGATTCTTGTTAGTAGAGATGAAACATAAGATATTTGGAAGGAAAAATGCTGACCTCCAAAGACAGCAGCTGAGATAGGTTCTACCACTTTATCTCCAAGTGTGTTTCTTGAGGTTGCCGCAGCGCACCCTTTCAAGGTTATTGTATGTTTCTTCTGTATGCAATGAAATCATAATAAACCAATGAAATGATCTAATGGGAAAGAAACTAATAAAATCTCAATAGTACTATATGTTTGTTCTATATGCAATGGAACCACAATATTATCAAAGCCCAGAAGTTGATCTTTGCAAGAAATCACGTCGAATGCAAATATGAAATTACATGTACAACGTGGTTTCTTGTTGAAACTTACTGTGCTACTTGCACAATAAGATATGCAATCTTGTGAAATCAAACTGCCAATAGACTGAAGAACACGGCATGTAGTACTGTCATGAGAGGATGTTAACAAACTGGCACAACTGCTAATAATCACCAATACTTGCTGTCAAGAAATATGTTGAAATGCCAGCATGAGTAGATGATCTCCATCTAGATCATCTGCTATCAGAAATAGACAATCAAGGTTTCCATCAGGCTATCACAAAAAAGTACTGACTATGCAAAGCTATCCTATTTATTTGTCATAGTTGTAAGAAATAGCTAGAATTAAGATCTTGAATACCAGACAATAGTTATTGTCGACTTATGTTGGCTGCGGACAATGTAGGCAAGAATCAAATGTTTTCATCGTCAAGCACTCTTGATGTTAGATCATGTGGATGGTCGTAGATTAAGATATGATGAATAATTGACATTTGGTTTGTCTTGGATTTTGCGTTTGTGAAAGACTTGGTCGTTTGCTATTGATGTCCTTGCTTTTGAGTGTTTTTTGCTCGGTTACGACTTCGACCTTTCGACCACGGCATCAGAACACAAACAATCTTACGACCACGGCTTGAACACGGCTACGACCACGTTCAGCTTACGACCACGGCATGCTACAACCACGTCTGGCTTCGACCACGACAGTACGACTTCGACCTTTCGACCACGGCATCAGAACATAGACAATCTTACGACCATGGCTTGAACACGACTACGACCACGGCATGCTACGACCATGTTCAGCTTACGACCACGGCAGTACGACTTCGACCTTTCAACCACGGCAGTATGACTATGGTTTTACGACTACGGCAGGTAATTGTAGCTACAGTGCTCCTTCATGATCATAGCTACAGTACTTGATAGTCGTAGACTTTACTGGTCGATAGTCGAGGGCTTTGCGGTCAATGGTCGTAAGTTTTGCAGACTACCTTCGTGGTCGTAGATTTTACAGGCTGTCTTCATGGTCGTAGTTTTGGCAGTCTTGTCGATTCTCATAGACTTTACAGTCTGTTGTTCTACCTGCATTAGTTGGAAGCTTAGCGATCGGTTGCCGTAGGCTTCTTGGTCGGTACTCGTAGACCTTCATGGTCGAGACGAGTACTTCACTCATGTGATCGTCGAGTATGTCAAGTACCCGTGTTGGGCTAGTGGTTGTCTGGTCGGTGAGTGGTGGTCGATGATGAATGGTCGTTGTTTGAGATACTCATAGTCGGAGGACTCGGTATTCAGTAGAAGTTGTTTCACGATCACGGTGAGTGGTTGGGTGTTAGAGATTTGTCTGTATTCGTAGGCTTCGAGTATGTGATGCGACTGGCGATACTCGGTAGTCGGTACTTGATAGTCGTCAGTAGCAGTGTGAGTGATCGTGGGGTCTGGTTTAGTTAGCGATGGTCATAAGTGTTCTGAGGCATGGTCGTAAACGATCTGGAGATGGTCGTAGAAGGGTTGTCTCTATTAGCGATAGTCGTAAACGTGATGGGTGATGGTCGTAGAAGGTGTGGTTCTTGTCTGTGGATAGACAAGGGTGTGCTCTGCTAATGTGTGATGATTACGGTCAAGTTGGGGAGAACTTGTACCGGGAGATGGTTTCTTTGGTCTTTGCATATGCAGGTGGGCATGGAGGCAGCAATGGTCGGTGACGAGGAGGACCGGAACTAGGAGGGGGTAATCTGAGATCCAGGCGGTCGGGATGTCACACGAAGTGGTTGACCTCATGCTGGAAGCACATGGAGATCAAAGGTGGATGTTGCGTAAAGGCGTGGAGACGGTTACAATCGGTGACAAGGAAGACCGAGACTAGGAGGGGGTAATCTGATGTCCAAGCAGTCAGGTGGTCACGCGAGGTGATCGGTCAGATCCAGCGTTGCTACCAAAGAGGGGCATAGCCAAAGAGGAACGATGACGTTGGTCACCTACACCATCTACAGCAGCGATGGCCCCATGCGCCTCTAACACTTTTGACCACCTCTATGACCATCCTTTCCATGTTCTGCCCTTGCGTGGTGCTGGCCAAGGCGGGCACAAGCACTGCCGTTTCCGTCGCTGTCGTAGCTATGGTGAGCTCATTGATACTTACGATACTTGGAATTTTTTGGTTGAAACTAGTTGAAACTTTTCGGTTGAAATGTGATGAAATATGTTGAAATTTGTTAAAAATTCTTGTAACTCTTTGGTTGAAACTTTAACGAAATCTGTTGAAACTCTTTGGCTATAACTTGTTGAAGCTTAAGTTCCAAAATCTAAAACATATTGAAACTTACTCTAAAATCTTCTAGAAATACGCGAAACTCACTAAAGCATGAAACTTTTTTAAATGTTTTAATGGAACTTCCTAAAACTTGACGGAACCTATTGCTATACCGTTACAACGTTATAGCGTTCTCCAGTCATCTCCAAAATCAAAGCACGAGAAGAGTTAAGGGGCCACGGATAGACTTTCTCTCGGTACTACTACCACCACCGCTAGCTAGTGTACAACAATTAATACTTTTGTTTTGCTTTCGAAGTGAGATGACCTCCACAACCTAATTAAGCAAGCCAAACGTCTATTCATCATGAATAGGGGAATTTGTGGCGCTGGGCGGCTTGGACCACGTACGCAGCTAACCTCATGATTACTGTAAACCACCAGAGGCGACACAGATCTCTCCGTGCGCTAACACGAGGCCGACGCACTCAATTCGCAAGTGATCGAGGACGACATATCAAACTGGACCAATCCAGGTGTCGTAGCACAAATTATGAGTGCATGTTTTTACAGTCAAGCGAGCAGTACAAATTTTTCAGTACGAGCGAGTTTTCCACCAACCCTTCAATTCGTTCCCGCCGGCATGCATGGTCCACCGATCCAACGCTCGCCGCCGGCATTGCATCTGCGTCTGCTGCTGCAGATGCCACGGCCGCGAGCATCGCATGCGCCCATGCCTCGCCGGCCGTCGTGGCGCGCGCTGCGCCACACGCACGGCGAACTCGACGACCGGCCGGCTGGCTCCCAGTTTGCAGCGGCCGCTTTCGGAGAGTTTGTTGTGGAGGAAGCGTCGGCACCGCAACCGTACGTACGTCGGGTTTAGTAGCATTGATGGCGAGGGAGGGCACGGTGGTTAGGCTAGCTTGCAAAAGGGCACGAGGAAAATTCGAGCTCGCTGCTGTTCGCTCATGAGTCAATGGCGATCGAACTGCATGCCCAGTACTTGTAAATTTCAGTCTACGGCCGGCCTGTTTTCTCCCTGTTTACTTGCAAGGGGGTCAAGCCTTTTTCCATGGCCGAGGAGTGACGGTGAGTGCGAGGCTAGCCAACACTGTACATACATGCCATTTTCTCTTTGGGAAATTGAGTTGATCAGTAAGTTGCAGAAACGTATAAATCAGTTCGCTAACATTACGTACGTAGACGTATAAATCGGAAAGCGACACCTGAAGTGGGGATGACAACTGACGCTCACTACTTGCTAACGAGATGCAAGCTGGTGTGTGATCTTTCTAGAGTGTCAAACGAGAGCCGCAAACGTGGAGCACGAGTATTAAAAGTAGTGCTCGATGTCGAGTGATAACTAACGATTTCGCACACGTCCCCGTCTCAGTAACATCCGTTGTCCCCGACACGCAGGGCAAACGGTTACTAGCTAGCTAGTTCTTCAGCACTAGCTAGCAGCCCTAGATTTAAGAAAATCCTCGAGTGTCAATGTTAGGCTGTGTTTGGTTCACGAGAAGAGTGGGCGGATGAGATAGTCCTATCTAACTTTAAAAGTTGTTCCTATGTTTAGTTCATGGGATAATCAAATCATCCTGTATAATTCATCCATAGATAGTGAATACTCGCTGGAGATGTTGGACAGACTGGTGCAACAAAAGAAGGCAGACGAGCTGCCATCATGTGACCTTATCCTCTCGTTCCACTACTCACCTCCCTATGACATCCCCATCTCTCCCACTCCCAGGCAGAGATACAAATTAAATCCATTCACCCCACACCATCTCTCTAGTGCTGCATCTGGCGACGAAGGGCAGAAGGCGAATCTACAGCGGTGGCTCGGGTGCAAGGCTAGCCGGAGCATGGCGGCCAGGCAACAACGACTGAGAGTGGAACTCGGGAGACGGTGACCTCGAGTGGATAATGGGCGACAACGACAACGAGTGGATCCTAGGGACAGAGTGCAACATTCTGATTTTCAGAGCCTTTTTGAAACTTTAAAATAAAATTCACCATTTGAATTTTTTTCCCTGGAATTAATACAAGCTTAACGGGAATTTTTTCCCTTTGGAAATCCAAAATATTTAATATGACTAAAGTAAACATCAAATAAAAGAAACTAGTTTCTGTTGGGTTCCTTGTGCTGTAAGAAATTTTCCTATATTTTCTATGACTTTTCTGGATATATTTGCTATTTTCTAGAGCCCAAATAAATTTATAAGAATTTCTGAAAATAGAAAACCCTAAAAATCCCAAAAAAGGCCTTTGGACCGTAACCCGTCTTTTCCTCCCAGCCCAGCCCGTGTGTCAGCCCTATCCGGCCTGCCCCGCCTCGACACGTGTCGACCATCGGTTGCATCTTCTCATCCGTGCACTTGTATCATGGCTGTCCACCTATCGGCGAGGTGGTTTCGGTCGACGGAAGAGAAGGTGGCCGACGAGCTACGGGGCATTGCTAGCTATGGCGACGCTTCGGTTGTGTTCTTCGGGTTATGGGGGAGCTACGGGAGCGAGCAATTGAAAAGCTATTGGGTAAATTGGAGGAATCGGTTATAGCTGCTCAATGGCGGTTCGGCACAGGGAGGCGCCCTCTCGGGTTTTGGCGCATGTCCATGGCTGGAGGACACGGGAGGCTTCGGCAGGCTGAGTTAGCGTCTTGGTGAAGGATTATGGCAGTCAAGGATTGTGGCTTGTTGGGTGAGAGACAAAAGGAGGAGCGGTGGCTCGAAATATCCTGGGTGGCGGTGGCTTGCGGCCAAAGTGCCTTGCCGGCCAAGAAGAGATGTCGAGGGATGGCAAAGGGAGGCATACGGCTGTCAGAAGCTAGCAGCAGGGTGGCAGCAAAGGGAGAGCGCGAGAAGGTGCGAGAGAACTCAGGTGGCGGTAAAACCAGAGACGGCGGCGGCTGTTTTCAAGTAATTAACAGTGCCTGCACAAAATTTCTTCGTTGAGGGCAAGGCAGCAAGGTAAATAGGGTTTAGATGGCTAAGATTAGAGGAGAATTGGCTAGGGAAACTTGGAGAATCAAATTCAAAAAGAAATTTTCAATTTTCTGAAACTTCGGTTTGTTTCATGAATTTACTATGAATTTCAGAGGAATTGTTTACTCCTTGAAAATTTTCTGCTAAATTCCAGTTTCCAAGACAAATGGTGGATGATTAAGCGATGCAAATAGAAACAGTGTGCGGTTGACAGACTCATTCTGTAGATTAGAATTAGCTGCATGTATCATACTAGGTGTATCAGGGGAGTAGCAGACTGTAACTGCTGATAGAACAACGTGTCTGAACAAAATCCCGGTTCTGATCCACATATCTGCCGCCAATTACTGCAAGGTTACAACACTCCATAAATAGACATGCTCTTTTAGCCTATAACCGATGATTTTTGGTTGAATTTTTTGAGACGATGATGGACGACGGAAACGCTGATATGGATGACGTATGCGTCAGTAGGCTCGAAAAACTATTTGGAGGAGTGGTTTCGTCGAATCGGTTAGGAGAACCGCTTTATTTATTTTGGTTTCGGAAAATGCTGAAGCCAGAAAAACTAAAAGAACTGGCTCAATAACCGGCGAGCCGACAGTGTGTGTCCATTTCAACCCCGGGAACAGCTCACAGTCACAGGCCCGCATCGCACAGCTAGCTGGCTCAACCCCGAGGCCCCGACCCCTCCCTCCTACTATAAAAGGCTCCCTCTCCCCGGCATCAATTGCTGAATGATTATCTGGAGAAATCTCAGCAAGGCAAGAGATCGAGGAGGGAGGCATGGATTGTCAGGAGGCGAACCACCACGACGGCGACGCCGCCGAGTGGAAGAAGGTGGCCGAGCTGAGGGCCGTCGTTGAAGCCCAGGACCCTGCATCCAAGGTATGATCGATAAATCGATTCGTCTAACCCCTTAACTTGTTGCATGATTTCCAGGCCTCCCTTGCCCTGTCAACGACGTGATTATTCACACCTCCTTCGTTTTCTTGTATATGATCATTCATTCACACCTCCTCCGTTTAATTTCCTCTTGCACAAATTAAGAGCGCAGCTCAACTGCAGCTGACCAACAAGTGCTGGCTACATATCAATACGAAACTCCCAAAAATTCTGATCAAGTCCCTTGATGAAAATTCTGTGCTGTTGCTTAAATTTTAAACTAGGAAGTATTCAAATTTGGAGATACTGGTTAGACTATATAATGTCAAGAGACCAAATAAAATAAGATCGAATTGTTCTTCACAGCTCAAGTAATTAATAGAAATGTTTCTGCAGCACAACTCTGTGTCGCTGTTACAATAGCTAGAACTACTGTCTTTCATAGATACTGTTGGGCAGAAACAGACCACCCGGTTTTCTTTGTGTCGGACCTGATATGACAATTAGAAAGGATAAATAATGCCTTCAAATTCAACCTCTAAATGGTATTTCAAAATTTTCACTTCACTAGTTACTTAAAGCTAAAAATATCAGATTTGGTGACCAACAAAAAAACTCACAAAAGCGTGAAACCAAATGGAGTTCAACTCTTCTGGACCGATCGGACCGCTATGGGAGAGCGGTTGGACCGCTGGAGAGGACCGGTCTGACCAGCTTTCGATCATAATGTAGATCTAAGGGTGGTCGGATCACACCGTACTAGCAGTTAGACTGCCCTTGACAGGCAGCATCTTAGAAAACTTGAAAACTCTCGAAAATTCAAACTTCAACTCAATATGATTATCGATTGTTTAATGGGATAGACTATTGCACAGGCGACTGAAATTTTTTTATCTTTCAGTCACCTAAAATTGCACTTTGAATCACCTGAAGTTGCACATGTTCTTTTTGGAGGGGGGCTGCAATTTTAGTTGATTGAGAGTGCAATTTCATGTCACCTGAAGTTGCACTCTGAATCACCTAAAGGTGCAGCTGTTTTTTTTGGAGGGGGGCTGCAATTTTAGTTCATTGAGAGTGCAATTTTAGGTGACTGAAACATAAAAAAATTCCAATCGCCTGTGCAATAACAAAACTGTTGTTTAATATATATGAATTATAGACAAATACTCAGCATGGTACTACCCTTTGAGTGGACAACTGCTTGTCATACAAACGCCTAATTCGCTCGGTGTACTGCTGCAAGTCGTTTTTGGTCTCTTTTGGCGTTGATGGCCACGCGCGCTTTTTCTCATTTCCGTTTAGGAGGGGTGGTTGGATGGTTGATCCGTCTCGAGGGAGCTGTAGGTCATGCGTACAGTGGTTAGCGGTTGAGCAAGCAACTATACTAGCGCGCGCGTGCAAAGGGCGTCGCCGTCGCCGTCGCACAGTGGTTAGCGGTTGAGCAAGCAACCATTAGGTCTAGAAATGCAATCCAATAGAGTGAAGGAGATCACGTGTGTACGAAACACAGAATGGAAACAGAAAAGCCATTTTCGTTTTCTTGTGTGCAACGTACTGTCCAGTCTGAGCTAGACACCGTCCCCGAGACGTGCCACCCAACCAGCCACTCCACCAAATTAGCCCATGTTTCTTTTTTTTTTTTGAGGGAACAAGACTACATATATGTTGACATGCTGTTTTCTTAAGGGGAAAAAAAGCAGGGGTGGTTTCAGTTTTTCTGTGCCAGGAACATGGGACGCAGACAGTCATGGAGCCAACTTCCCTGCATATGTTTTTCGAGTTTCAAAACAAAACTTTAAAAAAAAACTTCCCTGCGTATATCGATGGATCACGTTACAAAGCATTTATGTCTTTGCCCTGTTCTTTTCAGCTTCTAAAATCTACTTTTTAGCTTTTCTATAGTAACTACCTTTTAAACGAAGTATTTTTTTCAAGATAGAGTCTACTAGTTAATTGTAGTACATACTTTACTGAATTTATTTATATCGGTAAAAACTGCACGTAAGTTTCTATTACTTTGTAATCTCTCGTACAAACAGCCCAAAAGCTATAAGCCGTAGCCAAAAGACACAAACTACAGCCAAAAACTATAAACCTCAGCTAAAAAGAACATGCCCTTTATTACTATGGTAAGCAGAGGAGTGATAAGAATTGTGTGATGGAAAATGTGGAGCAATGCTAGGTGCATACAAATTAAAAAGGTGTACAGTGTCAGGGATTGTCACTCCACTACTAGTCAGAAAGCAGTACGGCAGTAGTCAGAAAGGAACACATGATAGCTCGTGGTATAGCAAAGTCCATGATAAATCTTGGTGAAGACGGGCCTCGAGATGCATGTCATGTCAGTCAATTCGGTCCTTGAGAACGGGGCGGGCGGCCTAGCTAACGAACGGACCAGCATATATACGTACTGGAGCTGCTCCTCCTCTTACCTTTGATGGATTCATTCGACGTGCCAATCCAGTCCGGAGTCGTGTGACAAGGACATTCGTTAAAATTCTTTAAAGAATCCATGCATGCATCTACCGTGGATGACGGCGGACGGATCGACGTTGATGGATCGCAGGAGGAGGACGACCTGATGCTGCGGCGCTTCCTGCGCGCTCGCGACCACGACATCGGCAAGGCGTCGGCCATGTTGCTCAAGTACGTCAAGTGGAAGCGGGCAGCGAAGCCCAACGGGTTCGTCTCCGACGAGGAGGTGAGGGGCGAGGCGGCGCAGGAGAAGCTCTTCATGCAGGGCTTCGACAAGCTGGGCCGCCCCATGATGTACGCCTTCGGCGCCAGGCACTTCCCCTCCAAGCACGACCTCGACGAGTTCAAGCGCTACGTCATTTACGTCCTCGACAGCACTTGCTCCAGGTCCACGCATGCTCCATTTCGATTGGTTTCTGATGAACTGAATCGCGTACTACATCTAATTGCTTCCGGCCGACTGCAGTAATTAATCAGGTGTAACTCGCGGCCTCGGCACGAATCTGATGCTGTTGTTGTTGTTGTTGTTGTTGTTGTGGTGATCAATGGAATCCAACTCGATGTCAGGTTGCCCAGTGGCCAAGAGAAGTTTGCGGCCGTTGCAGATCTCAAAGGATGGGGGTACTCCAACTGCGACATCCGGGCGTACGTTGCAGCTTTGGACATCATGCAGAATTACTACCCTGAGAGGCTTGGTAGAGTGTTCCTGATTCACGTTCCCTACGTGTTCATGGCGGCGTGGAAGATGGTCTACCCGTTCATCGACGACAACACCAAGAAGAAGGTAAGCATGCATTAACCCGTATTCGATCGATCGATCAGCCCCTAACAACAGTTAGGCAAAGAGCAAAACCACTAACGTATACGCACGCACGCTCTTGTTTCCGACCTGCTGGTGCGGGCATGCATGCAGTTTGTGTTCGTGAAGGACAAGGACCTGGACAGGACGCTCAGGGACGCCATTGATGAGAGCCAGCTACCGGAGGTGTATGGCGGCAAGCTGAAGCTGGTCTCACCAGCCAACTGATCAGGGATCGACAAGCTGGTCCAGGTCTACTATAGGCACTTGAGTGCCACACTGCTACAGCAGGTGGCTAGGCAAATTAGCAGGTGATCGATCGATGTTACGATCGATTGATGAAGCGATGATGATGATTCCATCGCCTTGGCAGATTACATGAATGCTGTTGAGTGCAAGTTCGACAGAAAGATGGGTTTTTTTTTTCAAAAAAAAGAAGAAGAAAATGTCATCTCCACCCTGTATTGCGTGCGTACAAACGATGGGAATAATCAAAGAGTATTACTGCTAATTGGGTCCCTGCCTTGGGCATGCATAATGCATGAAAAGTCGAAAACTATGCATGCTTGAGCAACTACCGTTTTGAGTGATCAATGGTTGGCATGATGGTCAAGCGAGTGATGTTTGAGCAACTACTGTTTGTTATTACTTTTGCCCGGGACCCTGCTACGGCGTGGATCAGGCAGGCAGAATTGGCCAAACGGGCAGCTGTTTGTACCGTCGTAAAGCCGCCGGGGGGGTTCGGATCCCAGAACCAGAAGTAACACGACAGAAGCTTAAGGATACGTGGATTATGACTTATTTTACAGTAATTAGTTTTTAAATAATGTGTTTTTTAAAACGGAATTAATGAGAAAATCATCGAAGTGAACGCAAGAAAACCTCAAGAACCACGACCATGGCCGCCACCATCCTCCTCTTCTCGCCGCCGCTCACGCCACTATCGCCGCACCCCAAGCTGGCCCTCAACTTCAGGAAACACCCTATGCTCGCTCCCTCAGGGCCGCCGGCGACCGCACCGGGCTCGCCGACGAGACCGTCTGCGACGGCGTCTACTGCCCCTGGACCGTCGAAGACTCCGACGTCCGCGAGGTACGAACTCAACACGCGTCGGTCACTCCCTCTCTTTCCTCTGCAGCTGCAGTCTCTGAAACTACTCTGCTTAGCACAGGTCTTACTGTACCGATCCGGTCTGGTTACTGCCACCGCTTCCTTCATCGTTGCCCGCCGCCTCCGCGGCCTTTCTTCCTGAGGGAAACGCCGCCGGCGACGCAATCAGGCAAAGCATCGATCTTTTCTGCGCCACTGGGGCCGCGGGGTTGGGGCTGTCGCTGGTCTTGATTCACATTTGCGTCACTCCAATCAAGCGCTTCCTCCAGGCGCTGTGGGTGGTCCTTGGGTCCATTGGGACGTACCTCGCCGGCGCGCAGCCGCTCGATGAGAGCTTGGTTCAGTATGCACTGGAGCATACGGCTGCGCTGTGGTTCGTTGGCCCAACGTTTGCTGCACTGGCAGGTCTCGTCTTCAAGGAAGGTATACAATTACTGACGCTGTTCCTATCAATGGTGGAATTGATTAGTTAATCTTGATTCGTTTACTGCTTACGTTGAGCTGATTTCACCGCATTTCAGCTGATTATTGTTTGTTACTGATTTGTTCCCTAGCTAAGTACGATGATTATTGGAAGGAAGGTTAATTCAGACTTTGCAATGTTCATTCGATGCATTCTGATTGATTGGTTGATTTGCTAACAATGCCTTACGTTGAATAGTTCAATTCCTTTGTTTTATTTGACAATAACAATGAACTTACAGGTCTCTGCTATGGAAACTGGAAGCTGGTATCTTAACGTTTGTTATTATCCCTGGGCTTCTTCTTGGCCACCTGGTAAATTAAATCTCTGAGATTTAACACCTCAATCTTTTAGTACTAGTAGTTGCTTTCATTTTTTTTCTCCCTTCTAAAAAAATGGTAGAAGGCCAGTTGCATTCCTGTTTTCTTACACATAATTTTCACACATATGCAGTCTGGTTTAATGGATGATGGGACAAAAGCAGGCCTTTTACGAGTGGGGATGGCTCTCTTCACCGTATTCGCAGCTAGAAAATTCCAGCAGCTCATTAAGGTATTAGAAGATTTTTTTTATGCTTTTTTGACATCTCTGCGGGTGTTCATACTGCAGGATTGCTGTCGAGTTTGGATCTCTTTCATGCGTCATTGCGTTGCGGGATGCTACATTGACCGAGGCAGGATCGTACATGCAGGAGGCCGCTGTTTTTGTTGATATCATGCAATTACTAGCAGCGTTCTATGCTGCAGGAGAGCTAATACTGGATTCTTAATTCCTTACACAATCAATTGACCTCTCACGGGCAAGGGATTAAAAACACAGTTGATGTGCTACAATTGTCATTGGTTTGCGTGTGCGCTCTCGCGCGTCAAGCTCAAACGATGGTAGTAGTAATAAACTCCAGAACAGCTGGGGAAGGAAGGGTCTCTCTTTTGCTTTGACGTCTTGGAAGAGCGTAAGATTCAAGTGGATTTCATGGCGTTTAAGTTTCCTTGGCAGATCTGATAGTGCTCAATCTACTTATTGAAATTTAAAAAGACAATACACTTCATTAGTACCGCCCAAAGTGTGCAATACAAATTTCTGATGGTTACTACTTGGTACCACTCGATTGCACACGAAAGAATGGTAGACCATGCTAAACTATAACATCAAGCCGTACACCTTTCAGGCTATTACAACAACAACAAGGAATTCGCTCAGGTGGCCTAAATAAATAGGTATGAATCAGCTTTTAACCTATCAACGGTACACACCAGTGGCAGCGTCGACTAGTTTCCATAAATAGCACCATTGGTGTTCACCGCATCGCCGTTTTGTGGAAGATCAGCTCCCTCGCCTTCTGACAAGAAGCTGTTCTCAAAGAATGCGGAATGGAGGGTTTCTACACACTGTTTTGCCTCACTGTCGTGGACGACCAAGGAAATGTTCACCTGTTTGTGTATGATTAGCATCGTTACTCCGTTAGATGTATGAAAAAATGTAAATTATTTTCTTCATTCGGGTAAGGGGGATACCTTAGACGCCCCTTGTGAGATCATCTGGACGTTAACGCCATTTCTTCGTAGAACGTTGAATGCCTGCCATGGAGCAACAAATATAAGCGACAAGGCATGAAACGATCTATCACTGGGCAGCAAAAATGTAATTCACACAGACTTTCATTCTTCGGCGTGCATCCCCTAGCATTATTCAAGCATGATTCTAGCCTGTATATTGCGACAGCGGTGCAGAATCGCGTGTTATCTTCTTCTTTAACAATATGTCTAGACAGAGTTTCACTTGCTAAGAGTATCATGTGTAGCTCTTACCTTTTCAAGAATCAATGACGACCTCTGTACATTCCCTATCAGGGAGATGATTGATCTGTGCTGAAGTAGATGAACAACTGCAATTTTTTCAAGCTCTTCAACAACATGATCAAGCTCCTGCCACATCATCACAACAAAAGAATGTATCAGTAGCACAGTAAAAAAACATAATAGTAGGACAAAAACAGTATTGGCAGAGAACTGAACAATAAAATGAAATATGATCCAAATGTTTACCTGCTGGATCAATTCACGACTCCACAGTTTTGATGGATCTAGTGTCAATGATATGCTGACTTCACTAGTAGCCACACAATCAACAGAGATGCCCAAATCTTCAAATATTGAGAAGACCTACACAAATGCATAAAGAATATAATCAAACTAACAATATGTATAACTCAAAAAAATAAGGAAAAGAGGCACAATTCTGTTGGTATATGTACCTTTGCTAGAAAACCATACTGGCCGAGCATCCTTGTGCTCACTATATCCAGCATGGTAATATTTGATTTCAACACAATGCTGGTTAATATACTCTGAAAAAATAATGTACAATCAGGGATCAGCAACAAGTACTTACACATGGAAGAATCACAATACACTGATAGTCATACAATAAACCTTGCTCATATCTCTTGTTTTAGTGATGACGGTACCAGGTGCTTGACGGTTGTATGAGTTCTTAACTCTAACTGGTATACCACCTTCCCTAGCTGGTCGCATTGATTGGGGATGTAAAACCTAGCAATTGGTGAGTATTTCCGTAAGTGTAATAATAGAACATCATGCTTGCCAAATCAGCAAAGTATCACAAGTAACTCCAGCAACACATATAACAAAAAAGTTATCAATGCTGCAAAGTTCCCTGCCTAGTGCCTACACAACCAACCCCCTGAACAACAAAACAAAAACGAAATTGAAAAGCCAAGGAGAGTAAACATGTACATTGAAATCCTCTGGGTTGAGATTTCTGGTGCAACTGGCAACCATCTACTATTCAATCAACAAAATGGTAATAAACAACAAAGAATACCTGTGCACCAAAGTATGCAAGTTCAGCTGCCTCATCAAAAGTCAAGTAGGGTACTGGTATCGCATTTGTACAAATATTAGGATCACACGTCAACACACCATCCACATCCTTCCAAACCTATTACAGATTAGGAAAATGAGCTGTAACTGCCTGCGGCATTGCAAATTATATAGGACCACAAAGCTACCACATCCCATTATTCTTAGCTTTAAGCTTATTTGGTTAAACATCTGGACAACTTCTCAACTAAAGAAACTTAATGAACCCAATCCAAATACAAAGATTCTGGATGGATTGATCTAAGAAATTGTGCCAGTTACACACCACATTAGAAAACAAACCTGGACTTCTCTTAATCCCAAGGCTTTGCCAATGGTCGTAGCAGTCAAGTCGCTACCACCCCTTCCTAAAGTAGTGACAGCACAGGATTTCCATCCCTGAAATTTGATGAGCATCATCATAAAGTCATAAACACAAACAGAATAAACCTGATGCCCCTGCACATGAATTATGTAAAATACAGACCTTCCCAAGGAAACCAGTGACTATAGGAATAGCAGGGTCATCAATCCAATCTCCCTGTAGCCTCTTTGCAACAGCAGGATAAGTAGCTTCGAGAATATCCGCATTTGTGAAATCGTCAGTGGTTATAAAGCCAATATCAAACGCATCATACTGCAAACAAGCAACAATTAGTTAAAGACATTGTTGGGTGGAAAACATCAGGAAGATGTGAAATTCATTAGATCATTCAAACCATGATCACATAGTTGTGGGCTTTTGCGCTATGAGCTAAAGAAATATTTCTCAACAATGTAGACATCCACATGCAGTAGGGTATATCCAGGACAGATTTAAGCACAGTATTATAGAGAATGTTTAACTCTTGAATGTACCCCTGCTAATTTGGAAAGCTATTTAACTCTTGAATGTACCCCTGCTAATTTGGAAAGCTAACTTCTCACCTTTATCAACTCCCTCACACTTGGCTATCCCATAAAGCTGACAACTTTCCTGAGTCTGATAGCTAAAGCGGCAGACAGGCATACTACAGGTCTTGGCACTATCCAGGAACTTAGCAAATCATCCAAACTCTGGTCTACAATCATATCCTACTAACTGCTTGCTTCTTACGCTTGATATAGCACTGGAAGTTCACCTAACTCGCTGCATGGTTGGGACCTTTTGGTAGTTAATGGAACCGAAGTTACCGAATTGCACTTAAATCATCATCATTATAAAATTAGTATACTAGAAAAGACTCCTCATAAAGAAGAACAATAAAGTCAATTGTAAAGTAGTCTATGGAACACGAAAATGCTTCTTATAGTGAACTAACGAAAAAAATAAAGGGTAACAAGAAAATGAAAAGAACTAATAGTTTTTGCGAATTACTAACGAGAATGTTTACTGGCCGTACAGCCTATATATCAGCTAATTGCATTCGCACCACTTCCACACCAGGTTTGAATTATCGATTTGACTGGAATATAAACTTTAAGTTCAAAATTTAATTCTATTGAGAAGAAAAGAAATTACTTAGTTTGGGCTAGAAGAGCTAGGCACCAATAATCTATCTACTTTTCCATAAATCAAATAAACAAAAGGCAAGGAATATGTAGAAGCAAAGACTCTAAAACTGTCAAATCTTATTTCTATAACCTAGTCGGTTTGCTATGACAGCGAGATATTAATAACCCCTTCTGGAAATGAAGTATTTGCTAGATGTATATACCTGCCGTGCCTTTTTCCCAAGTTTATTCAAATATGCAGCAAATATTCTTGTAGACATGCATTCACCAAAGGAAACAAGGTAATCTCGTGTCCTAGGAGTCAGCTCTTTCATCATAGCAACACCCTTAAGAAGTTGTTCCAATTCGTCCAATAAACCTGTTGAGTTTAATAGTGAAAAAGGCATCGTTTGTATCTACAGAAGTTACTTTCATAGAAGACAAAAGAATGCTAAGTGCTGAATTAGCCCAAGAAAAACCAAAATAATGAACAATGGCTAAAATGCTAAAGAATGAATGATCACAGCTTGTGAGTGTTATGACTAAGGATGCAGCATACAACATTTCAGTTGTCAGAAAATTTTCATTTTCAAATGTGTTGGGCAACATGACGAGTATGGAGACTGACAGGTTTAAATTACTAAACATGTCACCTGTTTCTTTCTTTTCTTCACCATTACTCACGGAGGGATGTGTACAAGAATTGAAATTTGCATGCCATATGTGCCACCTTTACATCCATTTCTATGTTATATGTAGAAAATAAAATATCATATTAACAAAATAACATGTGTTTGTTCCACACGACATATCACTTTCTGTGTTACCAGCCATCTATCATCTACTGTGAGACTGATTGACCATGACGTGTCCCTTGCACACCTTTTAAACATTGTTAGTGTGAGACCATGTGGAGATCACCTCATGGTTATGATGAGTATTTGACTTTGATGTGCAAGTTTTGTTGAACTAGGCACCAAATATTTTGTAGGCATGTTTGAGGGTGTGTTTGCATCAAGTGTCACTCGATTTGGAGTTCTGGGCTGAAACTAGATAGAGTTTAACCGAAATTGCAGAGATGGTGTTTTCTAGTGGTCTTAAGCAGTCAGACCGGCCTACGGTTGGCGACTAGACTGGTGGTCTGACTGATGTTAGGCCAGTGGTCAAACCGGTCCCTATTGCCAGGGTGAGGTTGAGAGGAGTTGGGCGTTTGACTAGCATGTGGTCGGCGGTTAGACCGGCCTTGTAGATTCAGAGTGAGTTTTGGATTGAGTTGAGTGGTTTGAGTGTATGCACGGCATGAAAGCCATTGAATAGTTGTGTTGTATTGCATGATACATGATTTGGCTAATGTAAGTCAAATGCATGGAATTTGTGCTCGGAATCGGATTGCTTTTTCTTAGGATATGCAGGTGGCTGTCAACGGCAATGGATTGGGACTAGGTGGGGAAGCTGAGGTCCGTGCAGTCGGGTAAGTCCGGGTGAGGCTACGTGGCCCAAGTGGAAAGCACAGAAGAGATGAGGATCGTGATGAGGTGAGTTGGTGCATGTGGTGCGCTAAGTGACGAAACCGATGCACGTAGAGATGGTTCGGGGGAGTCTAAATGCATGAAGGCGTAACTGATAGTCATTGGGCACTACGGAATGCATGTCAAAGCATGCAGAGATGCTTTGATAGATTGGATTGGCATTTCAGGCTATCAGAGCGCTTTGGATGAGCCGCTTTGAAAGCGTGCATGTGTGTGCATAAAACCTGGTATTGTGTTAGGTCCTATAGTTAGAATTTGCATGGACATCACTACATAGACCACTAGTTTGTTCAACTTGTATAGTGAGATCAATCTAGTGATATCAAATAATGTCATCCAATTCAAGGGGTAAACAAAACAAATAGTTAAAATCAACTAGGGTGCAGCCACTAATCTATAGGATACACAAGCTGTCCCTGTTGTATACACAACAATAAGGTACTCTGATGAAAATGATGTGAATTGATGACAATGACCTCAAGGCCTATCACCACCATACACCATTTAAAGGAAAGCTCGGTGTTTCTATGTTCATTTCCAACCTTTCACCACAAATATTATTCGAATTGCAAAAGGATTTTTTTTGCACATCAAAAGGCAAAGGACTGTTGGTGTAGCTAACAAAAAAAATTCCCCATCAGGATAAGAGGGTAGCTTAAGCAGATCGAACTCTTATTGTAGACAAAAGCTTGTGGTTTGATAGATCTTTTTACGGCTTTTTAAAATAATAAGGTAAGATCTTATTTACTTATGGCCACCAGGACCTAAAAAATGGGAAACATTTTGCTGACTTTGCATGTACCACAAGGTGGCATATCAAACTTGCAAACACGCATGATATATAAAAAGATAAACCCACCCAAAAAAATATCTTGAACAACTTAAGAAATTAAATTGTAAGCACTAACTTTATATTAGGAAAATGAGTAAATTAGGGTAATGCTATGAACCAAAGGTTTCGTTGTTCCTTAGCGATCACCATCCCAAAGTGGCAAGAATATCGGCCAGAAGTTCAAGAACCGGAAGATAAACAGAAAGATAGATGTATATTCAATGGAAAGCTTCAGTGAGCTTATGGGATGACTGATGAACTGCAATCGGCCAAAGGTGAGTTAACTTGCGTATCAGTGAGTGAGTCTAGGAAAAAAAAGGTGAGTCTTTGAACCTTTTATGTTGATTTTTTTTTTGCCAAAGCAGCTTTGAATTTTTTTAACCAACAATTGCAGGACAACAATAACATACCTGAAACAATGGACCTATCTAATCCAAGCTCGTCAACCGTCCTGAGCAGAGCAAAACAACGAACAATCAGGATCGAATTCTCCAAACCAGCCCAACCTATCAGAGACCACGAAAGAACAAAAACAAAACACACCAACCTAAGATGCAGCTCCTTTATGACTGCAAGCTCGTGGATTTCGGACGCCTTCGGGGCGCCGCAGCTCACCGCCTTCTCTCCGGCCTACATAATCGAACAGCTATGCACCATTAGCATGGAATGGAGCGAACAACATGCACACATTTCACACCAGGTCCCGGCTAAAAATGGTACCAGGAGGAGGTTATTGGTGGCCTTCCCCATGGCGGACAGAACAACCACCGGCCTCTCCTCGGGGAAGCTGAGGATGAGGTCGGCCACCTCCCTCATCCGCTCGGCCGACGCCACCGACGAGCCGCCGAACTTCATCACGACGGTGAACCCCACCGCGGCCTTCTCCCCATCCCGCGCCGCCGCGGCGTCGTTCGTCAGAATAGCAGAGCCGCCCTGGCACCGGACCAACAACCCCCTCCTCCTCCTCCAGAATTGCCCTCCCGGCCAGGCAGCCCTACACACAAAATACGGCTCCCTACCGAGCTTGGAAGCGGCGCGGACGGAGAGAGCGGCCGGAGACCCCCGAGCGACCCCCGGGAAACGGAGCGCCACCGCCATCCCCAAACGAGACGGGCGACGAGACGCGAGATCTCTCCTCCCTTCTCTCCCTTGCCGGAGGAGGAGCGCGAGGAGAGAAGGATCGAAGAGAAATGGGGACGCGGAGGTGGCGGCGAGAGGGGGCTGCGCGTGGGGGCGACGGCTTTATAGCGCGGGAGGGGAAACGGACGGCGGGGAGGGCCGAGCCGTTTGGTTTGCGCGGCCGGTGGACGGCGCGGATCAAACTCCGGGGGCCGGCCGGTCGAGTTGACCCACCCGAGGAGGGGACGCAGAAACATGAGCAAGCGAACGGCGAGAGGAGGCTGTGGGCGCCGCGGCTGGGGAGGGCCCACATGTAGGTGAGACAGCGGGGTCTGCGGTTTTGGCCATGGGAATAATACATAATACTAGTTGATTGATACCAAAAAAAAGGTTAATCCATGTAGTGGTTACGTTTCGGGTGGCACCAACACTGGGCAGGCATTGGATTGTGATGTCTTTGTGTTTTCTTGGTAGTTGATTTGGGATGCCGCTTATTTCTTTACTATTATAAAAATGTGAGTTGGTATATTCTTCATCGTCTCTCCTCCTCTCTCTCACTCAGGATACAACCGCCCACCGCCGGCCATGCAGTAAATTTCGTTTCACCATTTTTATGATTTCGTCGTAACGCACGGGTCTCTAACTAGTAGGCTGAAAAATAGTGGTTTATAACTGAAATTGTACTGTAACTGTTGATAGTTTATTTGGTATAATTAAATTTTAAAAAATTAAAAAAAATTAAGTTAGCCCATCACAGACAATATAAATAAATACAGAAAAAAGAATCAGCAAAAAAACTAAAAAGAGCTTAAAAAAACGACATTTATAAACAGTGAAAATTGCATCAGTTCTACTCGCCTAACAAATTGTTGGTGTACCATCTTTGAAGTGACAGATTTGTGTTTTGTTACATGCAAAATATTTGTTTAGTGAAGAAGAGTGTAATAGTAAAGTGGCATGGGCTGTCGGTAGGGCCGAGAAAACTAGTTTACATAGTCACCTAAATGCAATGTTTAAATAGTGGAAACTATCGTTTTTTATGTTCAAATAGCTAGGAACAAAAACACGTCACCTGTAAACAAGAACCGTTCGCAACTTTTTTCCGAAGAAATTCTTAATAATGCAACCAAGGAAAAAATATACTAAATGCCGCATTTCCCTTTTATTAACTTTTTATTTTTGTGGTAGCGATTGGATTTGAGGTTGACAACAAAACAACAGGAGATACACTGTGGATATAGTGAAAGAAAAAAAAAAGCAAGCGTGCATCCACTAATGGTCCACATGAGATGCCCCAAGGACAATTTGTCAGTACAAATCAGCTAAATGCCAGGTTCTTTTCAACTTCTAAAAGCTGTATTTTGACTTTTCTACAGTAACTAGCTTTTAAACGGAGTATTTTTTTCAAAATAGGGTCTACTAATTAATTGTAGTACATACTTTACTGACTTCATTTATATCAGCAAAAACCGAACGTGAGTTTCTGTTACTCTGTAATCTCTTGTATAAACAGCTCAAAAGTCACAAGCCGCAGCCAAAAGGTACAAGCCGCAGCAAAAAAAACAGGCCAGCAAATCGACATCTAGCACCCACCCCTAATGGATTGGTATTTTTTGGAATTTTTTTATAAATTTAAATGCACATTTTTGTTATTTTACTTCTCTATTATCTTGTACATCTAGCTAGGAAGCACTGGAAATTATTTATTTTATGCACTCTTGTATATATAGGAGATGTATCTGGCTTGTGAGTCTACTTCCACCGAAAGTTTCGGGTATATCCAAACAAGCGTCCTTCTCTGAGGTCCAAGAAGCTAATCACTGTATCTGAACTATGTAACGCATTCGGGGTACACCATGCCATCACAGTGTGTCTCGTCAAAGAAGGATCATGAAGCAGCAGTGAATGGTCACCGTAAATCGTGACCCCTTTGACGACAGCCTCATTTTCCCTTCCATTTTTAACATAAAAAAGCATGTTTTTTTTTGCTACTGCTTACTCCCTCCAAATTTATAACACAAAAAGCATGTTTTTTGGCTACTGCTTACTCCTCCCAATTTATAATACGTATATTCTCCTGGTACATAGACAAAAAGAAAGTAAAAATGGCTACATTACCTCTAATTATTATTTTTAAATACTATATTCAATGCATGCATATAGAGAATAACAAATAAAGCTGTATATTTATTAGGTGTATAAAGGGAACATCACACTAATTTTGTATTGAAACATGAAATACGCTTTATATTTATAGACAAGACCATTAAAAATACGCCATATAAATTTGGATGGAGAGAATTTTAGTTTAATAAATAATGATTATTGAAAGAAGTCAAAGTCAAAATCTACATGTAGTAACTTCACTCACACACAACAGTAACTTTCTGGTGCGCACAGTGAGTGCAGACATAGAATAGCATACACACACACACTAATCAGTAGCTACGCATAGAATAAGCGTGTACCCTTGATCGACCCAACCAGCCAACTGCTCCACCATTCCACCCCATGGATAGTAACTATCATTTGTTAATTATGGTAAAATTACTATCGTATGTACATAAATTTATCATTTGTAATTCATAAAGTTACTTATAGTTATCATTCGTAATTCATAAAATCACTATCGTGTATGAGTGAAATTACTGCCAACATGCATTAAGAGGAGAGAGAAACATGCATGTCAATAGCAAATATCTCGTATGGAGAGTTACTGCTGTGTGTGAGTGAAGTTACTTCCAAACACATGTAAAACTGGTAGTAACTTCACTCATACACGATAGTAATTTTATATGACATAATTTTGCAGCGTCAAAAGATATTCAATATAGATCTTATTTTGTTAAGCTCATAATTTTGAATATAATGGTGTAAACGGATCACAGATTGGACTTTTGGTGAAAGAGTTATTATATTTTTAACTTGTAAATAAGATAAAAAAATCATAAGTCAAGTGCATTTATTCTCTTATCTCTCTTGATACATGCATGCAAGTCAAGTTACTATCTTCTAAACATAAAGTTATGATCAATATTTCGTCAAGTTACTATCTCCTAAACATAAAGTTATCATCGATTGACTTACAGATGCCAAAGTTATTATCTCATACACATAAAGTTATTATCAAATATGAACCGCACTAGAATGCTTGTGTGTATAGACAGCGATCTGCGCATAGTGTGTGCGCACGTGCTGATTAGTGCAACCGTTACACACACACATATCTTTACTCCTTAAAAAAAGGAGTTGATAGTTATCGGTGCGTTCTGCACTTCGCTGCCCCTCCTCACAAAAGGACTTGCACCAACCCGTGGGCCTCCTCCTCACCTCCCACTCTGCTCTCTCTCTCTCTCTCTCTCTCATCTCCCCCAACTCACGAAACTTCCGCCCACCTCCACACGCTCCTCTCCCCTCTAGTCCTCCCCCATCACCTCTCACCATGATTCGTACGGTCAGCAAATCAAATCCCCTACCACCTCTCACCATATCTCCTCCCCAATCTTCTCCCCTCCCCGTGTCCTGAGGTGCCTACAGTAGCTCAACAACGCCATCCTGCCCCACACCGTCAGGTAAGTACAGCGTCGGATTTAGGGGCTAGGGTTTTGCCTCAGGATGGATGGCCGAGAGCAGCACCCGCTGTGCGTGATCTCACCGCTGTCGCCTGGCGGCGTCATGATGCCACAGTGCACCTACGGTGCTTACTGGCCATGCCACCAGGCTCGGATAATATTATGCATGTGATGCCACTCACATTCAACCCCATGGCGTCACCCATGAAGCCGGCGGACATTACGGGGGCTATGTACCAGCCAATTCGGGTGCACTGGGCATGCAGCAGCACGATGGTAGTGGTGGCACCGTGGTCGGCGACAGCGGTGCGGAGCTCGTGAAGAAGAAGAGGGTGAGTCCGAGGAAGTATGAGCCAGACGGGAGCATCGGCTTAGGACTGAAGCCTGCCACTGCAGCGGTCACTGAGGCGGGGGGCAGTCTAGTGGTGCAGGGTCGAACTTGAACCCTGATGGGAAGCACAGAGGGCACTCCCCAGGGTCCAGCAAAAAGAAACAACTCGATGCTTTGTGTAATATTGCCTACACCAGTTCTCTGCGTTGGATTTATATCTAAATTCTCAAATGTTAGTGCATAGTTAGCAGCAGCTTGGCTTGTAGCATTGGAAAATATGGTTCAACATTGTGGATGTGTATGGTGTGATTCTTGGAATAAATTCGTATGTTTATCTATGCACATTTAAAGAGCACGAGTAGGGTTTTTTTAAAAAGGATTCCTCCACATTCAAATGGAATTAAAATAGGACAACATAGTGCATGCATTGAAATAATGGGGTAAAGTATAGATATGTTTTTGTATTAGTCATGCATAGATCACAGTTTAACACAGGAAAGGTAGGATTTCATGGGCTTAGTCTTTGAATATTGAGCATTTCATGGGTTGCTTTAATTTCCTTTTCTATTAAATGTGCATATACTGACCAAAGATGGATTTTTTGCTCATATCTTTCTATCATGCCTCAAGTTGTGATAAATTTTGCAATTGCCAACATAAAATGGGTAGTAAATATTTTGCTTACCAATTACTTGATTTGCTTCTTTCGCATGTTGCACTGTCAAAATGTTAATGGCAATATCATCCATCATGTTTTCTATTAAATTACTAAATGGCGAGAAGTACGACGCTTCTAGTGAATAGTGGCAGCAGAGGACGCGAGAGCACAATGCGCAAGTCAGAGAGAGCAGGGGAGCAGGAGGCGAGTGAACGAGAGCGCCACCGCGAGGCCAAAGGGGTATATAAAGACCCCCCAACTCCCACACCGCCGGTAAGCGCAACCGACGGATGCCAAACCGTCCGCCTCCCCATGATCGGGAAGTGCAATCGGTGGGAGCCCAACCGTCCGCCTCCCCACGATCGAGAAGTGTGACCGGACGAAGCCGAAGACGTGTAGTCGCCCGACAGCCTGACAACACACGACGCGCCAATCACGTCTCACCGCGTGGCCCAAATTCTCGAGAAGGGACGGGCAGTCGTACAGCCGCTTTATAACGCACGACACGCCAATCACGCACAGCTACGCATCCCGCCTTACCAGGAAAAAGCGCGCGGCCGCTGACACCGCAAGGCGCGCTGGTCGCGTACTGTCACGTCGTGCAGGTCACGCCGCACGCCAAGCGTCATTAAAGCACTATCGTTGAGCCACGAGCCACCTGACTGCGCCTTGACTTCGACTCTGCACGGCGAATCCGGAGTCCACCTCGGCTTCAAGACCGCACGACGACTCCGGAGCCCGCTTCGACTTCGTCTCCGAGGGTTGAGACGGCCCTCCGATTCGGCCTCGCGCACGAGGAACGACTCTGCATCCTGCTTCGCCAGCACGTCCACGGAGCTTCCACGGAGGGAAGTCAGATGCACACAGCTTCGTCATGGTGGACCGGCTCCGACAGAGCGTGAGTGAAGCAGTACAACGCACGACGCGCCAATCGCACGTCGCCTCGCATCCTGCCCCACGGGAAAGGAGCACTCGGCCGTGGTTGTGCGCCCGCTGACAGTGCAAGACGCGTCGGTCCCATCCTGCCGTATGCCAACCGCCGGCGTAATCTACGGGGCCATCAACGCGCCGTCCTTGAGTCGCGAGACACCGGGCGACCCTCCGATCTCGACTTCGTGCGAAGACTCCGAAGCCCGCCTCAATTGAGTTTGTACAGCGACGCGACTTCGAGTCTGCACGATGACCCCAGAGCCCGCATCGACGCCGCGTCCGCGTGCTGAAGCGGTCCTTCGACTCGGCCTCGCCAGGATGGGCCGGCTCCGTGGCAAGCATACACCTCACGACCGGGGGACGCCTTCGGCAGAGCACCAACCCACGGAGATCTAACAGTCCGCGCTGCCCTCTATTGGGAAGCGCGACCGGTCACCGGCGATAAGTTTCGATCGAGTACCCAAAAATAGGACTCCTTCAGTTCATCAACATTCTCTGATCGTGTTGTTGGCGCCAATTCCGCTATAAAATAGCGCCATTACAGAATGTAGATGAACTGAAGCAGGCCCATTTTTGGGAACAACATCATCTCAGCCATACCCGGCTATAGACCGCATGCAAGGACAATGTTGTGGTGCTAGCAGTATATATATACTCGTCAACGGAGGGTGAAGCGTTGCGGTGGAGTGCGCGTGCGGCGCCTCACGCCTCACCATGCGCCAACCACGCCCTGCCACGTGTCCGCTCCCTCGGGAATGAACGCATGACTGCAGTTGTGTGGCCACACGACATGGGTTCACCTTCCATCGCGCACCAGTGGTCGACACGATTCAAAGGGCCATCAATGCATTGTTGGTAGGCCACAGGTTGCGTGCGCACGCACAACGCCTGGCAGCCCACGACCCGCCGATCGTGTCCTGCCACGCGTCCTCCCTCTCGGGAAGGAAAGCGCGACCACAGCCGAGCAACCGCTTGACACCTCAGAGTAGGCACGACCCTCGGCGCCGCTACGACATCGTCTTCAGGCTGCGAGTCATCGGGCCGTATGTTGACTTCGTGTCTATAGGACAGCCTCGGAAAACGCCTCTACAACGTGTCCGCAGAATGAGCCCCGCTTCGCCTCGGCTTCAACTCGGTCAGGCGGCTCCGCCGGCAACTTCGACTCCACGACTGAAGTACTCCGTGGCCGGAGACGGCTTCGGCACCCAGTTCAACTCCGTATCCTTAGTGCGAAGCTGGGCTGCACCGGCAAATGCAGTTCTATCCAACATCACAGAAGGTCACAGGCCGTAGGGACGGAAGGGCTAAATGGCTCAGAAACATGGTTTCGGCCCGTGAAGCCCTTCACCATGAGAGGCTCCTGTTGTAGGGGTGGCCCCCACCTAAGCTCACCCGGCCTGTTAGAAAGTCGTAAAGCTCAAAATGAGTCATGTATAATGGCATAAATGCCCTTGATAGATACTTGTGTGTAAGGACATAATTGTAAAACACTCCCCATGTGAATATATAAAAGGCTGCGTGGGCCATGGGGAAGCCCCAAGTATTGTTTACCTAACATCTCCACTACATCTGTAATCACAACACTAGGCAATTTAATTCGAGTTGGATTTCGTCTTCGTGGCTTGTGGTGAAATTTCGTTTGCGCACTGTTGGACCTAAGCGAGCTGCATGGAACACGCCGACTGCCCCGTAGCTTTCAGGCCAGTGGGGATTGATTGTCGGACGGGTAAAAAAAGACTAGAGACTCTTTGTAGACTTTGTAGTTACTACAGACTCTTTGTAGACTGGTAGTCTTGTTAAGACGTGCTTACGTAAGCTCTCTGATTTTGTTGTGTTGGAAGATAACGCACGCACATACAGGCGCACAAAGTCATTAGAATATAACTCTCGAAAAAAGAGTCATTAGAATATACAGGAAGAGAAAACGATCAGTATCAGAGAGGACAGCAAGAGAACGACTTGCGTGAAAGGGACATGAGCTGACCGACCTTTGGGGTTCGGCAGGGTCCTGCATGCATGTCGAATTGATGAATTATCGATGAACAAAGGCGCAGCGGATAGTAGCCACAAGATGCAGTATGATATTCTCTTGCACCCAAACAACAAGGCAGCGACCCAGATTCCCCGGTTCCAATCCAGGCTTGAGCGGAATCAAAATCAACAGATTTCTTTCTTCAGACGCGATCGAGGACCGCGTACATCGTCGATCGGGCTTTGAACGAGACAAATTGAGGAACTTGCCTAAGGATTGATTACTGGGAGGTTTGCATGCTCGATACCTGTAATACCACAAGCGTTCAAACAAGGATGAAGAAAAGAATCAACAGGGGAGGTGAAGGCTCGAGTACTGAAAAAGAATTCAGGGAAAAAGAATTCAGGTCAAGCTTCCAAGCTGCTGAAAACTGGGCTTCTCGATGTAGGACTGTAGGAGTACTCGAGCGCCGAATGAACAGCCGCCTGTCTGTTATGGCTGGCGAAGTCAGAGACGGACCAGCTGCTGTCCCTGCTGCTTCTGCTGCGTCTTTCATAAGGAAAGGGGTAAAAAAAAGCAAAGCCAAGCAGGACCCATGGGCCTAACCCATCTAACTTTGGGCTTATTCATAATGGCTTTTAATTTTAACTTATAAATAATAATAGTTTATAAAAAGTTTTGTAGAGAGAGATACTTGTGTGCGATTTTCGCCGATATAAATGAAGATACTACATTATATACTATAATCGACTAGTAGACCCCAACTTAAAAAGACAATCCGTTTGAATGTTAGCTATTATAGAAAAGACACTTACAGTAAAAAAAAACAACTCTTAAAAGTCAATACGAACACGATCATCTTTTGTGGCCTACCCTTATCCACTACCTTACCATCAACCCAATCAATCCATGGTGACTTCCCGTATCCTCAATAGCATGCCGCATCGAGTGAGCCATCATCTCCACCACCACCCCCCCACATCAACACATGTCACTATCCTAGGTACTCTGCTGCGCGTTGGCCATAACACAACACCACTCCAGGTAGACACAGCCAAATGGGCCATGTTTGCCGGACCGGCCTACAGCTCGGTACTGTAGGCATGACTCA
The DNA here is from genome assembly GCA_017311315.1 of Dendrocalamus latiflorus. Lineage (NCBI taxonomy): Eukaryota > Viridiplantae > Streptophyta > Magnoliopsida > Poales > Poaceae > Dendrocalamus > Dendrocalamus latiflorus. The sequence goes on from CM029611.1 coordinate 867,576, forward strand.
GGGCACGGTATGCCTTGCAATGGATCGTGCTAGGCCGGCACGCCACAGGGAGCTGGGCTGTGCATGAGTTGCCGCCCCGGTCCAGCGTACCGGCATAGCACGGTACACGCACGGGTATGGCCCAGTACGGCACGGTCTGTTAGGCCTGTTTATTTTTAATATTTATATGATTTTAATATTTTTTGAATTTTATATAGTTAAATTTATAAATATAAATAAATTTATTTTGTATTCTTTAAAATTTTATATATTTTATAGAATTTTTTTAAATTTATTTTATAGCAAATAGACTAGAAGGACCTCTTTAGGCTGTCATGCTAAACAGACCAGGTGGCGCGACATAGTCGCTGGACCGTGCGTGCTTGAGCCGCTTCTTGGCACATGGGCCAGCACGATACGTGCTGTTCAGACTAACAGGCCAGACCGTATCTAATGGGCCTAAACCATTTGGACATGTCTCCGGGAGTGAGAGGAATGAAGCGCAAGGAAACAACACACTTGCCCCAGTTCTTCAGTTCAGTTCCGCACCCACGCTTTACGCATCTCGCGCCCATGGCCGACCTCCACCCGCCGGAGACTGACACCAACGGCGCCGCCGCCGCGGTGCCGCCCGGAGGAGACCCCGCCGCCGAGGCCGTTGGAGCCCAGCACCCCGCCCCGCCCTACTCCAAGCGCCGCCGCCGCCCCAGCGTCCGCCTCGGCGACATCGGCGTCCAGCCCGCCGCCGCTGACATCCCGCTCCCGCGTCGTCACCACAAGCCCTCCTCCTCCTCCCACCCTCGCCCACCACGCCGCGCCCACCCGGAGGACAGCCTCGACCCCGCCGCCGCCGCCGCGCACCGCCGCGGCCCGAAGCCCGCTCAACGCCGCGCGCGCACCGCCTGGATCCCGGCGCCCTCCGGCGCCGATGGCTACGAGGACGAAGAGGAGCACTACTACGATGACGCGGACCAGTCCGACTCCGCCGCCGCCGCCGTGAGGGCTAGGGTTTCGGGCAGCCGCGAGGCCAGCGGCGACGAGTCGGACGGCGTGGCGGACTGGGGCCTCCCGAATGGGCGGCTCCCCGTGGCGATGGGCTACGGCGGCGTGAAGGCGTGGCTGGATGGGCTCGGCCTCTCTCGGTACGCGCCGGTGTTCGAGATCCATGAGGTGGACGACGAAGTGCTCCCGCTGCTAACCCTAGAGGACCTCAAGGACATGGGCATCGGCGCCGTTGGTTCCAGGAGGAAGATGTTTGCCGCCATCCAGAAGCTCCGGAGGAGCGACAGCGTTTCCTGAGCTGGTGAGCTCCTAGCTTCTGCTGTCTCAATTTTTTCTTTCCTCACCATAGAAGGCTAGTAGTGACGAGGGCAATAACTAATGATGCTTTTGGCAATCCGAGTGTGTATATAGGTTCGATGATCATCTCCTCTCTTGTCACATGACGTGCTGTTGGCAATCCGATTTTTTCAAAGGAATTGTTTGAAAAAACTTGAAATAATGAATGCAATAAGGTGAACAAATCGTATGAATGTCATCCCACTACATTGTCGTGTTCGCTCGTAATAAACGCGATCAACGCGTGGTCTTTTCATTGCTTGCTTGTTTTTGTTATACTACTTCCTATCCAGATTCTCCCGCCATACTTCAAGATTTTAAATGAAGTTCCATTACGAATTGTGAGACTGGAAACCAGTGGAAATAATTATACAATGAAAATAAATGTGTCTAGTACATGAGATAGAAAGTGTAATCTGGAGAGAAGAATAAAAATTTCAGTATAGGGGTAAAACTATTTGTATTTGTAAATTCGTCAGACCAAACTCTACAAAACAAAACCGATTCAAAATGGGCACTATTTAGTAACTTCATCATATCACGTGCATGCCCATGTCTAACTTAGGTGATCAGAGCTAACCTATTTTATTGCAATGTACACCGTTAAGATCGGTTTCCTAGTGTTAGGTGATTGGTTGTTTATACCTTATCGAGCTTCTCCTCAATAGTTTTTGGGTGACACTGGGGTTGTACGGTAGTGTAGTAAGAGGTACAGCCGTATAGGTGTATCAAGGGGGCAAGAACTACTGAGAATAGCCAAGGAGCTGCCTATTAGGATACATGGGGCATTTTTCTTGTAAAGGCGAGATAGGGTTATATCTTCGAATAGGAAATGGGCAAGTCACCCTTGGCTCGCAAAGGGCATGCCTTACGCCATGCAAGACTTCCTCCTCCAATCCTCTGGACTGACGCTTGAAGTGAGATATTACTCCTTTCTTCTTTACATTCATATTTATAGCGTGGCAAAGAAGTAGATATGATAGATGCACAAAGACAACCACATAAATTTCATTGAAATCATTTTGTCAAATATAGTTTTCTTTGTGGCACACCAGCACACTTTTTTCCCTTTGAATCTTTTCTTGATCGTAGGTATATATTCCCCAAATCATGCAGGGACCAGTTTCTTTATTTTGACCTTCCCATCTTCTCAGGAATCACGTGAAGCATAATTTATTTTGAAGCATCTTCACCTCTTGAGCTCCCTTAAGGCCATAATTTGATGCATAGGATACATCCTTTCAAAAGGCTATAAGAGGGTCAACACATAATCCCTATGAGGAATTATTCCTTATCAAGTGGGAGCAACTATTCTTCGCTAAAATCAGTTCCAACGGAAAAGTCAGTGACTCAGCGCCAAGTGCCTCACAGAAGATTCCTAACTTCATCCAATTTCATCCTCTCAAATTTGACCAATTTGCATCAATCATCCCCTCCTACCATGTTGCTGTAGATACTAAACAAAGCTTATACTGAACTTCTTGACTCTTGAGCATGATTCATGAACGCTATGGAAAATCATCCATATATGTAGCTTCTGTCCCTAAGGTGCATTTATATGAAAAATAATGCAAGTGATCAACCGATGATCGTTGATTAAAAGAGTAATGGATTGTGCTGGGTTTTGGTTGGCTTTTAGACCGAGTGGCCCACAAATAAGGTGATCTACTCTTTTAGTTCAGCTTGTCATGGACTCCAACTGTAACATTGTTTGATCAGCAAAAAGCAATTGTTTGTTCCATTTTGTTCTTTTCGGTCGTCATCCTTCTCAGAATTTACTTACAACTGTCAATTTATTGTTACCCTATCTGTTTGTCCTGTTCTTTTACTAAACTGATCATTCATGTTATGCTGTACTTCTGCTTAGTTTGCTTCCCTTGTATGCCTATTATCACTTCTACTATGATGAAAACAACCCATGTATGGAGCTCAAAATTGCTTATCAACTTTGAACACTATCAAAGATTTTAACACTTGAAATCCTCTAGCAAATACATTTTTCAGTATGCTGAATTAGTTAATCTCCTGCTACAGTTGATGCTAATTCTGAGGTTTGATTTGTAATAACGAATTTTTAGTATAAGGCATTAGCTAATTTAATTCATATCCTCAACTGGTCATTTGCATTTCTACATTGAATTGATTCTTCGTAAAGTCCACTGGCTATTTCTGCATCTTCCTTCTACAATATGAGTATGTTTTCTATTAAACCTATTTTTAGAGCTCTGTCACCCCTCAGATATTGATTAATTTGTGCATGTCGTGAACCCATAACATAATTCGAGTTAATTTCCCATACAGGTGAACTTTCTAATCAATTTACCATCTATGTCTGGTTATGAAAGGTAGATTTGCTTAGGTATTACTTGATATTTGCTTATACATGTAGCCTGGAATGCGTCCCACTTCTTGTAATGGTAGATAATAATGTAATGTGTGCAAGACTGCAAGCTCGCTGTACAATGTAGAACTATCGTGCGATAATTCTCCAACCTGAATTAGTAACGTGGTGGACTGACTAAAGGCAGAAAAGGAATGCTGGTGATGGATACTGGGGGGACTATGTGGTTGCAACTGATTGTATACCTGAAGTAAAAGAGCAGTTTTAGCAGATAGAAATTAAGTAGAACAAATACTTTTATGTATTGTCAGGTTAACTCCCGGTTGTCTGTAATTGGTAAGGCACAAGATTCAGGTAACAGATTTTTCTATTGAAGTACTTAGCCAATTCTTCCTTCCTCCCAGGTCTTTCTTAATAGCTCCTGGTTAAGACATGCTGGACGGCTTGACGTCAAGGGTGGAATGATAGGGTGAGGCATTGATACATTGTAAGTTTAAAGGATAGTGAGTGGATCCGTTATCCAAAAGCCATAGTTTTTTGAAATGACACCTCCAAAATACCATGGTTCTCTAATATTATAGTTTTGTGCATTTTCAAGGATTGTCAGTGTGTTCGGATGTTGCCCTGTTTCATATGGCGGGGTTGCGTGGTGCCTGTGAAGTTATGGGGTGGAATTTGCAAAGCTAGAGAAAACACCTCATGATATTTACCAATACAGTATTATCCAAAACCATGATCATTCTTAAAAAAAGAAACTCCAGATGTACTAAATATCCAAACAAGCTGTGTTTCTTTGGCTGAAGTGGAATTATTGTGGCAGGGTGGCCGCTAATGTGCCATGACCATGCCACTGCGCTGATAGCTCCACAATGGCAGGTGAAAATGAAGTGCAGAAAGAAGTCTACTGTAGCCGTAGACGATGCCTTCGCCACATACGGGCGCCTTGTCAAGGTAATCGCTGAGATGTTCTGTTGTGTAGAGTGCATACCTCATGGTTGGTCTTGTGAATTTTGCCCATCGCTAAAGCCTAAGAAGAGCAGGTCTGACATGGGATAGCATAAGAGGTACTCTGCTAGCCAGGATGACTTGCCCGTATAACCGGCTTGCCGCTCTCGAGTGCCTGTGGCGCTGAGAGCTCTCAAGAGGCTACAGGCAAATCATCCTTGGCTATCAAAGATGGTCTCTTACTTCCATGCAAGACCTCTCTTCTGCCCTTGCGCTTCTGTACCGATACTTGCATGCTTGGGCATGTATTTATAGAGAATGAGCTAGCCATGGGGTGGGTCAGCCAGGTAGGGGTGCCACTGGGTACCCAATACCCTTGTCCAAATCCATACCAATACTATTTGGGGGATATGAGTAAAGAAAATACCTATTTTGAATTCAGGTAAGGGAGGGTAATATCCATTCACCCATATCCCTTCAAATCTTTACTATTATAAAAATGTGAGTTGGTGGTTGGTCCATTCTCCCTCCTCTCTTCCCAACCATCCGATTTGATCTGGACTATTCGTCTCTCTCCTCCTCTCTCTCAGGATACAACCGTTCGCCCTCTCCACTTTTTCCATCTGCTCGCGCATTCTGGCCACCCTTCTATCTCTATTGCTTGCTCTCTAATGTTTGATGTGTGAAGTTGGCCAGGCAGTAAGTTTCGTTTCACCATTTTTATGACTTCGTTGCAACGCACAGATCTCTAACTAGTAAATCAAAAACAACACACAGGTACCGTTCTCTCTCCCAATACCATCTCTCTCTTCCCCAACCATTCTCCACCCTTCTCTCACTCTGCATCAACGCTCATGATTCCGTCTCTCTCCCCTCCCTCTCTTAGAGCAAGGCTAATAATACAGCCTTCAGCTGGCTGTATGGACACTTACAACCCACTTATCAGTTCATTCATATAGTAATTTATAGCCAGCTGAAGGCTGTATAACCCACCCCTTTCTCTCACAAAGTTTCTTGGTTCTTGTGCTTCAGCTGGCTGTAAACTTACAGCCCATCTCTCTTCTCTCTCCTTCTCTCTCTCCTCCACCTCAGCATACATCCTACTAACAACCTCTTATTATACTTGCTCTTAGGTGACCGGCCTTGATCTCGAAGTCAGCCAGCAAATATCGGCTGCCTGATCTTCCTGTCTCTCCCCTCTCGATCCCCTCCGCTCTCATGTCCATCTCCAAGCGAGCTTGGGCTCGTAGCCGTCGCTTCGAGCCACCGCTTGCCGCTCCTCCCCACGCCATAAGCGTCACCGTTTGTTGCCCCAAGCCAGCGATCTACGGTTGGTCCTCCAAAGCCACCGCGTCGCCGCTCGTCGTCCTGAGCCATTGCGCTGCCAACCACCATGGCCGCCATCGAGCTAGGTCAATTGCTCACCTCTCTCTTGTTCATACCCATAGGTGAGTCTAAACCCATTGGATATACTCAATTGCCATTAGGTATGGGTAATTTGATATCAAACGGGTATGGGTAATTTGATATCAAACGGGTATGGGCAATCTTGGGTATGGGTATGAGCTACCCATACCCTATCCAACGGCACCCCTAAAGCAGGGCTAGATGGCTTTTGCTTAGGCAGCCTGTTTGACACAGAAAGAATATTGGCCTTTAACAAGCAAAAGGTGGCAATCAAGGGGCGGATCATTGGGCTGCTGAATGGGTGAGAGAGAGAGAGAGAGAGAGAGAGAGAGAGATCTGTATTTGGCTGTCTTTCCTTTTGGAGGGCATCCAGGGATTTGTATTTCATGCATGCTCCCCTGCTCGACGTGGAAGACTTTGTCACATTGGTTGACCCGTGCACACCCACTTGGGTTCCATTCCATTCCAATTCCCCAGCCACATGGATGACCTTGCCCATATATGACCGGGCATATCGAATATGTGATTGTAAAGAAGAATATTGACACCAAGGAAGGAAGATAAGGATCAGGTATATCACGCATGCGCGATTTATTCTATGCGCGATAAGGTCGTCGATATACGCCTGTACTGAAAAGGATGGGATGAAGAACAGGGCCGGCGCTTTAGAGGCTTTGAAGGAACTGTTTATATTAGCTTCTGTTTCTATCTAGAGAAATCAGAAGCTAATATAAATGACCGGCTTCCTGAAGCGGCTTCTTTACTTTTCTGGCTCTCGTCTCGCTCTGGGGACAATGCAAGGAGTCGTGGGTTTATCACGTACTCTATTCCTCTTGCTCCTATTTCGCGTATGCACTCTCTATTTTCTCTACCGCTCATTCTTTCCTTCTAAAAACCATTTTTTAGCTATTACTATTTATTTTCAACCGAAATATCTCAATCCCAGTTAAAATGAACAGGCCGAAGGGCCGAGGCGAGTAGAATTTCCATAGGTCCGCCCAGGAAAAGATCGAGGTGATCAGCTCAATTATTCATTCTGTCCTAGTCGCCTAGCTCCATCTTTGGTCCAAACTCGCCATTCGCACCTCTAGTAGGCAACATATTCAGTGCACTCAGCCATCCCGATGCACTACTGCACTCAGCTCATGTCAGCCGTTCGATATCCATTTGACGTCCTATATAAACATGCATCACTTTTCAAAGGGAATGGTGGATCCTAATCTTAATGGAAATGGAATATATTGTTGTGTTTGCCACTGTATTTGCTTATTTTCAAAGGGCATAGGTAACATTAATTTTTGAGGCTAGCTAAAAAATCAAAAAAATTAGGTATAGAATGAACTATCACAGACGGTTTGTGTTATAAACCATCTATGAAGGACTACCATAGACAGTTCTATATATACCAACCATATATGATATTCGCTAATCACAGACGGTTGGTAACTAGAACTGTCGGTGATGTGCAAGTATCACAGACGGTTTTTGGTTCGAGCCTCTGTAATAGTTTTCTTCACAGACGGATTTAGTTACAAACCGTCTGTGTTGTCTTTATCACAAACGGCTTACAAACCGTCTGTGATAACCTCTGATTATCACTGACACATAAATACATGCGGTTCAGAAAATCATCTGTGATGACAGTTCTGAACTGTCTGTGATGACCTTTTTTGTAGTCTGGGAGCCCCAAGTCAAAGCAGATTGACCAACGTGAACTCTGTGCTGGCCATCCTTGGGCACATCTGTCGCCCCGTGCCAAACAGCACGAGCTGTTGAATTAAGCTAGTTGTTTTGGTAGCTTTGGTAAGTCTTGTTAGCTATGGCAACTACTATAGCCGATGTGACAAGAGATAACCATAACACAATTGTAGGCCTAACAGATTGCGATCTGATTGTAATCTTTAGTTGCCTAATTGTAGTCTTTTGATGCCAATAAAAGGAGAAGAAAATAGAAAAGTTGCAGTTGTTGTGCAGCGCAAAATCTTCTCTTTGTATGTTCATGCCTTTTCTCTGTGTGTTCATGAGTTCTTGAGCTTTACACCAATCTCACATGTGTGTGTCCACGGGAAAAGAGTGTGTACCCAGGGTTTGATTGCCAACACTTGATATCAGAGCATGGGTGTTCTTCACATGTGAAGATCATGGTGGGAGAAAGACTTGTGTTTGAGAATGGGGAGGCTTTGGAGGTGAAGAAAGAGAGCCTAGTACCAATGGCCTATCCACAGCTCACGCGCAACAACTACGCCATCTTAGCTATGAAGATGCGTGTCGTGTTACAAGCCTAGGAGGTGTGGGAGGCTACAGAACTGACTAGCGATGCATAGAAGAAGGGTGGCATGAAATTCCGCATGGATCATCTGGTGTTGTTCATGATTTATCAAGCAATCACAGAGAGCCTCATGCCACCCCTTGCCGGAAAGGACTCGGCAAAGGCGGCGTGGGACTTGATTAAGATGATGCATATGGGGCATGAACGTGTCCGGGAGGTGAACCTACAAACCCTCAAAAGGGATTGTGAGGGACTGAAGATGTAGGACAATGAGACGGTGGAAACATTTTCCGCCAGGGTGTCATCCCTAGTGAGTGGCATTCGTGGTCTCGACGAGAAGAAATAGGAAGAGATCGACATCATCCAACGATTTCTTCGTGCAGCCCCGCCACGCTACATGTAGCTCATCACGTTGATCGAGCAGTGTGTGGATCTCAAAACAGTCATGATCAAAGATCTTGTAGGCTGGTATAAAACCTATGATGAAAGGGTCTGAAGTTGATTTGGTGATCCAAAGGAGGGTGAATAATTGATGCTATCACATGCACAATGGGAGGCACTATCTGCTCAAGGGAAAAAGGGCGATGTGAGCTCTGACAGTGGTGTGAAGAAGAGCTTTGGGCGCGGCAATGGCCGTGGCCATAGCATGAAGGGCTGGCGAGGAGCCGGCCAAGGAGAATAAAAATCTGGCAATGATCCCAAGACCAAATTTGACAAAAATAAGATTAAATGCTTTAATTACAGGATCCACGGGCACTTTGCGTTCGAGTGCCACAAGCCTAAGAAGGAGAATGCGTATGTGGCAGAAAAGGATGACAATGGGCCCACTCTTCTGATGCTCAAGGCATGCGAGTTGATGGAGACTAAGGAATAGACCACTGATGTGGTGATGCTTGTGGAGGAGAACATTCAACTCCATCTTGGAGTGAACGAGAAGTACGATGGCAATGTCTGGTACCTCAACACAGGAGCTAGCAATCATATGATTGGTTGCAAGAAGCAATTCACCAAGCTTGACACATTGATTGGACGCACGATGAAATTCGGTAATGGTTTGGCAGTAAGCATAGGCGGTTGAGGCATAGTGCTGATCGAAGGACGCACAGGCGAGCACAAGGCATTAACGGATGTGTACATCCCGAAGCTGACTAGCAACATAATCAGCTTGGGTCAGCTCGAGGAGTGCGGTTGCAAGGTCGTGTTGGAAGATGGTCACCTGTGCGTGTTTAATCGCCAGGGACAACTATTGGTTTGGGTCAAGAGAGCGAGGAACATGTTGTACATCGTCAATCTTGACCTTGTGCAGCTAGTGTTTTTAATGGCACATCTTGATGATGATGCATGGAGATGGCATGCGTTGTGGACATTTGAACTTCTAGGCGCTGTGTAAACTAGGCCAAGAAGGCCTAGTCGAAGGACTCACGCTGGTGAGTCATGTAGAGCAACTGTGCGATGACTGTCTTGTCAGTAAGTAGCGTCGCACATCACTCTCGTAAGAGGCAAAGTTCAGGGCAAGCAAAGTACTGGAGCTCATCCATGGTGACTTGTGCAGGCCTATCTCTCTAACCTCGGCTTGTAGCAAGTATTTTCTGTTGGTGGTCGATGACTACAATAGATATATGTGGATTGTGTTATTGACATATAAGGATGAAGCCTTCCAATCATTGTGAGCAAAGATGTATTAATTAGAGGAAAAGGTAGATACATGGCAGTACATACATGCATATTTATTTGAACTGTTCACGGATATCGCACTGTAATAACTTTTTTTATTTAAAAAATAGCTCCTGAACGTCCATTTTTGCAAAAAAATGCCCCCACCCTGAGCTCGAAAGGCACAACAGGCGACATCTATCACTTGCCGCACCTCTCTTGCTCGGTAGGACGTGGTAGGCATGGCAACATGCACAAGCATGACATCTTGGTGCATGGCGTGGCAAGCCGGGCGTGGCAGCAACCAGCGCAGCAGGCCGGCGCATGCTGTGGCAGGCAGGGCTGGCGAGCCCACCTGGCTCGACAGCTTTGCTACCTCCAACGTTTAGGCTTATGTATTTGTACTATGAGTTGTTGCATGGATATTTAAGTAGGCCAAACTTGGTAAAACTTGGACAAAATATCCAGAGTAAAATATGATTTACTTTAAGTTCAACAAGTAATCAGGGAGAGGAAAGTAGGTTGTATAGACAAAATAGCCAGATGCATTATTGAAAAATTGTAGGAATGGACTATGTGTAGTCTGACATAGCACTTCACAATAAAGGTGCGAATTACAATGACCCTAGGGAAAAATATGGAACCATACGGCACCCACGTGGCATGGTGGTCATTCGGACGGCGTGGAGGTGGCTGGTTGTCACAGTAGTGGTAGGTGCAATTGCAGTTTGGGTTGGCACAACAGCAATACAGGTGGTAGTTGCTGTCGAGATGCACGACCTACTCATTATTCCTCTCCTTGATCCTTTGCTTGCAGAGCTCGTCGTTGTTGGTCCTCTCGGTTTGGAGCTCCTCCCATAACTCCTCTAGGCGATTGTGTGCTTTGTGGTTGTAATCCTGGGCGGTTATTGGATACGATGGATCCACCCACTCGGTGAACTTGCAATCCGTTGCCTGCAAGCAAGATGAGGTTAATACAAGCATTACGAAATAATCGACATCCTGGGCATTACGAAAGAATCGACATCCTGGGCATAGGTGGTCATCATAAACCTGCACCATCGCATTGAGATTGTACTTGCATGGTGGCTAAGTCTCAGGGATGTGTGGGTAGTCACGGAGGGGATTTCTAGGGTTGTATGACTCTGGTTTTGAGCGGTAGATCAAGGCTTGGAGGTCAGGGTCCAGGGAACCATAGATGCTCGTGTATTCAAGGTAGGGGTCACAACCTCGAAACCCAACCCATGCTCGCCATCCCCTCCCATGCCTTGAGCTTCTAGCCCTATCCATTATCCTTTTGTCGGCGTAGTATGATTCCCTACAATACATAAAAGGATGTTTGAGTGTTCATACAAAATTCACATTAAAAGTTACGGAAAAGAACATGGCAGCATTAGGACTAAACTTAATTTAAAATGCACATAATTTGCATTGATGAGTACATAAGTGGTATAAATCAATAGGTTTATGGAGTGGCTAACGAAGTGGGCCTATTCGAGCAATTCCTCATAGAGTGGCATACTGTCTTGCATAGCTTGCACTTGTATGGCCCTTATTGTTGGCTATGTTGACTATCATCCATGTCATTGTAGATGTAACAGAAGTGACGTCTTTCGCTCTTGGGCTACTTCAATGCGTTATTCAGCACCCATTTCACTTCACTCGGCCAAAGGTCCCTGTAATAAATGTCCACCCCGTAGGAGTTTAATTCAGCACTCCAAATCCCAACAAATAGTAGATGTCATAGTACTCCAAAATGGACTGTGCGGAGGACTACCGCCACTCAGTGCATGTAGCGTAGACATGGAAGCAAGGCTTGCACGTGTGGGTCACGACTCTGCCGATGGTGCATGCATACTTGCGATCGCCTCTTGCGTGGCCCATGATGTCCTTCTCCCTCAAACAGATCTTGAACTTCTTCCTCACACCGTCCATGGTCCAAGCGACATGTGAATGAGCCTTTGCCATTTTCTGCTCTATGTACGTCCGAATGACTTCTGAGAGTTGCTTGCCTTCATCTAGGTGTTTCTTCACAATCATGGCATTATTAACGAAGTAGCTGACGGTGCAGTTTCAACTCTCATCCATGATTGTAGTGATTGGGAGGGAACGCACACCCTTTAGCAGACCGTTGTACACCTCCGACATGTTTGTTGTCATAATCCCATACCTCGCACCATCCATATTGTGAAGTAGGGACCATTTTTGACGTCCGGGTATGCAAGTTGATCCATTGGGTGAAGTTGCTCATTGCTGCGGGAGCGGCCTGAGCTGAGGCCGGTTGTGCTCCTTGTGATTCCCTCACATGCCTAGAGGTCTTCTCGTCAAGCTCTCATCATATTGCATTGAACTTATGTCTCTGGTTCTGCATGCACAGCTTCTTAAACTTCTCCATCAACTCCTTGTTCAAAAACAGGTGTGAAAGTTTACCGCTAGGTGCCTCATGCACCAGTGGGACCTCCATCGTTCCACTCGAAGGGCAGTTGAGTCCCTTGCTATATGGTGCTTAGCACCGACAGTAGCCCGATGCTGCGGTCCATGATAAGATAGACGTTGGGTTGGTCTTGGACTACTGCTTGCTTGACATTGGCCAGAAATCAAAACCATCTATTAGTGTTCCCATTCTCCACAATTGTATAGGCCACTGGGAGTAGCTGGTCGTTTGCGTTGCCGACCACCACCATCAATATTGTGCCCTTGTACCTGCCGGAGAGGAATGTGCCATCCATTGTGATCACTGGACAATAGTACTTGAACCCTTCGATCATCTGCCAAAACATCTAGAACACCCGATTAAGGATGAAACAATTAGGGTGCACCATCTCTATGTTGTTTACATAAGAATTGGCTTCAGCAATTTGATGCAGCATTCTTAGAATGAAGTCATAGGTCTCCTCGTACGTGCCATACATCTCATGTATGACATTCCTCACTCGCCACACCTTACTGTGGCTCACCAGGAAACCAACCAGGTTTACAACATCGACCATCAACAACTTCGGTGAAATTGTGACATCCGCAACTGAGGTGACTTATTAGACTGGTGATGAGTGACGAGGTCATGTTGCGGTGCTCGTGTAGCAGCTTCGCAAGCTCACAAGCGTGGTCCTTAACCACCGTTATCCAGAAGTCCGTTGTACCGCCTCTGAATTTCTGCGTGTGAAACTGTGTACCTGATATGTGCAACTTATGCGGATGACATATCTTACGATGGTTTATTGCCCGACACCCTTGTTGGGGAAGCATTGCCTTTCGAGGAGAGTGTTCTCATTGAAGGACCATTCCGACCCATCTTTGGACGACAGAACTAGAAAGGCCAATGCAACAGCATCTAATATCGAGAAGATGTACTCAATATCTATGCACACAATACCGTCGGATGCACCGTCCCCACCAGAGCCTACACTAGCCTTGTCTCCACTGTGTCAGCATCCTCGTCGGAATGGTTTCCATCCGACATGCTATTCAAATATCATGGTAGCCAATACGCACTGCCCATTATCTCCCTACACTTTTTGTTGGCTGAAAGTTATGAGCCAACTTCAACAGCCGTCCATCATCCTAGCCGCCACCATCTTCCGCTGCACCACTAGCACCAGTAGGTTGCACTTTGCTGCCACTATCCCCACCAACACTGCGCTCTACATCGCCACTACCAACCAACCATGACACTTTCATGCCACCACTCCCGCCGTCCTCACCCCTGCTTGACGCCTTCGCCCTCTACACAAACTGCATATACACCATTGACCTCCCAAATATCGTTGCAGCAGGATTGCTGCTAGCAATCTCCATGTACTGCCACAAGGCAATGTTATGAACCACCTTCTTCAGATCCTAGGAGCTCTTTGCCAAATCTCCAACCATACTGGTCGTCATCGCCTCGATGATGAGCTTCTTCCTGCAACCTCCTTGTCAAATGCATTCTGTATGCACCTCCTGAGCTCAGGGAGACCCATCCCCTTAAGCTCTAAAGCATGAATTATAGTCCTTTCATAATTTTGAAGGTCCGCCCCGTAAGGCCTGTCTCATATGACCTCCTTCCCGTAGAACACGAACACATGTTCCATATCCGACAGTAGGTACCTACCACCAATACAGACGAAATGCACTTATTTCAAACGATACTACATACAACTAAACATAATACTAAATAATCACCCATATGTACATAGTTGACCTACCAATAATACGTACGGCCATATGCTAAAAATACATGTATACATAATAATAGTGTACCAATAATAATAATGCACAAATAATAACAGTACACAAATAATAATCATTAAGCAAATAATAACAGTTACAAATAATAACATTGCACAAATAATAATCATTAAGCTAATGAAACGTTAGTGGTATATTAAGCGCATTTCTCGCATGCGAATGAAACATACCTCTTCGTGAAGGTTTTCAATTGCAAAATCCTCTAAATCGCAACAAAACCACCTCGAAAAACTAATTCAAGCTCCCTTCTACTCTCTCTCTCTCTTTCTCCATCGGCTTTCTCTCGCTCGGCAAGGAAGATAGGCCCACACGGGCGCGCGGGGTAGCGGCCATGTTCAGTCAAGAGCCACGGAAATCACTGTTGAGTGCATCGCGTCGTGTCACGTTGCGTTGCACCCGTGTGGTTGACTACCCACCCACCTGCCTAGAGTTGCCAAGCCAAGGTAGCTTAGTAGCTCTTGCCGAGCCAGGGGAGCTCGCCAAGAGCTGCCCAGGGGGGCTCGACAGCTTTGCCAAACCGGGGCAAATCCGCCGCCCCGCGCCTAACGGCACGAGCTCAAAATTGGAACCCGACCACGTCCTTCGCCTCTGGATTGTCAGTCCCAGCTCGCCGGCCGGGTCCCTCCCGATGTCGTCCTGAGCCACTGAGCGTTCACGGCCCTCCTCTCGTCTTGCACCTTAATTCCTCACAAGATCGATCTAGCTAGCCCAACGACGGCGGGACGTTTTGCCCTAATGCATACATGAGTCGTGTGCATCCCTTCCTGGCGGCGCGGCTCACTTGGTGCTGATCCTCTCCTCTCCTCTGTTGTCTTCCTCTTCCCGAGTCATCTCACCCGTGCCTCATTGAATCGTCGGATCTTCTACTCGGTTCGCCCTCCCTAGTTCCCACTTCGGCACCGCACTTCATCATTCCTCTCAAATCCCCCTTGTATGGTGGGAGGCGGAGGGGGCAGCCTCGACCAGGGTTTTCAATACTAGCCGAAAACCGGCCGAAAATCAGAATTACCGGCTTAATTGGAAACCCCCAGTAAAATGGGCTGTCGGGCAAAATATTTTGGCCCATTTTGAATCGCCGACGGCCCAGCCGATGGCGGGACATTCTGCCTTAATGCATACATGAGTCGTCTGCACCCCTTCTTGGTGGCTCAGCTCATTTGGTGTTCATCCTCTCCTCTGTTGTCTTCCTCTTCCCGAGTCGTCTCATTTGGTGGCTCAGCTCATTTGGTGTTCATCCTCTCCTCTGTTTCCGACCGATCCAGATGAAAATGAATACGGATTGTGTCGGATCGGATTTTCTTCGATAATTCTTGGATCAGAAACAAATATGGATTTTTTGTTGGAAACGAATACGAATACAGTAGGCCTGATGTCCGGCGAATACGAATACGGATCCGGATATCCGAGATTTTAGCCCAACATTGCCCATCCCAAACTAGTCTCTATCATCTCCCCTGCCACCAGCCCACTAGCAAATATTTATGTTTATTAAAAATGAATTTAGTATTATTGGTAGATTAAAATTTGTACCGATTAAATTGATGTACTACAGTTTAAATCATTTTGATGCAAATTTAAATTCTTAATTAATTTATTAGTCACATGTAAATGGTAGAAATCCATTAAGAATTATTTAGGACTTTAGAAAAATTAACTACCATTTCAAGATTTGAAATTTGTACAATGGTATGACTATTGTGGATAAAAATTCTTATTTAGATTTCATTAATGTTTTGACAAAATAAATTATTTATTTGTTTTCATTGATTTTGGATGTATAGTTTAAGGGGTTTTCATGTTCCGATAAATATTCGTAACTGTATTCGTTTCGATTCATATTCGCTCCGTATCTGTATTTGATATTATTTATATTTGTATTTGTATCTAAGGTATCTGTATTCGTATCCGTATCCGAGAAAAAAAATGAAAACAAATATGGTAGATGCATTATCCGTCCATATTCGATCCGTTTGTATCCCTACCCCAGTCCCCACTTCGGCACTACACTTTATTCCTCTCAAATCCCCCTTGAATGGTGGGTGGCAAAGGGGGTAGCCTGGACAACGGTGGAGGCCGAGGCAGGGGTGGGAGAAGGCAGGAGCAGGATGGCGGCGGGGGGGGGGGGGGGGGGGGGGGGGCGGGGGCCAGGGGGACGGTGGTGGCTAGGACGTCAGGGGCATAGACCGGGGCGGCAGGGGCAGAGCCCAGGACGGCAGTGGCGGCCGCGACAGATCTACTACAATGGAAACTACTGGTTTGTCATGTTAGTAAATAGGTTTCACTTTTTCGAAAGGTAATTCCAAATTTCAGTTTCACTGCATTTGAATCCTCTTATGTAAGTATATTATGTTTTAAATTTTAGATCTACTTATGTACATATTTCTGTTACCATGGTACTAGACCTAGATGTAGATTCAACTAAAAGAACAAACTGAACATTGTGCACTTAGAAAATTCTTTTCTGGATGTATATAGCGTTAGACTTAATATTCAGATAATTGTACTACTTTATTACAACGAAAGTTGCTTTTGAATCATATTTGTATCTCTGCTAAACTTATAATTTTCCGCCGAGATTTGTTTGAATTTCAAATTTTGTTTGAAATTTTCGGTCCGAAATTCACCAAAAAACCGATAATCGCGATTATCACCTTTACCGGCCACCTCGGGTAAAAAATCTATTCCGGTATTGAAAACCCTGCTTGCGTCGCCACCTTCAGCAGTTGTTCTGCTCCCATAGCCAAGGCCTCTTTGAATTCATCCTTTCGTAACCCTGCACGTATGTTAAGAAGGAAATCTTGGTTTCGCACAGGTGGATGGCTTTCTTATTTTATGCTTTTGCGCTCATTGATTTCGCTGGAAATTTAGTTTTAATCTTTGACTTGTTGCATCGTTGGGCATTCAAAGTAATGTCAACCTTTTGGGAACTGAAACATCTTGTGCTGTTGTGGGGTCTGCTGGGTTGCTCTAATTTGTATTGCTGTACATGTAGTCCTGTTCCAAATACTGTGGGCCTGTTTGTTTCAGCTGTAGATTCTGAGTAGCTAGCTGGTCTGAGTAGCTAGCTGGAGATTCTGAGTAGCCGGCTAGTCTGAGTAGCAGCTGGTCTTAGTAGCTAGCCTGTTTGGCATCCTGGATTCTAGCTGTGCAGCTGGTATCCTGAAAGATGTATTGATTGAAATGCTCTTAGGTGAGTTGATGTCCTGATTATGTATTGATAGAAGAGATATACATGCTGTAAATTTATAGTACTTAGTTCAAACATTGAAAAACTAATATTAAAATTTCATGACAATAAATTTGACTCTAAAGCATAATTTTAAATATTAATATGGATAACTACCATGTTTCAATACAAAAGGAACGTACAAAAGGTGTTCATAGGCATATAAGGCACACATATCACCATCAAAAGGAACTTCTCTGGTACTATCTATATTTTTGAAGCCATCAAGCCGTGAGCTATGGGATCACGAAAGGCGCACATATCACCATCATCTTGTGCCATGCCAGTGTAACCACCTCCTGTGTTTGAATCAACATGTGGCATGTACTCTTCATCATCATCACACCTCTCAAACAGATGGTCACTCAAAGCACTGTCTCGAATGAAATTATGAAGCGCCATACAAGCAATGATGATTTTCTTTTGCCTCTCAACCTTATAGCTTGGCATATGCAATAGATTTGCCACTTCATCTTTAGCACGCCAAACGCGGGGGGAGGGGGCTGGGGTGGGCGGCGGCGGGGAGGGGGGAGGAGAGTGGCGTGGGGGAGGAGAGGGCGCCGGGGGGGGGGGGCTATTTTTATCTGATGGTGTTTTGCGGGTAAATAACATGAACTTTAATGGCACTGTGGCATTCAAGTCCGCAGAATCTGTGAGAAGCTGGGTTTTTGCAGCTTCTCGGTCCCAGTACAATTGTGCCTTCCCTGGATTTTCAGATTCTCAGTAGCTAGCCCAAAAGCTGGACTGTTTGGGGGAGATTTTGGCTACTAGAAGTAGCTAGCTTGCCTAGAAGCTGAAACAAACAGGGCCTGTATTTGACACATATGTCGCCTTGGCAGAATTAATTTGTGACCTTCTATGTGAAAACACCGTTATGTTTAATGTGGGAGTTCAGTAAAGTCATCTTATTCTGAACTGAGTTTTCATTGCTCTACATATGCTGTTAAATGTTGAAGGTCATTAATTTCCCCTTTGTTCCCTGCTTTTGTGCACCAGATAAATTTGGAGCTGCTACGGCAATTGTGAAGAGCGACATTGGTGGTAATACCACGGTAAGCATCCCTTTCTGCAAGACACTATTAATCAAAAAGTCATGTTCCATTCCTCATTTGTGTAAGTAAATATTTGGTGTTATTAATGTGATAAAAGCATAGCTACTTTAGATAGATTTGCCTACAGCTTAGTGTAATTTCCCACCGACTGCTCCTAGGATCTCTACGACCACCGTCAAGTCGCTACGACCACCTCTTACAACCGTACGACCACGTTGAAGAGGCTACGACCACCTCATGAGTTGTTATGACAGCTTTGCTAGTTCTCCGACCACGCTGACAGTCGTTACGACCATGTTGTGATCTTACGCCTCGCTGCTCCGACCACGTAGTTGTAAACTTCAGTAGAAGTTATGACCACATTCACCGCCGCTGCACTGTACTTCCTTCGACCACGTAGTAAGCTTTGTCGACTGCTGTGGTCGTAATGCTTTACGACTACATTAGTTGTTTCCCGACCATGGTCGTAACTTCTTTACGACCACGTCTTCCTGCTGTATGATCGTGGTCGTAACTCCTTTACGACCACGTTTTCAGCACCTGCGGGCACCTCCGCTCGTCGTCGTGGTCGTAACTCTGGTTATGACCACGTCTGTGAACACAATAAACTCGATAGATTTCCCAGAGCCAAACCACTCATCTCTTTTTAATTTTTTCTCTCGATCACACCGATCGCTATGATCACCTTGATCGTTCTCTCTTTTTCTCTTGCCTCTCGATTACACCGATCGCATTGGCTTCTACTTGCTCTCTCTCGGTTACAATGCTCTGCCCTTTATACCCTGCTCTATGACTTCAACTCGGGTACGACTATGACTACGACTCGAACTCCGACTACGACAGAGTCGTAATCATGCACGACCACCAAGACTTGACTCGACTACCAACTCGTACACGACTTCGACTTCTGACTATTACGACTGCAACTTCCAAACTAAACAAGATTACTAACTCTAACATATACCTTTTGGTGCCCTCAAATTTCTAATACTTTTTGCTGACAAATGACCGGATTCTCTCCTGTCAGAGGCTTGAAAATAAATATTCTTCAGACCCGTCAAAATATGAGCACTAGTACAGCATGGTTCAAGAAGAAGTTCAAAACAAGTCGCAAAAGGTTCGTCGAGCTACACAAATGGACTTCTGTGGCTCACAAGGTGCTTCATATTTCTTGCATAATTTGCCACTTTTTACTGCAGCTTAATCAGCATGCCAAGTACCGGACTTGTATTTACTAAATTTTTTGCCTTGCGGGGCTATGGCCTTTCTTGTTGAACTATTCCGTAACCTGCTTGAGCATCCAGACTTGACTATGAGTCAAGCTTGTACTGATTCATACACAAAAACTGAAGAAATGGCATGGCTGGCTTGCCAGTTCTAGTTTTACGCTATAATCATTCACTTGACCCACACAAACATCATATACATGGTGTCAACAAGAAATGAGCACTTCAACTTTTTTATTCTTAAGAGAAAGTAGAGTCCTAACCAGGGTTCAAAAAACCAGCGGCGGGTAACCGGAAAAACCAGTGGATACCGGTAGTGAAAATACCGACCGGAATTTCTCAAATGTAAAATTGAATTTGTAACTGTATAATACACTTCCTAGATTGGTTTATGCATTGTTTGTGGTAGATTAACTATTGTATGAACTAAAAATGCATGAATTATTGTCCTAGAATGTCTCCACATTTTGTAGGACATCCGAGCTAGATAGTACATGCTAGTTTGAGATCATTCTCTGCCAAAAGACTTTTCTTCCTATGAATCCTATGATAGCTCAAAGTCTATTATGACTTATGGATGTCGAGATGCTAACCTATTACCTTCTGGTGATAATTCTCATTCCTCCTAAGACATCTCTTCTCATTCTACTTACAATTATGAAAATCAAGCTAATGCAATAATTATTTACCAGTGGGTAGAACCCGCATATTACCAACTACTTTATAATCATTAGGTACACTTTCTAATTAATATTGTATTATTCCAATTTCTAATTACACAAAACTGTTTTTTGGATAGTTATCGGCCAGTTACCGGCTGTCAAACCGAACAAAATTCGAATTTCGTTTGACGAATTTTGCCCAGTTTTTTCTCCAGGTTTTTCGGTAACCGGCTGTCAAACCGAACAAAATTCGAATTTCGTTTGACGAATTTTGCCCAGTTTTTTCTCCAGGTTTTTCGGTAACCAGCCAGTTACCGTTATCGGTTCCTTGGCGGGATTTGCCCTGGTACCAATATTTCCAATCTTGGTCCTAATCAGGGTTCAAAACACTGGTGGTTACCGGCCGGTAACTGGATTTACCAGTGGGAGCTGGTAAAAAAACCGATCGGGTTACATTTAGGTCTAATGCATTTTCTAGGTTGGTTTAGGGCCTTTATGGTGCCAGATTATCTATTATATGAGCTAAATATGTTTTAATTATTGTACTCCCAACTTAGTTTTTTTTATTTTTAGTGGTTTTTTTGGTTATTGGAATGGTTACCGGTTTTCAAACAACCCTAATTTAAAATTTGATTTACGAATTTTGAACGGTTTTATTTTCAGGTTTTCCGGTAACGGGGCGGTTACCGGTATCGCTCGCCGGCCGGGATTCCCTCCGGTTCCGGGTTTTTGAACCTTGGTCCTAGCTACCTAAGGCAAACTGCTATTCAATAGTTGTTCTTGCTCAAGGACTTATAGGATGGATTATAGAACTCTGCACTTACTTTCCAAATAGATAATTTTTCTACATAACATAAGTATTAAGTTATTAATACTCTTAGGCATAAAATAAACGGAGAACCAGTGTTATCCAACTGAAGGCACCAAAGATGAATAAACATGGGCTACTCTGTGTTTTAAGTTGTTAATTATGTTTGGCATTTAGTGAATTATTTTAGTCACAGATAAGTTTTTTTTAGTGAATATGGTTCATAATTGACTGAAGAAGAGATTTGCTTTGTTGCTGATTTCTGAGAAGTTCTTGAGTTAATTTTTTTTTAAAAATCATGTCATATGACTTGTATCTTTCCAGCAGCTTAAGAAACCATCTTAATTATTTGCTTGCCACGACCAAATTCTGTTATTTGTGACTTTGCCAATTGCAGTGTCGATTGAAATGATAATTTTACCATCTTGCTGCTGGCTTTCTTGATGAAACTGGGGCAACATGCCCCATTCCTTAAAATCTAATTTATATTTTTAATTAGCTTGCCTTTTTCAATTGGATGAATTACGCACATGAGGAAATGGCAGGTGGCTATGAAGCTTGCTTGCTCCTAATAGAGATAAATTTGTGGAGGTGATTAGTGGAACGCGCGGGTGACATCAAAGCAGATGTTGAGGAATTCTGCACAACCTTACCTTATATATATATATATATATATATATATATATATATATATATATATATATATATATATATATATATATATATATATATATATATATATATATATATATATATATATATATATATATATATATATATATATATATATATATATATATATATATATATATATATATCCTTTCCTCAAAGAAAATCATGAATTTATGGTATGGCCCTGGTTCATCCCCATGGCTACTTGCACAATGAAATGAATTGGATTTTTTTTCTTCTATTTTTGAAATGAATGGTTTTTTTTTCCTTCTATTTTTGAAATGAATGGTTTAGGCTCAGAGTTCCGTCACCGCGTCACGTATTGTCGCAGTAGTCCAACATGCGGAGGCCAGGAGGAGCGTTTGATTGATCTGAGCCGGCCAATCAGTTGGCGTTACAAGCACGTACGTACGTTCTACCGCCGTACGTAGGAATTGGTGGCCCCATTATCTAAATACCAGCAGGTATCTGAGTCTTCTAGTTTCTTGCTGCCAAGATGCAACTCTGGTGCCATCTTCTCTTCAGTAAGCAGCACTTCACCTTGTCGCTCTGGAACACGGCTTGCCTCCTCCTTGAACACTATAAGCATCAGTGCCGGTTCTTCTTCGGTTGCTCGAGTGAAATGAGCTTCTTCTTCACGTCTTTTACTCTGGCATTCCGACGCGTAATGACCCATGTTTTTGCAGCTGTAGCACTTAATGTGACTCTTGTCACGGGTACCATTTCCTGCTGCACTAGTGCCTCCTGCACTCTCCCGATGCGACATACCTCTGCCGGATCGTCCTTTGCTGCGCCCGCGTCCACGCCACTTGCCGCGGTCAGTGGAGCTGAATCCGCGCCCATCCTTCCTGATGAGCCGTCAGCAGTATCACCCTTCTGCCGCGCCTGCCACTCGGCGTGAGTGAGCAACAATTGGCCCTGGGCATTGCCGATATTACCACGTTGCCGTGCCGCTCGTTCTTCATAAGCCTTAAGCCTCCCAATGGCTTTTTCAAACGCCATTGTCTTCAGATCATAGAATTGTTCAATCCCAGCGACAACTTGGAGGAACTTGTCGGGTACAGAATCAAGCAGTTTTTTCACCAGGACTGAATCAGCAAGTGTTTCACCGAGGGAGGTATACTTACTAGAGAGAGTACTGATTTTTCCAGCAAAGTCATCAACTGACTCGGTTTCCGCCATTTGCAGGGCGTCGAACTCACTTTTCAGTGTCTGCAACTGTGCCTTCTTCACGTGATCTGCCCCCAAATACCGAGTCTTGAGACTGCTCCATACCTCCCGTGCCGTCTTCTTCTTTGCGATCTGCAGAAGAACATCCTCGGGGACGCATTGCAGGATGTGCGCCCGAGCCACCTTGTCCTTCTTCACGTCCACCTGGCCTCCTTCCACTGGTTCCACCGCCTTCCATACACCTTGGGCGTCGAGAATCGCTTCCATTCGGATCGCCCATACCGTGTAATTCCCGGAGTTCAACATCGGCATGTGAAACGGCGCACCACCGCTCTCCTTCGCCGCCGTGTGTGGAATCATCGCCGTTCTGCGGAACCATGAGTCCTTGGATGATCTTCCTGGTGCTCTGTGTTAGAGATATATGTATAGTTGTTATTCCCCATTGTTATGAGGGGTTCTTTGCATATTTACCACCTGTACTTTGTGTATATATACCGGCCCATTGGCCTCATATGAATACAAGCGCTATTCATAACATGGTATCAGAGCCAAAACTAGGGTTTTGGCTTACCTAGGGTTCCCCGCGCCGTCGCCGGCCTCCCCGTGCCGCCGTCGGCCTCCGCGCCGTCGCCGGCCTCCCCGCGCCGCCGCCGGCCTCCGCGCCGTTTCGCGCCGTCGCCGGCCTCACCGCGCCACCGCCGGCCTCCCCGCGCCTCCCCGCGCCTCCCCGCGCTGCCGCCCGTTCTCCCCGCGCCTCACCGCGCCGCCGCCTGAGGCCTCCCTGCGCCTCCCCGTGCTGGTCTCCCCGCCGGCCTCCCCGCGCTCGGAGTCGTGTCGCCGCTCGGGATCGCGCCGCCGCTCCGAGGAAGACCGCCGCCGGAGTCGTCGCCGTCGGCCGCTCTCCACGCTCGAGGCCGCCGCTCCGCCTCCTCTGCCCGAGGTCGCCGATGGCCCCGCCGACTCCGCCTGGCGTCCGCCCGCCCGGCCGCTTTCGCCCGGCGCCCGCTCGCCCGCCCGCCTCCGCCTACTGCTCCAGGCGCGCCCGGCCACCTGAGCCCGCCGCCGTCCGGCCGACCACCACCGGCCACCTCCCGCCGCCGATCCTGGCCACCACCGCAGGCCGCCTCCCGTCGCCGAGCCTCAGGGCGCCCGCCGGCTGTGCCTACCGATTGGCCAGATCGGTTTGAGTAGTAGTTAAAAAAAAAGAGCAAAAAAAAACACGTTCTAACCGCCGCGCCGTCCAGCGCCGCCTGTTAGACTTCGTTGCCTTGGTCGCCGCGCCGTCCAGCGCCGCCTACCAATGGGCACCGTTTCCCTCCCTTGCTGCCCGGTGATCTTTGATGGTGTTAATTACACCGACTTCATGTCTCACATGCGCATTCACATGCGTGGTCTTCGTCTCTGGGGCGTCCTCTCTGGCGATGTCACCTGCCCGCCTTGCCCTATTCCTCCGACGGAGCCTACGCCTGTTGCATTGCCCCCGACAGCCGATAAGGCTGCTGCTGATGATGAAGCTGCTGATAAAGCGGCCTCTGCCTACCAGGAGGCTCTGGATTCCTACAAGGATTGTCTGACCGTCTACACTCAGTGGTACGATGACGACGCTCGGGCTGCTGCTGTCTTCATCGCCAGTGTCCAGCCTCAGTTTTCTTCTGAGGTTGTGGGACTCCCTTCGGCTTTCCAGATGTGGACTCATCTTCGTCAGCGCTACGAGCCCTCTGGTGATGCCCTGTACCTGTCCGTTGTCCGCCAGGAGCACTCTCTTCGGCAGGGTGATGCTACTGTTGACGCTTTTTACGCTCAGAGTTCTGATGTCTGGCGTCAGTTG
The DNA here is from genome assembly GCA_017311315.1 of Dendrocalamus latiflorus. Lineage (NCBI taxonomy): Eukaryota > Viridiplantae > Streptophyta > Magnoliopsida > Poales > Poaceae > Dendrocalamus > Dendrocalamus latiflorus. The sequence goes on from CM029611.1 coordinate 892,379, forward strand.
GACTCACTTCGCACTGCTGGCTGTCGTACCTGTCCGTGCTGCCTGGATGTACGTGCTGACCTGGAGTTTCAGCGGGTTTACGAGTTCCTTACTCGCCTTCGTCCTGAGTTCGAGCAAAGGCGTGCCCAGCTACTTGCACGCCACCCTCGTGTTACTCTCCTGGAGGCTCTTACCGAGATACGCGCGGAGGAGACTCGTCTGAGTGGTGCTGGTCTGATGCCACTCCCCTCTGTGCTCGCCGCTCGTCCGCTTGCTACACTGCCTCCTCCAGCAGCTACCACAGGTGGTGGTGGCCGTCCTCCGTCTGGAGGTGGCCATCCTCACTGTTCCTACTGCGACAAGGATGGCCACACTGAGTCTCAGTGCCACAAGAAGAAGCGGCATCTTTCACGCCGTTCTTCTACTGGCACTAGTGCTTCTACGACGACGTCTGCCTCGACTTCTTCAGCAGCTTCTCTCACCGAGCAGGAGATAGCCAGACTTCAACGCCTACTTGCCGCTTCAGGTTCTCCCTCGACAGGTTCTGCAGGTTCTGCTACTGACTCTTCGGGCACTGAGAGACCACCTCCTACACAGTCAGGTACCTCCCCGTGGATTCTTGATTCTGGAGCATCTTTTCACATGACTCCTGATCCTTCCACTCTGTCTTCTATTACACCCCTTGATTCTTCTGTCAGTGTTCTTACTGCTGATGGTACATCTCTTTCTGTCTCTGGTCGAGGATTCCTTAGCAACTCATCTTTTCATGTTCCTTCTGTTGCTCATGTTCCTCGCCTTACCTTGCAGCTTCTTTCTGCTGGGTAGATTACTGACATTGGTTATCGGGTCATTCTAGACTCTGACTCTTGTTGTGTTCAGGATCGCCACACGGGAGCTCTGGTTGGTTCTGGCCCTCGGCGCCGTGACTCACAGCGTCTCTGGGAGCTTGACTGGCTTCACCTTCCTTCCGCTGCCACCATCGCCGCCAGTCTCTCCGCTTCTGCCACTTCGTCTACTGGCTCTTTCCAGCAGTGGCATCACCGTCTTGGTCATCTGTGTGGATCTCGTCTGTCGTCCTTAGTTCGTCGTGGTCTTCTGGGGTCTGTCTCAGGAGACGTGTCTTTAGATTGTCAGGGCTGTAAGTTAGGTAAACAGATTCAGCTTCCTTATCCTCATAGTGAGTCTGTGTCTCAGCGCCCTTTTGATCTTGTTCATTCAGATGTTTGGGGTCTGGCTCACTTCGTTTTGAAAGGGGGTCATCGATATTATACCATTTTTATAGATGATTTTTCTCGCCATACTTGGATATATTTCATGTCTTCTCGTAGTGAGGTCTTGTCTATCTATAAACAATTTGCCACTATGATTCACACACAGTTCTCCACTCCTATTCGTGTTTTTCGTGCTGATTCTGCTGGCGAGTACCTCTCTCGTTACCTGCGCAGCTTCCTTGCTGAGCAGGACACTCTCGCTCAGTTCTCTTGTCCTGGTGCTCATGCTCAGAATGGTGTCGCTGAGCGCAAGCATCGTCACCTCCTTGAGACGGCTCGTGCTCTGATGATCGCCGCCTCTATTCCACCTCACTTTTGGGCCGAGGCTGTTTCCACTGCCACCTATCTCGTCAACATCCAGCCCTCTTCTGCTCTTCAGGGAGCGATCCCTGTTGAGCGTCTCTGTGGTCTTCTTCCTGACTACTCTACCCTTCATCTGTTTGGCTGCGTTTGCTACGTTCTCCTCGCCCCTCGAGAACGCACCAAACTGACCGCTCAGTCTGTTGAGTGTGTCTTTCTGGGATACAGTGCCGAGCACAAGGGCTATCGGTGTTGGGATCCTGTTGGTCGTCGGATGCGGGTTTCTCGGGATGTGACTTTCGACGAGTCTCGTCCATTCTACCCACGTCCTGCTTCTCCTTCGGCTTCCTCTGTGGAGTCTCTGTCTTTCTTGACCTTTCCAGATACACCTATCTCTGTTTTGCCCTCGTCCACCTGTCCCACTGAGTCTCCACATATTCCTCCTGTGGCCTCTCCGCCGTTGTCGCCGCCTGTGTCGTCTCCTACGACTCCGCAGGCTCCTCCCACTACAATACCTTCTCCCCTTATCTTCTACACTCGTCGACCTCGTATTGAGGATCTTCCAGATGAGCCATCTTCTTCTGATGTTCCATCTTCTTCTGATGCTCCATCTTCCCCTGATGGGTCATCTTCTCCTCGCTACGCTCTCCGCGATCGCCAGTCGCTTCGGCCTCCTGCTCGTTTTGCCTTTGCTGGTGCAGCTACTCGTGAGCCTGTCTCCTACCGGGATGCTGTTACTCACCTTGAGTGGCAGCTTGCCATGGCCGAGGAGATTGCTGCCCTCGAGCGTACTGGTACTTGGGATCTTGTTCCTTTTCCATCTCATTCTCATCCCATCACATGTAAGTGGGTCTATAAGATTAAGACCCGCTCTGATGGCTCTCTTGAGCGCTATAAGGCGCGTCTTGTTGCTCGTGGCTTCCAGCAGGAGCATGGTGTTGACTACGACGAGACTTTTGCTCCTGTGGCCCACATGACCACTGTTCGCACTCTTCTTTCGGTGGCGTCTGTTCGCCACTGGTCGGTTTCTCAGCTTGATGTCAAGAATGCCTTTCTTAATGGTGAGTTGCGTGAGGAGGTCTACATGCATCCGCCACCTGGGTATTCTGTTCCTGAGGGCATGGTCTGTCGCCTTCGTCGCTCTCTCTATGGCCTTAAGTAAGCCCCTCGTGCTTGGTTTGAGCGCTTCTCCTCTGTGGTCACTGCTGCTGGTTTTTCAGCTAGTGATCATGATCCTGCGCTCTTTGTCCACACTTCGTCTCGTGGTCGGACTCTTCTTCTCCTGTATGTTGATGATATGATCATTACGGGAGATGATTCTGAGTACATTGCCTTTGTCAAGGCTCGTCTTAGTGAGCAGTTCCTTATGTCGGATCTTGGTCCTCTTCGTTACTTCCTTGGGATTGAGGTTACTTCCACTCCAGATGGTTTCTTTATGTCCCAAGCGAAATATATTCAGGATCTTCTTGATCGCGCCTCTCTCACTGATCAGCGTACTGTTGAGACTCCCATGGAGCTCAATGTTCACCTCCGACTCACTGATGGCGAGCCTCTTTCTGATCCGACTCGCTATCGTCATCTTGTTGGGAGTCTTGTCTACCTTGCTGTTACTCGTCCGGATATCACTTATCCAGTTCATATTCTGAGTCAGTTTGTTTCAGCTCCCACTCAGGTTCACTACAGCCACCTTCTTCGAGTTCTGCGATACCTTCGTGGGACCATCTCTCGCCGTCTCTTCTTTCCACGTTCCAGCTCGTTACAGCTTCAGGCCTATTCGGATGCTACTTGGGCCAGCGATCCCTCTGATCGCCGGTCTATCTCTGCTTACTGTGTTTTTCTTGATGGTTCTCTTATTGCCTGGAAGACGAAGAAACAGACTGCAGTGTCCCGTTCGAGTGCAGAGGCTGAGTTGCGAGCTATGGCTCTCTTGACAGCAGAGATTACTTGGCTACGGTGGTTACTTGAGGATTTTGGTGTTTCTGTCACTACACCGACCCCTCTCTTGTCAGACAGTACAGGTGCTATCAGTATTACTCGTGATCCTGTGAAGCATGAGCTCACCAAGCATATTGGTGTTGATGTTTCTTTCATGAGGACTTGTGTGCATGATCAGGTGATTACTCTTCAGTATGTGCCTTCAGAGCTTCAGATAGCGGATTTCTTCACGAAGGCCCAGACTCGAGCCTAGCACAGCTTCTACCTCTCCAAACTCAGTGTTGTTGATCCACCATGAGTTTGAGGGGGGGGGGGTGTTAGAGATATATGTATAGTTGTTATTCCCCATTGTTATGAGGGGTTCTTTGCATATTTACCACCTGTACTTTGTGTATATATACCGGCCCATTGGCCTCATATGAATACAAGCGCTATTCATAACACTCTGATACCAGATGATGGAGATCAGGCCAGGAATCTGCGCTCACCTCACTGATTCACTCACCGAGCTGTATTTTCAGACGTGCTACAGTAAAATTCAGAGAGGACTAGCTGAAGCGAAGACTTCAGAATTGGGCAAATTTTCAGAGTGTATTCTTGATGCAGTTCTGGAGCAATACAAAAAGTAAATTACATAACCAACTTGGACTCTAACTCAACGGGAAATAAAACAACCGACGCTAACTGAACCTAAAACAGACATTTGACTGACGCTAACTTAAACTGAAGTTCGCGCCTTTTATTGGTTCCGGGTGACTCCGACCCGCGCGTCTCCTGGTGACAACATGTCAGGGTTAACATCTCACACCGCTGGTGTAAATCTGGTGGGCACGAGCACGAGCGGCGTTTTCCTGTGGAACGTCAGGCCGCCGGCCTCGTCCATGCTCACGTCCTCTGCCGTCATCCCCTCCGGCAGCGCCCACTCGAAGCAGTTGAGCAGGTTGGCCAGAGTGAACTCCACGTTCGCCGCGCCCATGGCCAGGCCCGGGCATATCCGCCGCCCCGCGCCGAACGGCAGGAACTCGAAATGCGCGCCGTTGAAGTCCACGTCCTTCACCTCGAACCTGTCCGGGTTAAACTCCTCCGGGTTGTTCCAGCTCGCCGGGTCCCTCCCGATCGACCACGCGTTCACGAAGATCCTCGTCTTCGCCGGCACGTCGTACCCGCAGATGTTGACGTGCCGCATGGTCTCTCTCGGCAGGAGCAGTGTGGCCGGCGGGTGCAGCCGCAGCGTCTCCTTCACCACCATCTTGAGGTACCTGAGCTTGGGCACGTCGTCCGCTTGCACCCTCTCTTTGTTGCCCACCACGGCCCTGATCTCGCCTTGCACCTTCCTGAGCACTCGCGGCTTCCGGATCAGTTCCGACATCGCCCACAGCATCGTCACGGAGCTCGTGTCAATGCCTCCAAGGAACGTATCCTAAATCAAGAATTAATTCCACCGCGGTGACGTCAGTTGATTACTACTTTATTTTACCAGGACGGACTACATTATATATATATACGTGTGAAATTGACGTGCCAAGATTATGGCTTTAACGTGCTCCCTGGTGAAGCGGAGTGTGCCACGGTGCTCCTTCCACAGGCCGATGAGGACGTCGACGAGGTCGCCGCCGTTGTCGGGCTTGGCGCGCGCAGGGTCGAGGTGCTGCTGGATGACCATCTCGAAGAAGGCGTCGAGCTCCTTGAAGATCCTCTCGCGGCGGGCGATGAGGCCGGTCAGGCGGTCGACGAGGCGGCCGGCGGCGTTGGGGAAGAAGTCCTCAGCGGAGAAGCTGGCCATCATGTCCATGGCCTCGTCGAGCACGTGTTGGAAGTGCTTCTTGTGCGTGAACTGCTCAGTGCCGTAGATGTTGCCGAACGCCACCGTGCCGATGATGCCGTCGGCCAGGCCGAAGATGTGCTCGTTCAGCGCTACCGGCTTCTCCCCCGCGCGGCTCAGGTTGCCAATAAGTTTGTCCACCTGATCATGAGTGTATTGTCAAGTAATTAAGCATCATATATATCCTCTCGATTGAGACGTACAAATAACGAAACATCATAGATCTATGTAATCGATTAGCAGATCATGAAATATATATATATATATATACTCGCGGCATACGTACCTGCTCCTCGCGTGCGTACCATGCGGCCTTGACGCGGCGCATGCTGAGGAGCTCGACGATGAAGAGCTTGCGCATCTCACGCCAGTAGTCGTCGTACGGCGCGAACGCCACGTTCTTGTGGTCGTAAGACAGCCGCTTCGGCCCCGGCGACTCGGGCCGGCTGCAGCATTCCACGTCGTGCGCCTTCATCACCTCCCGCGCCGCCTCCGCCGACGACACCACCACCGTCGGCACCAAGCCCAGCCGCAGCAGCATCACCGGTCCATGCCGCCGCGCCAGCTCCCGCAGGCTCCGGTGCGGCAGCGGGCCCAGCTGGTGCAGGTTGCCCAGGACCGGCACCCGCGCGGGGCCCGGCGGCAGCTTGAGCCCTTCCTTTGACGAGCCGCCCCTGCTTCTTGTTATCAGCATCAGGAGGGAGACGGCAGGAAGGAGGGCTAGGAGGAGGGTGGCGGGAAGCTGCCATTGTTGAGGCAGGGCGAGGAGCTGCGAGGGGAGTGGGATGGCCATTTTCTCGGAGGACTAGTTAGCTAGTGGGCTAGCTCCTTGTCTTTGCTTGGTGGTGCTGCCGTGGTTGAAGAACCCATTTTAAGATGTCCAAATAAAGAGGCAGAGGTGGTTTGGTGACCAACTTTCTTTCTTTCTGGCAAGTGACTAGCTAGATGGGTACAACAGCTAATTATCTATTACTAGTAGTGTGCCCGTGCTAACGCTACGGTAAAATACAAAACAAGAACCAAGAGCTTGCCTTCGGAAGGATGCTCGAACCCGCAGTCCTGGATCGCGCGGAGCAGCTCTGGCTTCAGAAGGAAGTCTCTGAACCCGGAGCTGTGGATCCCCACGTACCCCCTGCCCCAGTGGCGGACCCAGGAATAAAATATAGCTAGGGCGGAGTCAGAAGCATGAAGCAAATAGTATTACCCAAAAGCAAAACAATCCATGTTCAAACAACATTGTAATCGCACTAATAAGAGTATATGATACAAAGTAAAAACAACAATTACAATTCGCATGCAAACATATATAGATAACGATAGGACACTGAAAAATACCTCACTAATGAAGCTTAATCCATAATTGTAAATGAACCATATAAGAAGTAACATATCAATTGTAAAAGATAGATCATTGTTTGAGGAAAGGTAAAATAGATCATTACTTCAGGAAAGATAAAAATAAGTACCCTCAGATCAAGAACCAATTTTCAGCTTCTCCTCAAAGCTCAAATCACCCGGCCCTCCTCTCCTCGCCTCCTCAAATTCACTCTCCTTGCCTCCTCAAATCCGCGCCTCAGCCCTCCCCCGTCCCCCGGCCACCGCGTTGCTCCCGCGTTCCCCGGCCACCGCATCACCCGAGCTGTAGCCCAAAGCCTGCCATAACATTGCAATTCAAACATCACATTTACATCACAATCGCTATGAAGTATGAACCATGAATTAAAGAGACGAGGGATCATACCTGAAGAGCGGGGGAGCACTGAAAATTCGTGTAAAATTTAGTGTCAATAGATTCTCGTACTACCTTAAATAAAAAGATTCTTTAACTATTCTTTAACTGTTACAAAACTCGCTGCCAGCTTAGTAGGTACCGATGGATTTGGGTGACTTCGGATGGCACCGGCAGCTAGATCAGCAGTTGAACCCAAAGAGGCATCCGTAAGCATGCTGTTGAACCCAAAGATGCATCCGTTTCCTAGAATCCAGCAGATGAAAATGCCCCAATATTTTCCCTAGTCAGTGCTACAATATTGCAGATACCAACATTTAGTAACTGAAGAGACTATAAGCACTTTTTCAATGTTCTTGATATGTTCCCTTAGAGCACCAGGGGACAAGAATCTGTTATGCCTCACTTTCTCCTGGCATAAGATTCAGACACATCTCAAAATCTCCAAAAAAAAAAAAAACACCCCCGGGAAGGAACTGTCATATCAGGTTGTAGGCTCTAAAAACTGATTACAACTGGCGTTTATATGCTAAATTAGTTTGATATCGTACAGTACAACAATCCTCACAATCCTCTCTTTGGGGCGTCAGAGAGAAATAATTTCTCAATGATGGAATCCTTTAGGGATGATATACCTCAGGTTTCAGAAACTGAGAATGAGATTTTAGCGTCCGCTTTCACAGAAGAAGAGGTTAAAAAGGCTATATTCCAAATGGAACACAACAAAGCCCCGGGTCCTGATGGTTTTCCAGCTGAGTTTTACCAAGCTTTTTGGGGTCTCGTCAAAGGAGATCTCATGGCTCTTTTCACTGATTTTCACAAAGGAAACCTCCCACTTTTTAGCCTCAATTTTGGTATAATTACATTATTACCGAAGCAAAATGAGGCTACTCAAATCCAACAGTTCAGACCCATTTGCCTACTTAATGTTAGCTTTAAGGTCTTTACTAAGGTAATGGCTAACCGTTTAGCACTAGTGGCTCAGAAGGTTATACAACCATCTCAAACAGCTTTTATGGCAGGGAGGAATATCATGGAAGGGGTTATTATCCTTCATGAAACCATACATGAAATGCATAGGAAGAAGCTTGATGGAGTGATTCTAAAGCTGGACTTCGAAAAAGCATATGATAAGGTGAAATGGTCTTTTCTTCAACAAACATTGAGGATGAAAGGTTTTTCGCCACTTTGGTGCAAGTGGATAGATCAAATTGTTAGGGGTGGTAGTGTGGGCATTAAAGTTAATGACATTTTAGGGCATTATTTTCAGCCAAAAAAGGGACTTAGGCAAGGTGATCCCTTGTCACCAATCCTCTTTAATTTAGTGGCAGATATGTTGGCAACGTTAATTGGTAGAGCTAAGTCTGATGGGAGGTTTCAAGGAGTTGTTCCACATCTTGTAGGTGATGGCCTCTCGATCCTCCAGTATGCAGATGATACTATTCTCTTCATGGATCATGATCTACTCCAAGCCAAAGACCTTAAACTAGTGTTAAGTGCCTTTGAGCAACTTTCTGGGTTGAAAATTAATTTCCATAAGAGTGAGCTCTTCTGTTATGGTAGTGCTAAGGATTGCGAGCATGAGTATGCACAACTTTTTGGTTGCAAAACCGAGGGCTTACCTTTTAAATATCTTCGTATTCCTTTGCATCATCGTAAACTCTCTAACAAAGATTGGGCAATCATCGAGGAGAGATTCCAAAAGAAGCTCAGCAGTTGGAAAGGAAAACTTCTTTCCGTTGGAGGAAGGCTAGTTTTGATCAATTCGGTCTTAAATGGTTTAGCTATGTATATGCTTTCCTTTTTTGAAGTCCCTAAGGGTGTTTTACAAAAACTTGATTTTTACCGTTCAAGGTTCTTTTGGCAAAGTGATAGTCATAAAAAGAAGTACATGCTTACTAAGTGGAGTGTACTTTGTAGACCAAAGGACTGTGGCAGGTTGGGTATCCAAAACCTTGGGATTCAAAACAGATGTCTCTTGAGTAAATGGTTGTTTAAACTCATTAATGAGGATGGTGTTTGGCAAAATCTTCTAAGAAGGAAATATTTGACCAATAAAGCCATAACTCAAGTTTATAAACGACCGGGTGACTCCCACTTTTGGTTGGGGCTAATGAAGGTCAAGGATGATTTCTTGGCTCATGGTTTTTTTTCGAATTCAAAAGGGAACACAAGTTAGATTTTGGGAGGACATTTGGTTAGGAAATAAACCCTTAAGGGATGTCTATCCATCGCTCTATAGGATTGTGAGGAAAAAGAATGAAACTGTGGCTAAGGTTTTAGCTTCTACGCCACTGGATGTGTCATTTAGAAGAGGTTTGGTGGAAGGTAATTTGACAGCGTGGTACGATTCAGTCTCTAAAGTTGTGACAGTTAACCTTACAAATGAGAAGGATGTGTTTGTTTGGAACCTTCACAGGAGTGTGTCTTTCACGGTTCGCTCTATGTATTTGAATCTGATTCAAGAGAGAGTCTTACCTACGAAAAATCCACTATGGAAAATAAGAGTGCCTTTGAAAATTAAAATTTTCCTTTGGTATCTCCAAAAAGGGGTCACTCTTACAAAAGATAATTTAGCAAAAAGGAATTGGCAAGGGAGTGTCAAGTGTTGTTTTTGTAACTCTTTGGAGACGATACAACATCTTTTCATTGATTGTCACTTTGCTAGATTTATATGGAACACAGTGCACATCACCTTTGGAATTCATCCACCATCTAGTATATCGGATATGTTTGGCTCTTGGCTTCATGGCATCGGGGCAAAACTCAAAAATCAGATTTTACTAGGTGCTGCGGCTCTCTGTTGGGCAATGTGGTTGAATAGAAATGACGTGGTGTTCAATAATGCTAAAACCAACACCTTTCTACAAGTCATTTTCAGGGCAACATATTGGATCAGGCTTTGGTCCTTGTTAAGTAAAGAAGAAGAAAAACCAATCTTCAAGAATGGATGCCAGATTTTGGAGACGGTCATCATGGAGGTCTTTGCAAAATTTGGTTGGAAGTTCCGGAATAGGATTGAGGCGTAGTGTCTGTTTTTCCTGTATCTTGTGTCTTTTGCTTTGTGTTAGTTCTTGTGCTTGAATGCTCGTGGTTGTAACCTTTAAGCTGTGTACGATCTTCGGATTGTAGAGGCTGGGACCTTTTTCATTCACTTAATGAAATTTTCCCTTGATCTAAAAAAATTGATGATGACAAGAAAGAGCATGCTGAGTTTAGCATTTCTTCCCTAGTCTTAACACAGTAACATTCAGAATTGCAGAGCAAGAAAAATCCTGCATCAAATTCCAACCAGACGATGAATTGTTTGGTGGGTTTGTTCGAAAATAGTAATTGCATAATGGAGGACCTACAAACCGAGAAATTTGCATCTTACCACAGCCATATCCTTCTCCATTTTTTCTATGGAGTTCAATTCTAAGGCTAGTGGCGTACTGTACTGAGCTCCCAAAGCCACAGACCACATTCACAATGCTATGATCCAATCCCCACAAACAAATTGACAAACAGGTACAATCAAATCTGATTCGGTGAGAAACTCCTAAATCAAAGCGAAAAGCTGACCTTGGAGGCGTAGGCCTCGGCCTCCGACAGAGCCCTCCCGAGCTCCCCCGCTGCACGCGCATCCGCACACCTCTCTGCAACAGGGCAACCACAGCGCGTCAGTTGGATTCGATCTGCTCGTTGCAGAAGCTGAGGCAGCGCGGTATGGTAAAATTCCCCACCTTGTCCATTTTCTGATATTTTACTATTACTTATTAGTGGCTCATCAAGCCGGAATGAACATAACAGATATTTTCTTCAAAAGAAGTGTGCGAAATAAACACTTGTGTTGCAACTAACAATCAGAAGTAGCCGTCGACCAGCTTTGTCAGTCAACCAGGTTGTTATTCCAGTAGCAATCACCTAACAATGATTAGATTTCGTTAAGTATGCAATACCAAGCCCACATTTGTACAAAGTTGATACGTGCAACATGGATAGAAAAATACACCTGAACAGCCCCCAAACCACATGTTGCTAGATTACTATTTGTAAGACCTGTCCACAAAGGGAATTTTGTAAGATATCAGACTTGACAGAGTTCTAACCTATCGTCATTTGTTGGGGTATTAAAGTACAGTATTGTGATAGGAGCTTCATGCAAGCATAAATCTAAATCACATACAAATAGGGTAGCTTTGCAGTTGCTACAAGAGTTCCAAATCCAAAATATACAAATCAAACTGGCATAGATAAGCAGCATGCTTAGTAATAATTGATTTTAGCATTTGGATCGATCAGATATTCACATTTATGCTGCAGAGTTCTGAAATATTCAAATGCATGTTTAGTAAACAAAGCTTCATCATGTCCTGCAGAACATACCAGCAGCTTTGAAGATACTTGCAGCATAAAATAGAATGCCATTGACACCACTCAGCTGCTGCAGTACAAGGAGACCAATTCCTATCTAAAGAAATAAGACCAATAAGTAAAAAGGGGAACATTGATGTGTCAAAGCAAAGAATTTAATAGCAAGCCACCAACCATGAGAGGAACACTATATCTCTTCTGCCTGATATCCGCAAATCGTATGGTTGTCCTCCTCCTCGATGATGCAACTGATCTCTGCATAGACAAAGTGTAAAAATATATAATTCACATTTCCTCATGATTTTGCTGCAGAAATAAGATAAAATCACCACCAGTCCATATCACTTGAGAGAAATACATTGACAGGTGTAACATAAAGCATAAAATTGTCAACAATGCATGTATATCACTTGGTAGAAACAAAACTGAGGCCTATTACTACTGGTTACCTTTATTTCATTTACTTCTGCTGTGATGTCAGTATCAAATCCTCGCAGGACTTGCAGTGAAGATTCAAAATCCTCCATCTTTCCCATTTTTGCCTAATACAACAATCTGTTTGATTTAGATCCTGCTGTTAACATTAACACAAGATAAAGCAACATACCAGAACACTTACCAGCCACCTTGGTGATTCGGGGTGGTGCAGGCGGTCGACAAGCGGAGCGATGGATGTGCCGGGTGGCGGCGGGTCGGTCCGGACAGCACGTGGGTGGGGGCTGCGTCAGCGAGATCCCACAGCGCGGTTGCGGTGCGTCCTGCATGAGTCGCGGTCTCAACTCGCAAGGCGTGGTCCAGTCCAGTGGCCGTGCGCACGAGTGCTAGGGTTTAGGGAATGGTGGGCTGGTGGTAATGGGAATTTGGTGGTTACCTGCGGGAAGAAGGAAGCGAGGGGGTGCTTTGGGTGCCTCTGCCCGCCGCGTGTTGCCCACCCCACGGAGAGCCGCTACCGAGGTTGGAGTGGGGGGCCCTCGACCCGCGCCTATTCAGCCCGCCCTGCTGCCCCGACATGAGCGTTGAGGTCACCGGCTCGTTCGCCATGGTGGATGCCACCGCCGCCGACAATGACGGCGGCTTACCCCCGCCACTGCGTGGCGCCGTCATCTCCGCCTCCACCAACTGGCGATCCCTAGGGTTTCCACCTCCTGCATTGGATCGTCGGGGGGTGTGTGCGGGAGGCGGAGATGGGGGAGGATGGGGGAGGCGGAGGGAGGGGAGGCGCGGTGGAGGATGGGGGAGGCGGAGGGAGGGGAGGCGCGGGGGAGGATGGGGGGAGGCGGAGGGAGGGGAGGCACGGGGGAGGATGGGGGGAGGTGGTGGGAGGGGAGGCACGGGGGAGGAGGGGGGAGGCGCGGGGGAGGCGGAGGGAGGGGAGGCGTGGGGGAGGAGGGGGGAGGCGGAGGGAGCGGAGGAGGCGCGGGGGAGGCGCGGGGTGGGTTTCTAGGTTAAATGATGTGCATGATCTGGATGATTTTGGCCTTAGGATCATCAATGAGTAAGAGAAGAAGGTTTGAGGAGAGATCCAGACCATTCATTCGTATGAAGTTGGATTACTTTGGTACACAAATCTGGGTGGACTTAGATTAGGCATGACTGTGGGAGTGGTTGAGGGGGGTGGATTTAGTAAAGAAAATTTTGGTGTATTATAGAGTAGGGTAGATCTGTCGTTTAACCTCATGGTTACCATACAAAGGCCATTTCTTTTGTACTTTTAACTTCTTTGAAAGTTAAAATAAATAGAGCGATTTTTTTTAAAACGGATTATCCAAATGGCTTCCTGAACTTAAAACTATGTGCACCGTCTACGTCGCCGTCTCTATCGTCCATTGCCATTTCGAAAAACATAGATAAAAGATATCAACTGTAGCCCAAAAAAATTCAGGCAAAGCATTAAGGCGTACTAGCTACGTCTTCCCATTGGATTTTTTTGAAAAATTATGTTTTTTTTGCAAAGTTTTACAGAAATTATGTACCAAAAAAATTTCAGAGCTCACAAAATGTATATAATGAAATAAATCACAAAGTTTAACGAAAATTCTGTTCCAAATTTGAAGGAAAAATATGTACTGAATTTGAATGTTACAAACATAAAAAAAATATGCAAAGCAAATACGAGAAAATGTTACAAACTGTGACACAATTTACAAAACAAATACAAAAAAATGTTAGAAACTCTAAAAGGTTTTACAAAATAATGAAGTCTATATGGGCGGCCCCATGACTTAATGAAGTTTATACGATGTACGGAAAAGCTAGAGAAGTTGGGGATACAAGGGAATACAAGGGCATAGTATGGATACGCACAGATCTCGTAGCAAAATGGACAACAGATGGGTTATGGAGAAACCACCATATAAGATATCAGTCTAACTTTTGACTTTTAGCTTTTGGTTTTTTTAAAAAATTAAAATAAATAAAACATTTTTTTAAAGTGAATTCTTTAAACAATTTTCCAAACCTAAAATCATGTGCTCCATCTGCGTTTTTAAAGTGAATTCTTCAAACAATTTTCCAAACCTAAAATCATGTGCTCCATCTGCGTTAACTTCTCTGACATTTGCTGCCATCTTAAAAAATGCAAACAAAAACCATCAGCTATAGCCAAAAGCTATCAACCATAGACCAAAGAAATGAGCAAAAACTTGCAAAGATTCAGACACAGCTACATTCTCTTGAGAAATGAACAGGTCTCTAAGATAGTCCAATGTATGCTGATGTCCGAGGTATGAACAGATCTCTAAGATACTGCAAATTATCTTGATCAACCAGTAAAACAGGCCACACGATGGGGCTGTTCTTTTCGGCTTTTAAAACCGATTTTAGCTTTTGTTGTAGTACCTAACTTTCAAACGGAATATTTTTTAACACGGGGTCCACAAGTTAATTGTAGTATATGTTAAAAACCTATCATCTGTATCATCTAAAATCGCAAGCAAGTGCACTTTGCCTTTGCCTTTGGCTTCTCATTGCTACAGTAACTAACTTTTAAACGATGTGTCTTTTTAAGACGGATCTATCAGGTAGATTGTAGTACACACTGTACCGAGTTCAGCTATACTGGCCAAAATCACATGCGACTTTTTCTCTCTTCGTACTGTTTCTCACGAACAGCCAAAATTTAAAAACCATAAGCCAAAAATCAAAGTCACAACTTAAAAGAACCCACCTATAGTGGACCAGAGCCGCTAGCTGTTGTTACTAACCATCAATCGTAACCTAAAAAAATATGGTCAAAACCTCGCAAAGATTCAAACACAGTGACATAACCAGCCTATATTAGCGGGGGGAAGCGCGAGCGGAGGCTCGCCCACGTTACCCCGCCCGCGCGCTCCGGCCGGCGCGTGGCGGGGGTTTTTTCGTACGGCCGGGGGAGGCACTTTCCCTGTGTTTTCCGAAAATTACGTAAAGGTTCTTTTTTCTCGCGAAAAGGTACCTGCGACCAGTTTTTTTAAAGAAATTTTTGGATGACGCCCCGCGGGTTTCCAAAATTACGTATAGATCCTTATTTACTTACGTACAAGTCCTTGCAAGTCCTTGGTTTTTTAAAAAAAGACCTTTGGTTTTTCCAAAATTACGCATGTGTCCTCGATTTTTTTTATTAAACTCCCTGCGAATTGTCGTCTCTTTTACTTTGGTCCACACGGTAGCTAGCGCGGCGTGCGCCGCGCTTATGCAGCTAGTTATCTCAAGATATGAACAGATCTTTAAGATACTCCAATGCATGCTGACGATAAGAAATGAACAGATACTACAAATTATCTCGATCAAACAGTAAAACATGCCACACGATATGTAGTGGACCAGAGCCGCTGGCTGCTGCTACTAACCAATTAATTAAGATGCTCATATCTATGCAGACGATCGATCTGATCTGCAACGAAATAACACACGATATGCTTTGCATTGATATACGGCATGCACTGATACTGCACATGCTGCATGTTGGAACTTGGATCATCAGCATGCATAGATCGACCATGGTGCCTATCTCCAAGGCCACAAGTTCTCTATAATTAAAACGTGCCAACACTATCGATCACCAAATATATAGCACGAGCTAGCTAGTCAGAGAGATAGATCTATCACTTACCTGGATCAAACTGATTATGCGATTTTAGGTGTTCTCAACATGCAGGTACGCTTACCGCCGACAAATAATTTTAAATTCTCCATAATCAAAAGGCCACAAGTTCAGTAAACCCAGCGACGTGTACACAAGTGAACCACAATCACACATTAAACTATATAGGACGCAATTAACCAGAATATGCAAAGGATCTAATAATATGCTGCTCCATCGAGTAGTATTCAGTTGCTTCGATCATATGGCCGCGTGGGTTACGTACCGAATTCTATTGAAGATATGATTATTACACCGGACTGCACGCTTCGATCATATACATATACATATACATGTGAATCGGATGGCAGCCATAATGCGGTCACAAAAACATAACAACCCTTTGCCATCAACAAAAAAAATATGGCCAACAAGATTTAGCCCAAATGACCTCTCCATGAGAGTGATAGGTTTCCGAACCTGAGGCTTGAGCTTCTAGCAAAGCATCCGAACCTGAGGGCAAAAACCACTACCCTCAGCTCCAGGCCATGAATAGGATAATTGAGCACGTGCTTCTTAAGTTAACGAGAAGCATAGGCTATCACTTTGTCCTCCTGCATGAGGACGCAGCCTAAGCCCAACCGAGATGCATCATAGTAAATAGCGAATTTCTTTCCTTCCTCGGGCAAAGAAATAATGGGAGCGGTAGTAAAACGCTCCTTGAGGGTTTGGAAAGTGGACTCACATTCCTCCGTCCAATGGAACCGCTCACCCTTCTGAGTCAACTTGGTCAACGGCTTGGAGATAGAAGAAAACCCTTAGACAAAACGACGGTAGTATCTGGCCAACCCCAGGAAACTGCAGATCTCCACCACATTACTAGGTCTCGGCCAGTCCACCACTGTTGCAATCTTGGAAGGGTCCATAGAAAGTCCCTTGCCACTAATGACATGCCCAAGAAAACTAACAGAGGAAAGCCAAAAAGCACATTTCTTCAGTTTAGCAAAGAGTTATTGCTTCCGGAGAAGATCAAGTACAATCCAAAGGTGTTACTCATGCTCCTCCATGATACTGGAATAAATCAGTATGTTGTTAATAAAGATAATGACAAACTGATCCAAGTACTAGTGGAATACTTGATGCATCAGGTCCATGAATACTGTCGGGGCTTGGTCAACCCAAATGGCATAACCAGGAACTCGAAGATGCCATAATGAGTGCGGAAGGCTATCTTTAGGATATTGAAAGTCTTGATCTAGACTTGGTGATAGCTAGAATGTAGGTCTGTCTTGGAGAAGAACTCGACACCCTTGAGCTAGTCGAAGAGATCATCAATATGAGGTGAAGGGTAGCGGTTCTTGATAGTCACCGCATTGAGAGCTCGATAATATATGCACATGTGTAGACTCTTATATTTATTCTCCATGAAAGTGATTAGGGAAGCCCACTCAGAAGTACTGTGTCGGAAGCCTTTTCTCTGAAGGTTGTCAAATTGCCGCTTCAACTCTTCTAACTCAGTATGGGATAGATGGTAAGGAGCCTTGGCGATAGGTACGCTGCCAGGGATAATATCAATGGCACACTCAACTGGTCTAACTGGAGACTGGCCTGGAAGCTCCATAGGGAAGATATCAAGAAATTCTCAAATAATAGGCAATTCTTTTGATCAGGGTCCAATGATAGGCTTCTCTAACAGGGCAAAAAGGCACCCGACTTGGTCATCCAGCGACGACCAAAATAAGAGGCAAAGAATAGGAGATTGAGGCATCACTTTTTGCCTTGATAAACAATCTCCCCATTATCCTAAAGAAGAATAATCTTGCAGTCAAAGTAATGGATAATAGCGTGATGAAGAAACAACCAATCCCTGCTCGCAAACAGGTCAAAGGTTGGATTGGTGCCATAACTGCGTCAATGCTGAATTTTGTGGCCTTCAACTCCAGGGTAACATTGAGACAGGTAAGATTGCTAGCAAAAGGTCCATTGGCGGTTGTCACCACCATAGGGTACGGCAAGATACTGATGGGTACAAAGTGCTACCGAATGAAGTGAGATGCCAAAAAGGAGAAACTAACTCCTGAGTCAAACAATGCAAGAGCAGGGCGTGAATTCAAGATAACCAAACCTAAAAGGTCAGGAGTGAGGAAGAGTAAATGGTGAGATGGTAACAATAGGGAGGTAAGACATGGTAACCAACTACACCACTCTTGAGTCGGTAATACGTAGAGACACCCATTAGTACCCTTTGGTTCGATAGCAATGGGAGCAGGAATTGGAGCCACTTTATGATTGCCTGTAGGTGAAGGTGAAAAGGTAAGCTGGTTTGCAGTGTCAGCCAAGCCTTGCGCTTCTGGAGTAGCCCAGGCGGAAGAATGGAATTAGGATTCAGGAAAGTATAAGATTGGAACAATGTCACAAGATAGTAATAGAGTAAAGGAAACGGTAATTAGATATGGAATCATGGTAATATGCTAGTGACTGAATATGCATGCATGAATGAATTAACCCGAAGCCCCGTGTAAGTGTAATTTTTTCTAGAAACTACAGCCTGAGCTCTGATACCAACTGTAGCACCTCACATACCAATATGAGATACTACTATGGAACGTTGTCACCAAAGTAAAGAATAAAAGCAACAGTAGAAATCCCAAGAAAATTAAAACTTTAAGAGTACTTTATTAGAGAACTAGCAGAAGCTGAAATAAATATTTGAAACATGGGATCGGTCCATTTGATCCACCACTGTTCGGCTGATTGGGAGGCTCGACCGAAACGTGGTCTTCATTAGAGAATTCAGTGGAACGTGGCTAGCTTGGATGAACGAAGAGTTCGCCAGCCGAATAGTGTTTTGCACGGCTATGAATTAGCAGATCCATTCCTTTTCAACTGAACGATCTCTTTCTGTCCATCCTTAGTTTTATCTTAATTCTCGCCTTATTCGGCTCCATTTTCTCCTCGCAGGTTCATACGTGGTCTCTGAGGAATTGTTCGGACAGTTGCGCACCTCGGATCGCTCATGTAGCGTGTCTGCCGAACGTGCTCAAGGCAAGTACCTTTGCGGTTGTGACCTTTCCGTTTTACATATCACGTGTTTTCAGATTACTTATCACCTTGTCATTGAGTTCAATTATCATATCACTCATACTTGTCTGGCTATTATCATATCACCAAAGTTAATTGGCTAATATCTGTAGCATCCCTTTTTTTTGCAATTTGTTTCTTTGCCTCGTATTTGTTGTGGCTTGTTTAAATTCGTTGCAAAAATTCAATTTTTGAGTTTAAATTTTCAGCCCAAAAATCCATTAGGCCTTGCCCAATTTTCTTTTCTTCTTTTTAGCCCATGGAGAATTCTTTTACCTCTCATTTTTGGGTGGGCCAGCCTCTCTTCCCCCTTTCTTTTTCTTCTTTTTGGCCTGGCCCTTTTCTTTCTCCCCCGGCTCGGCCTGCCTTTCTTTTATTTCCCCCCGGCCTTTCTTCTTTCGCCGCCTGGGCCTTTGGCCAACCCAGCCTGACGCCCCTCCCTTGTCTTCTTCCTCGCGTTGCCCCCCTCTCTCTCTCTCTCGCCCGCACCGCTCACTCTCCGCCCCGACCGAAACTGCGGCACCGCCCGTGGTTTCTCTGCTCTGGCAATCACCGTACCTCCCCGTGGCAGCTCCGCCGCGCTTCCCGGTGCCTCTGCCTGGCCTAGGCTCCCTGCCCCCGCACCGTAGACTCCCCGCGCGCCGACCTCCCATTCGTCGCCGTGGCCAACCGCCGACGCCACCCCCGGTTTTGCTATCCCCTCCGCATCTCTGTACCACCAAATCCGGCATGGCCACCCCCGCCACCTTCAATTGGCTGCAGTGGAGCCATGTCCTTCCCCACCTCCCTGACGCCGATGCCATGTGTAAGCGCCGCCCCATGTCCTCACCGCCGCACCGCCGTACCCGAGCTGCGTTCGCCGAACAGCCTCACTCCATTCCTCGTGCCATCCCTCCTCAGACAGGCCATCCCGGTGCCCATTCCGTCCATTCGCCCTAGCACGGCGCTAGCACCGCCACGTCCGTCTCCTCGCAGTCGACCACAGGAGGACGTATCGCCGCCCATACCTTGCCCACCCTCTTTTCACCTTTTTCACCTCTATAAAAGCCGAACAAGCGCCAGATTTACCTCACCTTCTCCCCACACCAATCCCCAAGCTAAAAATCGCCGTCGCCAGTAGTTCTTTGGGCCGCCACCGCTGCCAGCCCATTCCGGCGACTCCCGCTTGGCATTGTTCCTTTCCTCGAGCTCCTTACATTTCCAGCAAGCCCCTAGCCAATCTAATTGCATTCTCTCCCCTTGCAGCTCGCCGGTGACTATTTCTTCCCCATCTCCGGCCATCTCTTGCTGCTGCCGGTCCTGAGAATCTCCGGCTGATTCCCCGCAGCCAAAGCATCCTAGCCACCCCACGAAGCCATCTGAGCCAGCAATTTGAAGCTTCGCCAGCCCATCTCCCCCGGCGCCGACCGACCCCCACCGCCATTCGAGCTCGCCGACGCCAGCTTTCCTCAAGCTTCCCCGAGCCTTACTCTCTGCACAGGTGAGCTTCAGGCAGCCTCTAGATGCTTCTCCATCGTCTAATCAACCTCTTACAGTGGGAATCACCGCCGCGACCACTCTCGGTCTCCACTGCCGCCTGGCTCACCGCCGGCTATTCTTTGATCCACCTCAAGCCGATTCGACCGGTCATTGGGTGCGTGCGAGGTTGAGCAGTCCATTTTGGGCATCTTCCCGCGCAACCGTGGCACCTCTCGCCGCCGCTCGGTCGGCGGAGCTCTGCTCCCGCACGATTAGTCGTTAGTTAACGATTAACCGCCGTGGTTAGTCAGCACTAATGAGCCACTAACCTGTGGGGCCAACGAATTTAAAACTTGCTATTAGACTGACATGTGGGCCCTACTTCAATTAAAGAAACTATTAAATCCATTTTAAAAGCCTAAGTCACTAATGAGTGGGCCCCAATTAATTTAGGTCTTTCCAAACCTCAAAAAACTGCTAAATCTGTCCAGGCGGATGGTAAGGATGGATGGTGCTGATGTCGCACGAGAGATTTTTGGCTTGTGGTATGAACCACCTGGACAAATTAAGGATCGAATCTTGTGATGACCTCCTTGTGTAAAATAGTACAACCACAAGCTGGCAAACTATAGGCTTGGCTGAATAATTTACTAGACCCTTGAAACCATCTCACAGTAAGGGAAAGAAGGGATCATGCAAGAGGTATACCAAACTGGCCTGAACGGGACACCGCTTACCGGTGATGTTTGCCAGCTGCACTAGACGTTGTGGAGACAGAAGTCCAGCTGGCTAGATGCTGTGGTAGAACTTCCCACACAACTTGTGGGACCCTTCAGTAAGGGGTAAGCCCATAAGGGTGAGGGGTGATGGGGCGAGATATTGTAAAGACCTCGTGACGATCTCTCAATCTACATGTCAAAGGAATCATGTGGGCCTATCGAGTTGATTGTCTGTTGTGGGTGAAGTGTACACTCTCTGCAGAGAAATAAACTATTCGAATAGCCATGCCCACGATCAAGGGCGGACATGGGAACTTCCTCGAGTTAGTTCTTTTTCTAAAAATCTTGCCGGTGGGAAGTAAAACTGATTGGAGGGAAGTACTCTAAGTTTTGAATATTTCCCTGGAGGGAAGTACTCCAGTGTTACTATGGGTTAGCCAATCTAAAAATCTAGCATCGGTGGAAGGAGACATGTAACTGGTGGATGGAGCCAGCACCCTTATATATTGCATCAATCAAACTCTTGAAAACATGTTTTGTTAAAATGCCAGGTCTTAGGATTTGTACTTATATTAGTTGCAACTGTTGCTCTGCGCAAATAAAGGAACCTAAGCCAACCTTGTTTAAGCCTTGCATACAAATACTTGCATTCTGTGTATGTTGACTCATGGAGTGTGGTTGTGTGTGCTCACCCTTGCTCTCTACCCCTCTCCCCAGAGTTCGCAAATCAAGATCAATACGAGTTCTACCAGGATCAAGCTGGCGAGGGGAATGAAGATGGTGGCAGTTAGGCTAGGACCTAGCATCTCCTTATAGTCTGGCCGACCAAGCTAACTGGTGGATTCAGTTAACGTTAGCCAGGCTTCTAGATAATATTAATCGCACCTAGTTTGTCCCGGTCGCTTGCCTGTGGAGAGATGAGCCCCTCCCTTTTGCTTCCACTATTATTGTATCTGCGTACTGAACTTATTTGGCCTGAAGGCACCTTTTGTAACACTTGTCCCTATATGGGACCTGTGCACTCTGGTATTGTAATAATATGGTTTGTACCGTGTATGAAATGATTCAGCAATGTATCTGTGAGCATTATCTACAGATCCAGGGAATAGTGCAGAGTTATCATAGAGGGTTCTGGGTTGGCTCAAACCCAGGGTCCGACAATATCATATCACCAAAGTTAACTGGATAATATCATATCACTAAAGTTACCTGGCTATTAGCGTATTACTAAACCTTACCTGTTTATTATCACATCACCAATGCTTGCCTGATTGTTATCGTACTACTAATAGTTGTTTGGTTATAGACTTCTAATATTGTTTACCTTGTTTCACATGCTCTTAGGTTTATTAGAATGCTTAGTTAATTATGTTCTAGAATTTATGCTTTTAATTAGTGATTTAGAAGTAATGCTTCAATCATTAATGGGTGGTAACATATGAACATGTTTAATTTGGGTTTAAAATTAGTAGCACTCTTTTTACATTAAGGCTGCTATGTTTTAGTTCCTGATATCATGATTCATTAACTGCTTGATGATGTATGTGGGCCATAATGGATTTATATATACGTGATACCTATTAATCTGACTAATAATCTCTTGTCACATAATAGAACTTAGATGGATGACAACCCTTATGTGAGCTATGTTATAATACCACTTTTAGATTAATTCTCAGATCTCTACCACCTTATTATCATTCCATGCCGCCCTCATATCGGGAGTTATGCTTTCCGTTTCCAACCTTAACAAACCCTGCCACTTATTCTAGTCTTATCCTCGCCATCTCTTAGTTTTCTTAAATTCATATTATATAATCTGTCTATAATGTAATAATTATTTTATCATTGTATTATCATTTCACATCGCCCTATCGGGTTTTAGGCCTTTTATTTCCAACCTTGGCAAATCTTTCTACTTCTCATAACCTTATTTTAGCCTTTCCTTAGTTTCCTTAAATTTACTCCTTACAATCTGGTAATAATATAACCGTTACCTGGCCTGGGGTCACTCATATATAGGAGAGATTTTCACCTACCTAGTAACGTACGGAGGGTCATACGCTTTTGTTATTCAGGATATTACACCCCATCTGCGGTTATACAGTCGATGATAGTGATGTGCCTGACTACTGTCATATATACTCTCTTATAACCAAGTATGTAGGAAGTAATTGCGAGTGCCATTGCCACAACTTCCTAAATAACAAATATTCTTATTTGCACGGTTCCTGTTACCTCTATCTTCGATTAGTATCAGTGTTTTCAATAACATAGTTTCGTTGCAATTAACATGTGTCAAATACTTGCTTGCGTTACTTATCATTTAATCACCGTGTTGCAACCGTTGTTGGGTAGTTGCTGAGATTTTCACATCTCACACTTGCTCTTTCTATTCTCAGGTAAAAGGCCAGGGGAGTGATAGCATCATGTATGGGTGGGAGCACTCCAGTTTTCAGTACCGTGGCTTACCACTATTTATGGTATTTTATTTATTCCTCTTTTAGTTAGAAGTGGATTGGTCCCATGTTTCAAATATTTATTTCAGTTTCAGCTAGTTCTCTAATAAAGTACTCTTAAAGTTTTAATTTTTTTGGGATTTCTACTGTTGCTTTTATTCTTTATTGCTGTTTTAATTCTTTACTGGTGCTTTTATTCTTTACTGTTGCTTTTTTCTCTTCGTACTGTTTCTTGTGAACAGCCAAAATTTAAAAACCATAAGACAAAAATCAAAGTCACAACATAAAAGAACCCACCTATAGTGGACCAGAGCCGCTAGCTGTTGTTACTAACCATCAATTGTAACCTAAAAAAATATGGTCAAAACCTCGCAAAGATTCAAACACAGTGACATTATCTCGAGATATGAGCAGATCTCTAAGATACTCCAATGCATGCTGACGATCAGAAATGAACGTACAGATCTTTTAAGATCTATAAGATACTGCGAATTATCTCGATCAATCAGTAAAACATGCCACACGATATGTAGTGGACCAGAGTCGCTGGCTGCTGCTACTAACCAATTAATTAAGATGCTCATATCTATGCAGACGATCGATCTGATCTGCAATGAAATAACACACGATATGCTTTGCATTTATACGTAGCATGCATTGATACTGCACATACTGCTTGTTGGAACTTGGATCATCAGCATGCATACTAGATCGACCATGGTGCCTTCTCGAAGGCCACGAGTTCTCCATAATTAAAACGTACCAACAGTACTATCGATCTATCACTTACCTGAATCAAACTAATTGTGCCATTTTTGGTGTCTCAACATGCAGGGTACGCTTACCGACGACAATTAATTTTAAATTCTCCATAATCAAAAGGTCACAAGTTCAGTAAACCCAGCGACGTGTATACAAGTGAACCACAATCACACGTTAAACTATATAGGACGCAATTAACCAGAATATGCAAAGGATCTAATAATATGCTGCTCCATCGAGTGAGTATTCAATTGCTTCGATCGTATGGCCGCGTGGGTTACGTACCAAATTCTGTTGAAGATATGATTATATACATATTTTTCGTATGAGAAAATCGGTACATAATTTTTCATAAAACTTTGAAATTTTTGGGCATATAATTTTCAAAAACTATACCGTGGCAGGTTGTGCTAATGACAGGTGGTTTTGCTGTTTACCGTGGTAGAAATCTCGTCTCTTGGAACTCAAGGAGACTAGCAACCGTGTCTAGGTCAAATACGGAGTGAGTGTACAAGTCACTTGCTAATGATACAACAGAGAGCACTTGGCTTCAATTCCTTCTCAACAAATTGAAAAATTTTCAGAGTAAACCACCTTCCGTATGGTGTAATAATTTGGGAGCAACTTACCTCTCGGTCAATCTAGTTTTTTATGTTCCGACTAAATATATCGAGGTAGATTTCCACTTTGTACGTGAAAAGGTTGGACGCAAATATCTGGAGATTAGATTTATATCTTCCCAAGATCAATTAAGTAGCTAACATCTTTACTAAGGCTCCGGTCGGTTGGGTTTATGCTTATGCTTTGACTTAGGTTGTTATAGTAACTAGTTTTTAAAAGGTACGTTTTTTAAGGTGAGGTCTATAGGAACATTGTACTGAGTTCAGCTATACCGGCAAAAATCACATGTGACTATTTCTCTCTATATACTATCTCTTGCGAACAATCAGAATTCAAACACTATAAACCAAAAACGAAAGCTATAGTCCAAAAGAACCCACCCTAAGCCACTAGCAACAAGGCAGTTCACAATATTTCGACATAGTCTAAACCTTGTTCTAGTTGGATAAGATTGAGGGAGACTGTTGAAAGAATTGATAACTATTGTAGAGTTAGAGATGTTAGTAGTAATTATGAGAATATCTCTATGATATGTATATCTAATATGTGCTCAAGATTCTCTCCTCTGTGGTCCTGTTTGTTTTTGGGTTTTTAGCTTCTCCGAAAGTTGAAACAAATTATATTAGATATTTTCTTGAAGTGGTTTCATCAAATGGTTTCAAGCCTAAAATCGTGTACGCCGTCTACTGCCATTTCGAAAAGTACAGATAAAAACCATTAACTACAGCCAAAACCTATTAATTGTAGTCTCAAAAATATGACCAAAATCTCGCAAAGATTCAGACACAGTGGGAAAGGCGTACTAGCTACGTCGTCGATCTGGATCGTGATTCAAACGAGTGTCGTCAGTGCAGATCGATGGCACTGCATCCATGCATGTGAAAGTAGCAGCATGAGGCCATGGGCTCACTGCTGAAATAGAGTTAGCAATAAGCAGCATGAATCATGCATGTGAAAGTAGCAGCATGAGGCCATGAGCTCATTGCTGAAATAGAGTAGCAATAAGCAGCATGAACGATGAGCCTAACCAGACGTCTGTAAATCGTCATAAATAATATTGCACGTACGATTGATCACTGTGATTAATTACGTACGACTTTATCATTGTCTACGTATGTCCACTTGGAAAATTAACATATTAATGGACTGGCATGAGGTGATCATGAGGGCGTCGACATTTCGTAGATTTTGTTACGACTTGAGAAGTTACTCAGATGATCTCATCCGGGACAACCGTCTGCATTCCATTTTTCTTCTTCATCCGAACCAACGGCTCCATGGGGCAGTTACATCCTTGCACATCCATGGTGTCCGTACGGGCATGTATAAATACATATCAATGATCAATGAAAGAGAGATGAGTTCATTTGTCATTCACTGTTTCCAGTTTCTATCTACATACAACACGTTATCAGCACTTTTGCTTGCAACTCTGTGCTCTCGAGAGGGAGGACAGACCGAAAAGAAGACAAGGTATGGAGAAAGATCAGATCAATCTTTGTGAGAAGCATCACAACGCATTACTTGGTGTTCTTGCTTCGATTGATTCTTTGTGTGAATACCTGCAACTTCTTTTTGCCCCTTGCCATCAAGACCCACCACACACACCGGCGACCAATACCTTCATCGCGATTGGTCACGGATCTTCGCCGGCTCGTCGTCGTCCATGGGAGGCGCACGGCGTTTTCCCACCGGCGAGGGCTTCGCGCTATGGCCCTTACCGGCGCCCGGCGCACGCATCCGAGGCGGCAAACCGCCGTCCTGGACTCCGGATCCGTACTCCTCCACCGGCCTCCTCTGCAGAGGACGCCTTCTCCTCCACTTGACTCAAGAACAGAGGGGAGGGGGGCCAATGCGGCGCGGGGGCACGGCAAGCGTGCGGCCAATGGCGGCGCTAGACGCCCGGGGAGGCCCGGTGGCCGAGCCGTGCCGGTGCTTGCGGCCAGACGCGGCCGGCGTCCGAGCCCGGCGAGGCCATCGCGGCCAGACGCGGCTCCGCGGCTTGGTGCGGCTTGGCGTGTCTTCACGGCGCGTGGCCGGCACCCCGGCGCGGCGCGGAGGCCCAGCCCGGCGGTCGGCGGCGGCGCCCACGCTCGCGACGACGACGCCCGAAGCGGCGGCCGGTGGCGGCGCCCACGCTCGCGACGACGGCGCCCGAGGCGGCGCGGCCCGAGGCCGGTGTGGAGGGCTCCCGAGGCGCGCGGCCGTCTGGCCGGTGGCGGCGGCGGCGGGACCCGGCCTGGCCGGCGTGGAGGCCATGGTGGCTGGTGGTTTTGGGTTAGGGTAAACCCTAACTCCCCAAACCATCTCCCTTTTATATGGCTCCCTCCAAATGGGCTTTAGCCCATTAACCCCCCACCTCTCCTCATGGGCCACAAGGCCAATCGGGCTGCAGCCCAGGTTGCCGAAATATTGCAATAACCCCCCTCATTTTTCATGTAATTGCAGCATTATTATTTAAATAAACTTTGTATTATAATTTCGCAGTATTTTTCATCAGTGTGGTAATCTAAATTGTTTTATTGTTTTAGACGCCTGATGTAACCTTGTATTGTACATATGTGTTTCCATGCAATGTATTATACATCAATTATTGCAATCAATCTTATGCAATTTAAATATTAAGTTTTCTAGCTTACCATACAAGCACTTAATATTTTTTTTATGCAAATGCTTTAGGTTGATTTTTTTCTCATTTTGGAATAACACAAAGTTTCTTAACTTTGATATTGGCCATACACAAGGTAGTACCTTCGTACTACTGCGGGATTTATTCCTCAACGTGCGTACCCAATTTCAAGTTTTGAAACAATTTGGTCTACACTTTTGGGTGACTACCTTTATTTATTTTCCAATTGGCCATACACAAGGTAGTACCATGGTAATACTGTGGGATTTCATCCTCAACGTGCGTACCCAATTTGATTATAAATTATACAAGGTCTACACCTAAGTGATTACCATGATTCTTTTTCACATTGGCCATACACAAGGTAGTATCAAAGTACTACTGTGGGATTATCATCCTCAAAGTGCGCACTCAATGTTGAAAAATGAATTAAATAATGTTAATACCATTGGTGATTAACTATGTTGTTCTACAATATGAGAATGTCCCTTAATGTATTTCAAGTTTACCTTGATTACTTGCATTTCGCATTGCTTATTTGACATTGCCAAAGATTGTTAACAAATCCGTGGTCCTACATATGTAGGCACAATGGCTACTCAAGAGTTTGAGGCTCTCGCTCTTGACGGCCACAACTTCCCTACATGGGCGATGGATCTCAAAGTGAGTCTATCGTTGCGCGGAATGTACCAGGCAATTGCAGCTCCCCAAGAAGGTGTAGCTCCTTTGGCTGAGACTCTAAAGTACAATACCTTATTTATCATAAGGAACCACATCCATCCTGATCTCAAGGCTGAGTATCTGATGGAAGAAGACCCACGTGCTCTGTGGCTTGCTCTTCAAACACGGTATGAACAGCAGAAAGCAGTCATCCTACCGGAGGCTGTCAATGAGTGGAACCACCTCCGCATACAAGATTTTAAATCTGTGGGAGAGTTCAACCATGCTGTTCATAAAATCAGTTCTAAACTGCAGTTTTGCGAGAAAGAACCATCTGATGCGGAGAAAATTGAGAAGACATTGTCTACCATGCTCCCCGCACAAATGATCCTTCAGCAACAATACCGTGAAAGAGGTTTCACCGTTTATTCTGAGTTAATTAAAACATTACTTCAGGCAGAAAGGCATAGTGAGCTCCTACTTTGGAACTCTAATCTGCGCCCTTTGGGCACTAAGCCTTTGCCAGAAGTACATGCTAACACTCAGAACAAACCTTAAGGGAATGCTACTAACTCTAGCAATCCTAGAAACTTTAAAGGGAAGAACAAGCTCAAGAGACAGCGGAAGTCTTGTGGTGCTAACAAGGGAAAGAATGTTTCTAAGTCAAAAAAGAACAAGTCTAGCACTTGTATCAAGTGTGGCTGTTACAACCATCCGACTGAGAAATGTCGTACTCCCAAGCACTTGGTGGCTTTGTACTTGAATTCCGTGGGACGAACACGCTCCAATCAAGGACGTTCCAATCAAGGTGGACAATTTGAAGCGCACTTCAACTCCCAACCTGATGTCAACATGGAAGAATTTCTCCAACCTGACATTACTAAGAAAGATGCCCCTGGGTGCTCCTACTCTGCTCCTACAGCTGCGGGACCAAGCAACACCAAGGCACTACCTCCACTTGATGGGAACGTTGACGATATGGAGAACATGATCGTGGAGTTCACTTCTAACGATCCGTTTGGAGACTTTAACTAGGCTCCTACACTTTGAGATACCTT
Source organism: Dendrocalamus latiflorus (assembly GCA_017311315.1). Taxonomy (NCBI): domain Eukaryota; kingdom Viridiplantae; phylum Streptophyta; class Magnoliopsida; order Poales; family Poaceae; genus Dendrocalamus; species Dendrocalamus latiflorus. The sequence continues at coordinate 921,278 of CM029611.1, forward strand.
ATTTAATTATGCCTTAAATGTGGATGTCGTTTAATTGTGAATGTTGTCATAAGCTAGTTGTTGTCCGTACTTCATTTAAGCACAATGGGTATTGTAATTTGTATTAAGAACAATTGATACCTATATATATATTGTATGTATTCTATATATATTTGTTGAGAATTACATATTCAAATTCTCCATTTTGTATAGATTGTACGGGAGTCGATCTGATGGCTGAGGAAATGTGCCTAGTGGATAGCGGTACTACTAACTCTATACTCAGGGAGATAAAATATTTCCAAACTCTCACAAAGAACAAAGGAAATGTTTTAATAATCGCTGGACGCGATGCTGTAATAGTTGGCACCGGTTGGGCCACTATTATGCTCCCTATGAGTACATCAATAACAATTGAGGATGCACTCTTGTATCCCGATTCAACTCGTACCCTATTGAGTTATAGAGATATCCGTAAGAATGGGTTTCATGTTGAAACTCATGAGGACAACAATGAGGAGTTTCTTCTCATATAAAAGATCACGGATATGGCAAAGAGACACTTGAAAAGTTTCCCTCACTCCTGTCTGGATTGTACTACACATACATCAACCCCGTACCACATGTTGCTTACAAAGTAATTTTCCAGAATGTTAACGCATTCCAAACTTGGCATGATCGCCTTGGCCATCCTGGAATAGGGATGATGAGGAAATTTATAAGCAATTCTGTTGGTCACACTTTAAGTGATGCAAAATTTCCCCAATCCTCAGATTTTATGTGCACCGCATGTGCCACTAGGAAATTAATTTTGAGGCCCTCTTACCTCAAAATTCATGCTGAACCTCTAAAGTTCCTTGAACGCATTCAAGGTGACATATGTGGTCCCATTCAACCATTGTCTGGGCCGTTCAGGTATTTCATGGTTCTAATAGACGCATCTACACGATGGTCTCATGTGTGTCTACTTTCCACACGGAACCATGCATTTGCTAAAATTGTTGCACAAGTTATCAAACTTAAAGCACAATATCCTGAACATCAAATACGATCAATCCGAATGGATAATGCTGCTGAATTTTCCTCACGTGCCTTCAATGATTATTGCATGGCTTTAGGAATTCAAGTTTAGCACTCGGTCCCATATGTTCATACTCAAAATGGGTTGGCAGAGTCTCTCATTAAGAGAGTGAAACTTATTGCAAGACCTTTACTACAGAATTGCAATCTACCAACATCATGTTGGGGTCACGCAGTCTTACACGCTGCTGACTTGATTCAATTGCGTCCAACTGCATACCATGCAACCTCCCCATTGCAACTAGTACGTGGAAATACACCAAATATTTCCCATCTGCGGAAGTTCGGTTGCGCTACATACGTACCGATCTCCCCACCGCAGCGTACATCTATGGGCCCACACAGGAAATTGGGGATCTACGTGGGATATCAATCTTCGTCGATCATTAAATACTTGGAACCCCTTACAGGGGATCTATTCACTGCCCGGTACGCTGATTGTATCTTCAATGAAGATCATTTCCCGGCATTAGGGGGAGAAATTGAAAACCACAATAAATGCCAGGAAATCAATTGGGATGCCATAGACATCTCCAACTCTGATCCATGTACTTCTGAAACTGAACTCCAAGTTCAGAAGATCATTAATTTGCAACACATTGCAAATAACATGTCAGATGCATTTACTGATTATAAGGGTGTTACAAAATCCTATAATCCTACGAGAAATGTGCCGGAAAGAGTAGATGTACCAAATAAAACTACTCAACTCCCAAGTAAGAGGGGGAGAAGTACGGCTATTTCCACAGATGCAGCTTCTAGCAAGCAAAGGAAAGGGAAGAACAAATCTTCTAACCCAGTAAATGTAACTCAACCTCACGTTGAGAAACACCCTGTGAAGGTTCAACCTTTACATCCCACATCAACAGTGCACTCAATTACTGATGTTGGGACGTCGGAACGCCCTGATGCAATCATTTTGGGAAATAATGATACATCACAAGGGGTGCTTGAAACTTCCATCAATTATATTGAATCTGGAGAATCATATGACAGAAAGTCTACAATTGTCAACATCTATTTCTCTGAAGCAATTGCAGAAATCATCCAAAATGATCCAGATCCTAAGACCATGACAGAGTGCAGAAAGCGCTCGGACTGGAATCAATGGAAAGATGCAATTCAAGCAGAGATAACCTCGCTCACTAAAAGAGAGGTATTCACTCATGCAATACCTACACCTCGAGGAATCTTTCCTGTGGGATTCAAATGGGTTTTCGTCTGGAAACGGAATGAGAACAATGAGGTGGTGAGACATAAAGCGAGGCTTGTAGCACAAGGGTTCACGCAGAGACCCGGCATTGATTTCAATGAAACATATTCTCCAGTTATGAGTGGAATAACATTCCGATATCTTATATCTCTGGCTGTTCAAAATCGTCTATCTATGCAGTTGATGGACGTAGTGACTGCATATCTATATGGGTCACTTGATTCGGACATATACATGAAGGTCCCTGATGGAATCTCTATACCGAATCCAAACGTCTATGGCTTAAAGCAGTCGGGAAGAATGTGGTATAACCAACTTAGTGAGTTCCTTTTGCAGAAGGGATACACTAACAATGATGATTGTCCATGTGTTTTTATCAAAAAGTCCCAAACGGGATTTTGCATCATATCAGTATATGTTGATGATTTAAATATCATCGGCAACCCACAAGATATTGATGAAGCACGCAATCATCTAAAGACAGAATTTGAAATGAAGGATTTGGGTCAAACCAAATTTTTCTTAGGTTTACAACTTGAGCATCTTCCCACTGGAATTTTAGTGCATCAATCAGCATATATCCAGAAAATATTGGAGAAATTCAATATGGACAAATCACATCCATCCAAAACTCCTATGGTTGTTCGATCTCTAGAAATGGAGACTGATCAATTCAGACCACAGGATGATGGAGAAGAGATTCTGAGACCTCATTATCCTTATCTCAGTGCCATTGGAGCGCTTATGTATCTTGCAAATTGCACAAGGCCTGATATTGTATTTGCGGTGAACTTGCTAGCTCGACATAGCGCTGCTCCTACCAAACGTCATTGGACGGGAGTAAAACATATCCTCAGATATGTTAATGGTACAAGAGATCTTGGATTATTTTTCCAAAGGAACCCAGATCCTAATCTGATTGGATACACTGATGCCGGCTATTTATCTGATCCCCATAATGGCCGATCCCAGACAGGTTTTGTGTTCTTACACGGAGGAACAGCCATTTCATGGAAATCTACAAAACAGACTCTGGTGGCTACCTCAACAAATCACTCTGAAATAATTGCACTATATGAGGCCTCACGCGAATGTGTTTGGCTTCGCAGAGTGATTAACCACATACAACAATCGTGTGGCATTGGTGCCATCGATTCACCAACTATTATCTATGAAGATAATTCTGCTTGTGTTACACAGATGGTGACAGGCTACATAAAGAGCAACATAACCAAGCATATTTCTCCTAAGTTGTTTTATCCCCATGAGTTAAAACAAATGGGTGAAATAAACATCTTGCAAACCAAATCATGTGATAACCTCGCTGATTTGTTTACTAAGTCCTTACCAGCTTCCTCGTTCCAGCAATGTGTTCAAGGAATTGGTATGCGACGACTTCGAGATTTGCAAGATTCAGGGGGAGAAATCTCCTAAATGTTACTCTGTCCAAAGCATCATATTGCACTCTTTTCTTTGTATGAGTTTTACTCACAAGGTTTCTCATATAAAGTTTTTAATGAGACAATATTAGCATAAGCATATGTCGTATTTCCTATTTTTCCCATTGAGGTTTTTTAGGAGATATTAATGACATATATTGTCCTCTAAACTATCTATGAGTTTTCTCCTGCAAAGGTTTTTCTCATATGAGTTTACAATGAGACAATACTCATTATATGTTGTATCAATTTCTCCTTATTTTCCCATTGGGTTTAAAGGAGTTTTTAACAACGTATCTATCAAATATATCTCCTCGTTTTTATCCTACAGGATTTTTAGAAGATTAATACTATTCATTGATCTCAAAGATGGATTCGATCAAGGGGGAGTGTTACGACTTGAGAAGTTACTCAGATGATCTCATCCGGGACAACCGTCTGCATTCCATTTTTCTTCTTCATCCGAACCAACGGCTCCATGGGGCAGTTACATCCTTGCACATCCATGACGTCCGTACGGGCATGTATAAATACATATCAATGATCAATGAAAGAGAGATGAGTTCATTTGTCATTCACTGTTTCCAGTTTCTATCTACATACAACAGATTTGATTGTCTCAAGAGCAAGTATAGACAAAGGTAGCTAGAGAAGCACAGTAAACCTAAAAAATACTTTTTATATTGGTAATAATTCTCAGGAAAATGACGATGATGCTACGATCGGTACTTGCGCGCGCGCGATAAAGCGCCAAAAATAGTTTTTGCAGAGCTCCATGCGTGGCGATTGGCGAGCTCTTTGTTAGCTGATACGTAGTACTTTCTGTTCATCAACACTTCAACATTGGAGATAAAAAGAGTAGTAGTTGGAGTATATAGCGTGGCGATTGGTGATCACTCTATGATATACCCGACTAGCTAGTTTATGATTAGTCAGTATCTCCATATGACTTATTCGTATCTGATCAAACTAATCAACCTGTTTGCATATTGTTCTTTTGTCCCACGATATTCGATCAAACTCCAGGTAAGAAACGTGCCATCCGTGGACTGTTTAATCTTTCATAATCTAGTGATGGATAACTTTATATGGTTGACTCTTCAACCACTTGTGATATGGCTATGCAGTTGCTCTGTTTTTCTTTTTCTCTCGGACTTGCTCTCTGTTGCCATGATTGCCGCTTGCTATTTCTCCCCTCGCGATGCGCACTTTTATTTCTGGAGCGAGAAAACCGGTCGGAGACACCGCGCCGCGCGGCTTAGACTCGTCTCAGGGCCGGACACTGTAGCCGACCTGGACAGGCTCTGACACGGATTGAAAACTGCCTTGTGGCTGAAATCTTTTTCCTGCGCACGTACTGCTGCTTTCTCATGTGCGGGGAACAAGGAAGAGAGCAAAAACACGTGACTTCTTGGTGCATATGGCCTTTTCTCTGTGCTGGCGCAAGAAAAATCTTGTCTCTCCTGATGCAACCGAGAGACAGTGAGCTCTCTATCTTGTCTCTCTCTCTCTCTCCTTTCACCTTTTTTGCTCTGTTCTTGATCTTTTCTTGGCGCAATGCTCCTGTCTATCTTGTATCTCCTTTTTCTTTGTTGAGCGCGGACTGAGAAAAAAAAGGAAAACAAGTAGCTGACTATCCTCTGCTCGGGACGAGACAACATGCGATGCTGCCTTTGGAATATGGTGCTCTACTGCGACTACTTCACCTCGGGAGGCCTTGCTGCTGAGCGACGTTTGACGGAATTGTTGGACCGGCGGCACTCTGGACGCGTCGGAACTTTGCGTACGCGCCGCGCAAAAGCTTTGGGAGCGCTGCGGGAGATGAGCGCAAAACAGAATTACTGAGACGATTTTTTCAGCAACTCGGTTCTCACCTAGGCTCTGATAGCACTTGTTAAAACTTTGATCCAGGAGAAAACACACATATTGCAAATAATCTGAGAGAACACAGAAGAATTTCTGAATTTCTCTTTTCTCTTATTTGCTCCCCTTTTTCTTGCTTTTCTCACAAATCAGGCTATAAGCCTCGTCAATATATATGTTAACAGTTTTGCTATTGCACAGGCGACTGAAATTTTTTTATCTTTCAGTCATCTGAAATTGCACTCTCAATCAAATGAAATTGCAGCCCCCCTCGAAAAAAACAGTTGCAACTTTAGGTGATTCAGAGTGCAACTTCGGTGACTGAAAGATAAAAAAATTTCAGTCGCTTGTGCAATAGTCACTCCCATATGTTAATAATCTCCTACTAGTGTATGTATTCGGACTTCAAATTGGACACAACTTCAACTTGAGTTACACACGAAGACAGACTCTACTATGTCTTGAACTCTAAGTAAAAATTATTTCTAACAATAACTATCCTAGAGTTAGAGATGTTAGTAGTAATTTTGAGAATATATCTATGATACGTATATCTAACTAGTACTCGGGATTCTCTCCTATATGGTCTTGTTCTTTTGGGATTTTGGATTCTTCGAAAGTCGAAACAAATACAGCGGTTTTTAAAGTGGATTTTTCAAATAGTTTCCTAAGCCTAAAACCATACGCATCGCTCACTACTGTTTTAAAAAACACAGACAAAACTATCATTTTCAGCCTAAAAAACATGGCCAAAACCTCTACGTCGTCGATATGGATCGTGATTCAAATGAGTGTAGTCGGTGCAGATCGATAGTACTGCATCCATGCATGTGAAAGTAGCAGCATGAGGCCATGAGCTCATTGCTGAAACAGAGTAGCAATAAGCGGCATGAACGATGAGCCTAACCAGACGTCTGTAAATCGTCATAAATAATATTGCAAGTACGATCGATCACTGTGATTAATTACGTACGATTTTATCATTGTCTGAATATGTCAACTTGGAAAATTAACATATTAATGGACTTACATGAGGTGATCAGGGCATCGACATTTATTGTGTCTCAAGAGCAAGTGTAGAAAAAGGTAGCTTCATGTGGTTGACTATTCAACCACTCGTGGTATAACTATAAATTTTTTTTATCCGATCACATTGAGGGATCTAGAGATATCTCTCCTGTTATATAGAAGAGATAAATCCTATATCCGACCCGTCACATTCTTCTGTATGTTTCATAGCATACCCAAAAACTACCCAATTATGAAGTAACTTTTGACAACCTATAAGTACACTATTACATATGTAGAAAAATATTCTAATATCAAGTACAAGGATTATACATTATCATTGTTTCAGACCAACTGATGACATATAAAAATAATAATCTCAACTGTGTCTCAAGGTAGGTCAATCCATCACCATACTTTCTAACATGTCTATATATTATTGATTTGATATCCCCATACCTATTACCTCTAAAATATGGTTATCAATCAATACATATGTTGATCTATAAGTCACTGGTGTCCTGGCTTGTGAGATTCGGATAGGAGTCTTTTAGAATGACATCATACAATAAATAAAGAGCTTTACCAACAAGACAAATACTTGCTAATCTTTATAACTGATAATTTATTCAAGGAACATAATAACATTTATTCAAAAAATCATAAATATAGAAATGATACAATTATTTCCATAATTGTCTCTGGCATATCACTAACAAAATTAACATATTAATGAACTTGCATGAGGAGATCAGGGCGTCGACATTTATTGTGTCTCAAGAGCAAGTATAGAAAAAGGTAGCTAGAGAAGCACAATAAACCTAAAAAAATAATTCTTATATTGGGAATAATTCTCAGGAAAATGACGATGATGCTGCCGTCGCGCGCGATAAAGCGCCGAGAATAGTTGTTGCAGAGCTCGATGCGTGGCGATTGGCGAGCTCCTTATTAGCTGACACGTAGTACTTTTGGTAATATCTGTTCATCAACACTTCAACATCGGAGACAAAAAGAGTAGTAGTAGTAGTAGTAGGAGTACATAGCCGTAGAAATCCCCAATTAATTAATTAATTAATTAGATGCCCGGGTAGAGGTGCACCGGCAGGCGCGGCTGGGCGTGCAGCACCAGCGGCTTGGCCAGGAAGGTGTCGTGCGTCGACTCACTCAGCTCGACGGCCGCCACCCCAGCCGGCATGCTCCAGGTGAAGCCCTGCAGGAGCCTGCCGAAGAGCATCACGCTCATCGCCGTCCCGAGCGACGCCGCGATGCACCCGCGGCGCCCGGTGCTGAAGGAGATGAACCGCAGCTCGTTCTCCGTGAGCGCCACCGCCGAGGTCGGGTCAGCAGCCATGTGGCGCTCCGGCTTGAACCGGAGCGGCTCGTCCCAGACCCTCGGGTTCCGGCCCAGCCCTGTCCGGCTGAGGATGACGTGGCTGCCCTTGGGCACGCGGTAGCCGGCGATGGTGGTGTCGGCGAGCGCGACGTGCGGCACGTTGAAGGGCGCGACGGGGTGCAGCCGGAACGCCTCGCGGATGCACGCCTTGACGTAGTTGAGCCGCGGGATGTCCGACTCCTGCACCAGCCGCTCCCGCCCGACCACCCGGTCGATCTCATCCACCGCCGTCTGCAGCGCCTCCGGGTTGTTCATCATCTCCGCCAGCGCCCACTCCACGGCGTTCGACGGGTTGTCCACCGCCGCGAACGTGATATCCTGCACGCACGTACAATAGTACACGCAATGCAAGTACACGTTAGGTTCATTAACTAGTATTTTTACATGCTAGCTGTACAATACTACCTTGTGTTTGATGTGCGTGCGTGCATGCATTTTTTTTTCGGTTTTACGGACCTGAGACTGTGCTTTGACCTCCTCGATGGTGAGCAGCGGGTTGCCCTCGGAGTCCTCGAGCGTGATGAGCACGTCGAGGAAGTCCTCGAGCTCCTGCCTCTCGCCGCTCTTCCACTGCCTCCACCGCTCGTCGATGACCGTGTCGTGCAGCCTGTTCACCGTCGCGTTGGCCTCCTTGATGGCCTTCTCGTGGCCGTCGAGGTCGAGGCCGAGCAGCCATGGGAGGTAGTCGGAGATGCAGAACGCGTAGAGGAGCCCCAGGGAGGTGAACACGGCGTCCACGTGCTGCACCTCGAGCGGCCCCGGCCCTCCGTCGGGCTGCGGCTCGCCGAAGTAGCGCTTGCCGAAGACAAGCCGGCGGATGACGTTGCCGCAGTAGTGCCGGGCAACGTGCCTGACATCAACGCTGGCGCCTGAGCTCCTGGTGAGGTTGTAGACGTAGCGGGTGAGGTTGTCGGCCTCGTCGGCGCGCTTGTCGTGGAGCCACTTGTGGCGGGAGGGGCAGATGATCTCGGAGGTGAGCACCCGGCGCATCTTCTTCCACTGGTCGCCGAACGGCGAGAGAACTGCGTTCTTGTAGCCGCCGCTGAACGTCCTTGACGCGAAGGTGAGGGGGCGGGACACGAAGTTGGCGTCCTGCTTCTGGAGCACCTCCCGCGCGATCTTGGGGCAGGTGACGGCGACGACGTGGATGCCGCCTAGCCGGACGCAGGCGATGTCGGTGCCCATCTCCTTCATCATCAGATGTATCCACCGGAACGCCGGCTTGTTGAGCATCATCTCGGGCACGTTTCCCACGACTGGCCACGGCACCGGTCCCGGCGGGAGCGGCGCAGCCGAGGACGCGCAGCCGCTGATCTTCCTCTGCGGCCTAAGCCGTTGGACGAGGTAGATGAACGATACTGCGAGCAGCAGTGCTTTCACAAGTGGAGAGGAGGTGATCGTTCCAAGCATTGTGGAGGCCCCCAGCTCCATTGTGTTAGTTGCTCCGAGAAGTGACACTGTGACAGTGAGGAAATTAATAGTGCTTGCTTGTGCACTACACAGTCACTGGTAGCGGCCGGGAAGAAGAGAATAGATGGGAACCGCACAGAAACGCAGTAGTGAGATGATCTCTATTTATAGCCTGTTTACAGGTATGCTACATGAGATGCAGAGTTACAGCTAGACACGAAGGAGATATACATACGATAGAGATATTCTCAGGAGGGAGTTGCTAGCGTCCGGATATCCGATCTGTGCGCTAGCTCTGTACACCGACAACATTTTTCGTTCATGTATGTAATATTTCTCAGCCATATATGCAATAAAAAAATTGATAAAAAATCTCAGTGTTACATACATGAAATCAAAATGTTATACACATAAAATCAAAATATTACATACATAAAATCAAAATGTTGCAACAAAAACAACATTGAGAAACATAACAGGTTATGTTAGCATCCTCTAATTTACTTTTGCTGAGCACGCCTCATGGGCACAAGTAAGAAGCGATAAATAAAAGTTAGGAAAAATCTCGGTCACTAGCTAGATGAATTTCACATGAAATTATATATTCTGTTACTATATGCATCAAAAACTAGGAAAGCGTGAGGGAGAAAAAGATCCTAGCCATCTTTCTTCTTTTCATCGCCAGCTGCCATCCATCTCTAGCGCGTGATGCCTTCTCGAGCCGTCACGCGCGTGATCGCCGTCGCTCGGCCGCATGTCTGCGTGCAACGCAACGCAACGCCAGCGCCATTCGAGTTCTCGCCAGTGCATGCGCGCACTTGGGTGATAGTTGGCAAGGCATGCATTGCATGCATGCATGGCTCTACATGCTTATACGTAAGTGCGTACAAAACAAACAGTTATATCAAAGTAGCAGGTGTGTCTATTTGGGGATTAATTAGTATATCGGTTTGTCTGCTATAGTTTTCTATTGTAATTTCATGTATTGTTTATGATTAATTTGATAATGTCATCTACTAGATAGTTGTAGAGAATTTAGTTAGCTTTCTGTAGAGAATTTAGTTATATCAATTGGATGATTAAATCAAGAGTTAGGATTTTTGTAAGCCTGCTGTATGGAAAATTATAGTCTTTTGGCAGCACTTGGTAATCTGTATATTACAAATACTAAATGGATGATGTTGTAGGGGTGGCCCCCACCTAAGCCCAGCAGGCCTGTTAGAGGAATGTTAGGCCCAAAATGAGATATGTGTAATGACATATGTGCCCCTGAGGGGAATACTCGGATGTAAGGGTATAATTGTAAAAGCACTCCCCGTGCGGATATATATACAACACAGGCCACGGGGAGAAACCCTAAGCCATTGCTCACCTAACTCTCCACTACCATACTCTCTCTCTGTTTGGTTTGTAACCACAACAGTTGGCGCCGTCCGTGGGGAGGACAAGAGCAAGCCTCCAGATCCGAAGAAGGATGACACCAAAGAAAGCTTCATCGTCGGCGGCGAAGAAGAAGAAGGTGGGAAAGGCGAAATCTCGCGTCAATACCAGGGCTTCGGCGTCGGTAGCCGCGGGCGTGGGTGGCGATGCGGGTGTGACGGTCGCGAACATCGCTGTTCACGACGCGACGCTCAACCTCGCCGCCACTGCCGCGACGCTCGACCCCGCCACCACCGCCGCGACGCTCGACCCCGCCACCACCGCCACGGCGCCCGACCCCGTCATCGACCTCGGAGTCCATCACGCCGCCACGGTAGGTAGCCCAGGAGTGCAGGCTGCGGCTGCCGCCGTCCCGGTGGAGCGTCTGGATGCGCCGGCGGCCCCGGTCACGCCCACGGGGGACAACGCCCTGCTGACGGTCCTCGGCACGCTCCGACGAGAGTTGGCGGATCTCCGTGGAGCCGTGCAGGATATGCAAGAGGCTCGGGGCCAGCAGACCCCACCAGTGGTCGTATCGGAGCCCACTCCGGAGAGGGCAGATAGCCGCGACGTTCTCGCGTCCAGCCGCGTCCTGCTGCGACGCGTGGACTTGGAGTCTCCGCTTTCTGCAGGTTTACAGCAAGCGGCGTGGCCGGAGGACTTCAAGTTCCCCAGCGCCATCGAGCCGTACAAAGGCGACACGGACCCTCGGGAGTTCATGCGCGTATACAAGACCGCTATCGAAGCCGCTGGCGGAGATGACACTACGAAGGCGAAGGGACTTCCCCTCGCGTTGCAGGGAGTAGCGCTTTCTTGGTTTTTCACCATTAAGCCAAACTCCATCTACGCCTAGGAGCAGATCCGCGACCGCCTCTACAACAGCTTCCAAGGAAACTATGTAGAGCGCGTCGACGCAGATCAGCTCTTCGCCGTCAAGCAAAAACCCTCGAAAAAGCTCCATGACTACTGCAAATGTTTCACCAAGGTACGCTTCCAAGTCAAGGATGTCAACGAAACAATCATCATCAATGCAGCGATACAGAGTCTTCACCCGGGGCTGCTTGCTGAATACAACGCGCGGAAGCCAGTCAAGTCGGTGGCGAAGCTCTTCGACAAAATGGAAGAGTACGCCCGGGCAGAGGAAGATGCGCAAAGACGCAAGGGCAATGACTCCGACACCGCTCAGGCAGAGGGGTTGTCGCAAAAAGGAAACGCGAAGGACGACTCGAGAACAAAACGCAAGCAAGCGTCCGTGGGAGACGCTCCTGAACGTGTTGACGCCGGGGCGCACGGGAGCCCGTCAAGCGGTAGGCGCAAGCCCCGGCGTAACCAGCGAAGGTACCAAAAGGCTCGCCACGTCCTCGCCACACAAGGCATCCCCCGGGAACCTATCCTCGCCCCACGCCCGGGAGGGGGACGCGGAGGAAGCTGCGACGAGAGGCCGCGTGCGGAACAGGAAATCCTGGATTACGGCAGATGGTGCGAGGTGCATGGCTATGGTGACCATTTCACGCGGGCATGCACCGAACTTATGGCGCTGCGACAAGCGACTGCCCGAGTTTGGGCCTTGGAAGAGCAGCCGCAAGGAAGTCCCCCGCACGCTGGGGCCCCAGGAGGGACCCAGCAACACATCGTTAGCGTCATCTCTGGAGGCTCCTCGTCGAGAACCTCCTCGGCGCAACCACCCCTGGGGACGCCGCACTGCAACATCACCTTCACGCCAGCCGATGCCCAGGGCGTGGAGTTTCCCCATCAAGATCCCTTGGTCATCCAGGCCGACATCGCAGGCCGCGATGCAGGCGCACCCTCATCGATGGAGGAAGCTCCGCAAACATCTTGTTCGCGGAGGCCCTCGATCGCATGGGAATACCTCGGAGTCGCTTGAGAGCATCGGAGACCCCCCTCCAAGGTTTCGGAGGCCAACCACTGAAGGCCTTGGGTCAGGTATGTCTCCGAGTCTCCTTGTGCCAGGCTGACAACGTCAGAAGCGAGGATATCGTCTTTGATGTCGTGGACATCCCGCACTCATACAACGCCATACTGGGCCGGCCTGCCATTAACTCCTTCGAGGCGGTCCCGCACCACGCCTTTTTGTGTATGAAGCTCCCAGGCCCGCGGGGTGTCATCGCCATCTTCGGCGACCAGGACCTCGCTAGGCATGTCGAAGTCGGCGCTAGGAGTCCGCACCGCAAGGTGCACGTCTTGACGACAAATTCAAGGCGGACACGCCATCCGCTCCAGGATGGACACCTAAGCCTCACCCAGAGGGTGGGGTCAAAAGGGTGCCTCTCCAAGCGGAAGGGCAGTTTGTGTCCATCGGCGAAGGCCTCCCTCCGGAGGTGGAGCAAGACTTACTCCAGATTCTTCGGAGTAACGCAGATGTCTTCGTGTGGTCTCTGGAGGATATCAAGGGTGTGGACCGCGCCCTCATCGAACACAACTTGGCGGTCCGCCCCGACGCCAAGCCAGTCAAGCAAAAGCTCTGCCGTATGTCCATGGACCAGCAGCAAGCGGCCAAGGTGGAGGTAGCGAAGCTTCTCCAGGCTGGAGTTATTCGCGAAGTCCAGCATCCAGACTGGCTCGCCAGTCCGGTCCTGGTCAAGAAAGCCAGCGGCGCCTGGCGTATGTGCATCGACTTCACCGCCCTCAAAAAGGCATGCCCGAAGGATGACTACCCTTTGCCGCGCATAGATCAACTGGTTGACACCACCGCGGGGTGTGAGCTCAAGAGCTTCCTGGACGCCTACTCCAGCTACCACCAGATCTACATGGCCAAGGACGACGAGGATAAAACCAGCTTCATTACGCCGGTTGGGACCTTCTGCTTCGTCAGGATGCCCTTCGGCTTGAAGAACGCGGGTGCAACCTTCACCCGCCTCGACGCGCTCGCATTAGCTGCTCAGCTCGGGAGGAACGTGGAGGCCAACGTCGACGACGTAGTAGTAAAAACCAAGCATCTTGCCTTCCATGGTCAGGATCTTCAGGAGACCTTCGACAACCTCAGGAAGGCAGGCATCAAGCTCAACCCGAACAAGTGTGTTTTCGGTGTACAAGCGGGCAAGCTCTTGGGCTTCCTCGTGTCCGGACGAGGCATCCAGGCGAACCCCGACAAGGTCGACGCCATCCTTGGCATGGAACCGCCCAAGACACCGAGGGAGGTCCAGAGGCTGGTCAGCCGCATGGCGGCTCTGAGTCGCTTCCTGTCTAGGGCAGCAGAGCGGGGCTTGCCATTTTTCAGGACTCTCCGCGATTGCGACGGGTTTCATTGGGATGACGATTGCGCAAAGGGCTTCGACGATCTCAAGAAACACCTCGCAAGCCTTCCTACTCTAGTTGCCCCAGCACCAGAGGCTCCCCTCCTGCTCTACCTCGCCGCCTCAGCGATGGCGGTCAGCGCCGTCCTTGTCCTCGAAGAGGGCGCTCTCCAACGACCCGTGTACTTCGTCGCTGAAGCCCTTCAGGGCGCCAAGACGCGGTATACGGAGCTCGAAAAGCTCGCCTACGCGCTGGTCATGGCCTCAAGAAAGCTCCGACACTACTTCCTGGCCCATCCGATAACGGTGCCATCCTTGTTCCCCTTGGCGGAGATGCTGCACAATAAGGAGTCCACAGGGCGAATCGGCAAATGGGCAGCCGAGCTTGCCCCATTCTCCTTAACATATGCCTCCCGAACGGTGATCAAGTCCCAAGTTTTGGCAGACTTCCTCGCGGAGTGGACCCCTCCAGCTCAGCCTGTCCACCAGCCAGAAGACCTGGTGTGGATGCTCAACACCGACGAAGCCTATGGCGTTGTGGGCGTGGGCGTTGGCGCAGTCGTTACTACACCTGAGGGGCACCGCCTGCTGTACTCGGCGCGCCTCGCATTTCCTGCCACCAACAACACAGCTGAGTACGAGGCGTTACTCTTTGTCCTCGGGAAGCTCAAAGCGCTGGGTGTGAGGCGTGTCCTCGTCCACACTGACTCACGATTGGTGGCGGGCCATGTGGACAAGTCATATCAAGCCAAGGACCCGGAGCTAGCCAAGTACCTGGCAGCCATAAGAGCGAAGGAGCGGCATTTTTTGGGTGTCACGGTGAAAGCCATCCCTCAGGCGGACAATGAACAAGCCAATGTCCTTGCAAAGGCCGCCAGCCAGCAGCTCCCAACTCCCGGGGGGGGGGGCATTTTACGAAGTCCTTCCAACGGCAGCCATCGCACAGGACAACCGCGATGCAGCCCTCGTCCACCAGATCACCCAGCAGGGCGACTAGCGAGAACCTATTTTCGGTTTTTACAGGGCATCGCGGAGCCGGACGACCCCGTCGAGCTCCAGCGTTTACAGCACCACGCTAGGTCCTTCCAGGTGCTCGATGGGGTGCTGTACAAAAAAGGGGTCTGCGCACCTTTTCTGCGGTGCCTTTCACGCGAAGAAGGAAAACGGCTCCTTGCAGAAATTCATGCGGGACTCTGCGGTTCGCATCTTGCACCGAGATCGCTAGTCGGCAAGGAATTTAGGCAAGGTTTTTACTGGCCAACAGCCATCGCCGACGCCCAAGGTCTCGTGCGTCGGTGTCAAGGCTGCCAATGGATAGGGCGGGCCAGCCACAGGCCCCCGACAAGCCTCAGCCCCATACCTCCGGTATGGCCGCTGGCACGATGGGGCATTGATGTCATAAAGTATGCGCGGCATATGGTGCGCGCTCTGGGTCGTTCCATATGCCCGCGAGAATTCCAGCCAGGGGACCTCGTCCTCAAGATGGCACTCCACACGAAGACGGTAGGCAAGCTGGAGTCCAGATGGGAAGACCCGTACATTGTCGCGGAGGCCCTTCAGAAGGGAGCATACTGCCTTGCCACATTGGAAGGGCAGACGTTTCGCCATACATGGAACGCGGACAGGCTGCGGCGGTACTACGCCTAAGCCGAGTGTGCAAGCGCGAGGATCCTTGGCGGCTTCGGGAAGCACCTTGCCAGGCCCCTGCGCGGACTGCTCCAGCACTAGAGACTCACACCGTGGACTGCTTCGTCACCGAGCAACGACAGTTGCGGCCGTTTCCGTCTTTAAGCGGTCAGCGGTCAGTACCTCACCTTTTGTAATCGCTCACCCGCGCAAATGAGAATTTAATGAAGTTCACCGTTTGCAAAAAATTGTCTTGTTTCCCGCAAAAGCGCACGAAGGATTACCTTCGCGCGCACTCTTTAGGATTATAAATCAAGACACGCGTTCGCGCGTGCACTCCACGGAGTATAAATAAGATGTAGCGTTGAGGTCCGCCTCCACACACACCTTCGAAAGGTAGGGGACGGAGCGCTCGCGCGTCCACTTCAACTAGGCGCCAACTCCGCTGCCACCCCTTCGAAGGATAGGGGATGGAGCACTCGTGTGTCTACTTCGACTAGGCGCTAGCTCCGCTGCCATCCCTTCGAAAGGTAGGGGACGAAGCGCTCGCGCGTCCACTTCGACTAGGCGCCAGCTCAGCTGCCACCACTTCGAAAGGTAGGGGACGGAGCGCTCGCACGTCCACTTCGACTAGGCGCCAGCTCCGCTGCCACCCCTTCGAAAGGTAGGGGGCAGAGCGCTCGCGTGTCCACTTCGACTAGGCGCCAGCTCCGCTGCCACCCCTTCGAAAGGTAGGGGATGGAGCGCTCGCGCGTCCACTTCGACTAGGTGCCAGCTTCGCTGCCACCCCTTCGAAAGGTAGGGGACGGAGCGCTCGCGCGTCTACTTCGACTAGGCGCCAGCTCCGCTGCCACCCCTTCGAAGGATAGGGGACGGAGCGCTCCCGCATCTACTTTGACTAGGCGCCAGCTCCGCTGCCACCCCTTCGAAAGGTAGGGGACGGAGCGCTCGCGCGTCTACTTCGACTAGGCGGCAGCGAAGCTGGCGCCCCTTCGAAAGGTAGGGGACGGAGTGCTCGCGCGTCTACTTCGACTAGGCGCCAGCTCCGCTGCCACCCAACCCCGACATTACACTTGATCTGCGCCATTTTCGTCGCGCCGAGGAACCTCCTTGAGCCACCGGAGGAGGTCCCCCTCTTCACGTAGGGTTCGCCGCAACACGATCTTGGCTGCGTCTTCCCCGATATAGCCCCAGATTTGATTATAGAAATTCTGTACGGCTGGCTGGGTGAAGCGGATGGCCTCAGACATCACCCCGGGCTCGGCCGACAGATTCAGCTGAGAGTTTGCCAGCTCGCTGACGTGTCCACATCCCCGGGTGCGAAGCAAGGCGAGGACGAAGGAGGCACCCATGAAGCCGCAGTGATCGCCGAAGGACTTGGCACCGCAGAGGGCGAGGTCCGAGCCCTCTTTGATCCGCCCAAGCGTCTCTGTCAGATTCTCAGGGCCATGCGCAACTTTGGGTACGTCAACGACAAGGTCCTCCATGCCGCCATGGATGCATTGTCTAGGGCTTCGGTCCTCTCCGCAAGGGATGTGGCGAGTTGGGTCTTTTCCTCCTCCAGCGTGGAGATTTGCTGAAGAAAGGCGGTGCGCTCCTCCGCCGCGGCGCGCTGGACCTCCTCCGTGGCGCGTCGCGCCGCCGCCACGACATCTTTCGCGTCGGAAGCCATCATCGCCTTTTCTGCCTCCAGCCTGCGGATTTGCTCGTCCTTGGCAGCATGAGCATCGTTCGCAGCACGAAGTTCGCTCTGCAGCGCTAAGGGCAAGAGTCTGGGAAAAACCGCGTGAGTTAGAAGGATCTCAGACAGCGGCACATGCCGTAGACTACTTACCCTTATCTCCGAGGCACCCAACGCGAGCACCAGAAGGTCTCCCCCGCACGTCGCCAGTGCCGGCACATCCAAGCTGCTGCCGACGCGCTCCTCGACCTGGTTAAGAACGCGAAGCATCTCCGATCGCAGGATGAAGTCGGAGATGACGGGCCTCGGTCCAGCGTCTTCCGCAGCACCGGACGTCCACGCCGCATCTTGCATAGCAAGGTCTGTGACTTCGCGTGTACCTCCGTTGCTCGATCCTTGACCACGTCCGGGAGACCTCGTCTCGCTTGATGTCGATGGCGGAATGAGTGAGCAAATCGGAGAGAGTTTCGCGAAGTCATGAGAGGAAAAGGAGTTGCGCCTACCTTCAACACCCTCTGCCAAGATACGAGAGGGTGCCCGTGCAGCTTTCGTACAGGGCATGGGGGCTTCGTCGGTTCAAGGAGCGGCACCTCCTCCCCCAGCCTCGCCGACCTCCCCGCAGGGCGCCAAGATCCTAGTCACCGCGCCAGCAACCCCAAATCGCCCCCTTGCAGGTGGAGACGACTGTACCTGGGGGCGTTTCGCCCTCGGGGACGCGGGCGACCCTGCCTCAGCCGCTCCGGTGGCTGTCGTAGGCGGCAAATCCCTGCTGGCCGTTGTAGGCAGTAGACCCTCGGTGGTCGTCGCCGGCGGTGCCACCTCATCTCCAGGGTCAACGGCACCGAGGCCCGTCGCCTCACCGCCATCTAAACCCTCATTAGGGACAACGGCCCCCCGAACTGGCGGGTTTGGACCCGGCACCGGCCGCGCCCCCCGTTTCAGTGATGCCGACCGGCGGGCCGGGTGTGGTGGCCCCAGATCGGGCCTTGCGCCGAGGCGGCCGCGCCTCCACCTCGCTGTCGCCATCGTGATAGCTCGGAGCCTCCACCGGTACGGCGCGCTCGGGCAGACTAATCCCCAGGACCTCGCACACCCGGTTCATCCGCCCCTGTTTCACCGAGGCGGTCGCGGCCTCATGCAGCCTGTGCTCCTTTGCCGTGTATGGCCCGAGGAGCGCAACGACTACACGCTCCGCATCTTCTAGCCGGGGCACTACGCACAAAAATGGAGCATCATCCATAAGAAATCACGTGATCATGCAAACGTGCGCATATCCAACGGTCGAAGGACTTACAAGGAGCGGAGGGTCTTAGAAGGCAGGACACTGTCGGATGGACGCCATCCTTCCGGATACTGCCCTGTACCTCGTACTGCCACCGACCAGAGAGCGGCGCCGCCCCTTGCATGGTAAACTCTTCGGCAAGGTCACGCATGTTGAACCGGCGGGCGATACCGGCAAGCCTCTGCGCCCTCTGCGCGTTGTCGGCCATCGGCTCCACATCTGGCGAGCTGTTAAACGATATCGGCTGTCCCCGGCACAGCAAATCGCTCTTGCTTGTCACATGGTAGTAAAACCACCGGCGCGTCCACCCGGACTCCCATTTTCCTCGCGCGGCCCACGCAGGGAAGAGCCCCGTACACTGCTTCCTCAGCACGAAGTTGACACTGCCGAAGTTCGATTCCGCTTCCCCCTCGAGTTTCTTCAGTTGGCAGCGCGTATTGTGCAGAATGGCGAACAGGCTCGCACTGGGACGGCGACCCTCTGTTCGTAGTGCCCAAGCGAACACAGCCAGACAGACTATCGCACTGGGGGTCAACTGCTCCAGCTCTCCAGCTCTAGCTCGTAAGCCTGCAAGAGCTTGCCGACGAAGAGTGTTGAGGGCATCCGCAGCCTGGCATCAAAGAAGGCGACAAAGACAATAGCCTCTGTCTCCGTCGGATGCGGTTCCGTCTTGGTGGGGCCGGGTAGGCGAGCCCCATCACGTTCCGCGATCTTCCCCTCCCGGGACGAGCCTCCGGAGCATCTCTTCAGTAACGCGGTTTCGCCCCAACACACGGGAGCAGTAGCCTCCCGAGTGCTCCATGGCGTCCCACCGCTTGTTGACGTGCGCTCTTCCTCGCACCACCAGCGTGTACTCCCCCGGGGGAGGCGACAGGTCGTACCGATCGGAGGAGGCACTGCCACTGAGCCGGCGAGCGGGATCATCGCGACAAGCCATTCCTCTCCGAGATAGAGTGCTAAAACAGCAGGAGCAGGGGTGGGTTGCGCGGGCAACAGAAGAAAGAAGACGGGCTGGAACGATCAACGCGAAGGAGCGTCCCCATGCTGATGGCGACGCCTTATAAAGCCGGCTCAGGCCCCCCTTCCACCAGTGCAGCGCAACCGGCGGGAGCCCAACGATTCGGCTACCCACGATTGGGAAGCGCAACCACTGGCAACTGGGGGCGAATGCTGGTAGGTGGGTAGACGGTGCATGACGCGCTCATAGCACCCCGCCACGTGTCCCGCCCTTCTAGGGAAGGGGCGAACGGCCACGGTCGTGCGACCGCTGACAGCCCACGACGCGCCAATCATGGCCCGCCACGTGTACACCCAGAGTGGAAAAGCACGTACGACTGTAGCAGCCTGCTCCTACCATCTCAGGGGTCGACGCGATTCCAGGAGCCATTAAGGCGCACTACTGGACTGCGGAGCCGCACCCACCTCACGCCTAGGAAAAGCCATCGGCGCGAGGACTGCCTCCGCTCCAACTTCGACTTCACAGCCCAAAGAACCCTCGGCTGAGGGCGGCCCGGGCAACTACCGACCCCGCCAAGGCGGATGCGATTTCGACTCCGACTTCAACCCCGACTTCGACTCCGACTCCTACGCCGACGTCGGCCCCAATCTCGATGTCAAATTCGACTTCGACCTTCGGCCCGGAGGGCAACCTCGACCCCTCTACTACGGGGCCCTGTGGACGATGAAGACTTCGCCAACCAGCCCAGAACCATACCCTCGCGACAGGGCGAACACTACACCAAGCAATAAGGCTCTGCCGAGCGCTGGGAAAGCTCACAGGCGCAGGGATGGAGGGGGCCAAAGGGCTCGGCAACATGGCTTCGGCCCGTGAAGCCCTTCACCATGAGAGGCTCCTGTTGTAGGGGTAGCCCCCACCTAAACCCAGCAGGCCTGTTAGAGGAATGTTAGGCCCAAAATGGGACATGTGTAATGACATAAGTGCCCCTGAGGGGAATACTCGGATGTAAGGGTATAATTGTAAAAGCACTCCCCATGTGGATATATATACAACACAGGCCATGGTGAGAAACCCTAAGCCATTGCTCACCTAACTCTCCACTACCATACTCTCTCTGTCTCTGTTTGGTCTGTAACCACATCAGATTAGGGTATTTTCTCTAAATGAAAAGTGTTGGTAATTGTCTAAGTATTCCTGAAGTCTAAGAACATAAATTTTGGATGAGTAGAACAGAAGTTGTGAATTTTAGAAGACCGCTGTTCAGAACTAGTTGTTGCTGGACGTAGTCATGAAAAATTATTATTGGTCTGGAATATGGTAGAATCGAATTTTTGGCATAACTAGAAAGTGGTAGATAATTTTATGTAGTTTTTGAAAATATTAGTGTTTACTTGATTTGCTTGTGTAGATTAATAGATATAAAAATATTAAGCGCACAACACGAAAGATGATAGATCCGTCTTCTGGGTTAAAAATAGGGGTTAGCTAATTTAATTGGGTATATGACCAACTAAGAAGTTGTATAAAATTTTATGTAAATTTTAAATTTGGTATGGTTTGCTAGAATATGGCTTAGGAGTCGAAAGTTATGTTACTTTTAGTTCCAGGACAATAGGGGTGACCATCCGGTGAAGGGAAAGATTGTGGATTTAGAAAATATGTAGGAGCATTGTCATTTAATTGTTGTTTTTATATTGTTCTGGCTTGTTTTTGTGATTGGGTATTTACTGTAGAAGGAGTGGCGTCGGGTTTTTTGTACTCTTCAAATCAAACCATTTTTCATAACTAGAATGGTAAGTGCATGGTAGAATAGTAATTGGGTGTTTGAAATTGTTGTTATGTTAATTGAATACTTGCCACGATTATTCATATGACTATGCCTGTTTTATATTGCTCACATGCTTATAATAAACTGATTACGATTATGGTAGAAAGATGATTATAGCAATTGTTCAATGCTGAAAATGAACTAAAGGAAAATATATATCCATTGTATTGCATGTTAAGCATACATGATAGAAAGATGTAACCCATAGGAGTAGGATGGGGGTCCCCATTTGTAAAGGGCGGGCTTATGGTCCCCTATGAGATAAGGGAGGGCGGGCTTATGGTCCCCTATGAGATAAGATATTGAGACATGAGAATGGATACGTGAAATTGAGCTAATGGTGAGCAGACATGAAATGTTAATTATGTTGTTGCACCGTTTATTATTCTATTGTGTACTTGCTGAGTTGTAGACTCATCCTTGCTTTGTTTTTAGGTGAACATTGAAAGCGACATGCATGTGTGAAAGTAGAACATGTGATCTTGCATTTTTATAGCTCTTCACTCCACCTAGCAATCTATCACTTATTGTCATAAATAATTTAGTACTATCCATACAAACCTTAGTGGATAAATGGCTTTCATTAGCTCTTTATGGTTCATAATGTTGCTAAGGGATGTGTTTGTTGGTTTAATTTTATAATTGATTTATTTTAGTGATTATTTGGTTTATCTTGAGTTAAATTTATTGATTACTGCTGAAATTTTTATTTATGATTTTGTTGTATGATTATTTCTAAAGCTTAGTTATTGGTAATGTATAATTATTGGTTATATTCGGTAGTGGTAATAGTTATGAGTGATATTCTGGATTTTTGTTAAAACGAGGCGTTACATTGTGTTTTACTTGTGTACACGTTGCTGGGTTTACCATGCATGACTAGTTAATTCATGTGCAGATTTATGTGGTGGACGAAAACATTAGTTGTAAACTTCTCCAAATTAAGCGCATGTATCGAGGTTACTGATCACAGGAGTACAACTGCATATGGCAGTTGTGTTAATTTATGTATGCATAGTTTAACGTGTGATCGTGGTTTACTTGCGTTCACGTCGCTGGGTTTAGGGCAGTCCCAATCCAGTGATTAGGATGGTTTCTATGGAATTAAATGCATTGCCATGTAAGCAAAAATATGATGTGGCATTGGAGTTAATGAGGAGAGAAGGAGAAATCGTTTCCTACCTGAGAAACGGCAGCGCGTGTTCCAAACAGCGAAGAAACGGCTAGTTTCAGCGTTGGGTGTCTTCTTCGTTTCCATAGCGCTAGTTTTCCCCTCCCTTTGGATCCACTGCATCGTGCTCCTCTGCTTCTCCCTTTGGATCCACCATTTGGCCACATCAAATTGCCACAGCTGATCATGCTATTTTAATTACTACATGCAATTGGTCATTAATTCTTTTCTCCATAGAAACTACTATAGAAACTATAGCATTGGGATGGTTAGGTCTAGTTTGATAGTTATTGCTCTCTCTCTTCTCTAGAAATCATCCATAGAAACTATGGGTTGGGACTGCCCTTAGGGCAGTCCCAGTGCTCCACGTAGGATAGTGTCTATAGCATTAATTAGATTGCCATGTAGGAGTTTTAGATGATGTGGCGCTATATTAAATAAGAGAGAGAAGAAAAAGAGGAAGAAACTGGGTCTCATGCAAGATCTAGTTTCTATGAGAAAACCAATGCAATAGACACTACCAAATTTTGCATTGGAGAGATGGTGGTATCTTCATGATAGATGGAGAAAAATTATGATTGGTGAAGAGGAGAGAGAGATTTTGATGCTTAATTAATTGCTTGGGTTATAAATAGACATGGTGTATTGGAGACAATAGTGTCTATATGACATGGCATAGATAGAAACTACTTAAGTGGTTTCTGCACTGGGACTGCCCTAACTGAACTTAAAATTGATGATCCAGCTGCAAGGTGCCTCATGATTGCATTTAAAATATTTGGTGATCGGGAGAGTTGATACATTTTAATTATGGTGAAGTTGTGGCCTTGGAGATAGGCACCATGGTCGATGCTGATGATCCCAGTTTTAACATGCAGCATGTGCAGTATCAATGCATGCCATGAATGAATGCAAAGCAAATCGTGTGCTATGTCCTTGCAGATCAGATCGATCGTCTGCATATATATGTGAGCATCTTAATTAACTGGATCGTAGCAACAGCTAGTGGATCTTGTCCACTAAATATCGTGTGGTGTGTTTCACTGATTGATCGAGATATGAACATGCTCTTGTGTTTTAGGGTACTAATAGCTATGTAAGTACCTACCTAGCAGCTAGTGTGATGCGTCCTGCCATGCATGCATGCATTCGATCGTACACCTCGTTCTCCGTGAGGCTACCTGGTCCTTCGGTCTTGTCTTTTTAGTTTTCACTTATAACTTTTGATTGTGCGTTATATCTTTAGAGCTGTTTGTGTGTGTGAGAGAGTATAGAGTAATAGAAGCTCGTGTATGATTTTAGCTGATATAAATAAAGTCGCTACAGTATATATATTACAATCAACTTATAGACATTGTATTAAAAAGACACTCTATTTAAAAATTAATTACTATAGAAAAGTCATTACACCTTCCAAAAGGTATCACTTTTGGGGATAGTTATATACTTTAGACTTGATTTCTGTTGGTGTTATATACTCACAATTCAAAGGCAAACTACGGTAGCACTATTATGCGCAGCGCGTTCTGTGCATGCAGTTTTGCGCCCCCGCAAATTATCACAGGCCGTGAAGAAAGTTATCACCAGCTATGTACTGTGAGTATCGGTAGTAACTTCACTCGCTACCGATGATAACTTCATGCAGAACCGATGGTAACCTTTTGGCACTGTGAAGGTGTAACATCCTGATTTTCAGAGCCTTTTTGAAGCTTTTAAAAATAAAATTCACCATTTGAATTTTTCCGGAATTAATTAAAGCTTAATTGGAATTTTTATTAAATAAAAATATTTAATATGATTAAATTAAATATTAAAATTTGCCAAAAGTATTTTATTTGTGTTCCTTGTGTCACAAGGAATTTTTCTGTATTTTTTTGGATTTTTCGGAGTTTGTTTGAGCTCAATTTTAAATTTTCAAAAAAAAGAAAGAGGAGAGAATAAATAGTACCCGCACGGTACTGTTCATGCATCTTCAACCTCCAGCGCGCGATCGAATCCAGTTCGTTCTGTACACGTTTCCTTCTGTTTTTCTCTCTCTTCATAACTTCCAATCCTGACCTTATTTCAATGTCTTTTCAAAAGGAAAGTTGTGCCAAATCACGCAAGGAATCCATCTCAATTGGCCTCTTTCCGTTTTGTTCATCCATTTACCTTTTATTTCCTATTTTCTGAAATGGACTCTAAACCGAAATCCGTGAATTGGAGTCGGTCTCTATCTCTTCCAAACCTATAAATACGACCCCATTACCCCTCCAAACCCATCCCAAGCCGTGGCAAGTCCCCTCAAGGGCTAGGACGCCGTCGGCACCGAGGTCCTCCGGTCTCGAAATTGCTCGTCGCGTCTTGAGCTATCCGGTGAGTTTTTCCGTGATCTTTTCGCGTCACTTTGTGCCTTCATGTCCCATCTACCTTCTGGCCAAATTAATTTGGTTTTGGTGTAGCCAATCTCTCGGAATCGAGTTTTCCCCAATCTAGGTCAAGATCGCTTCCCGACGTCAATTCGTCGCCTCCGGTAAGCTTCAGCCCTTGCCATAATTTTTCTTAGACTTGCCTCATCGCGTTCTACGCTGTGCTCACTTTCTTTTCCCCGAAAAGCCTCCACAAATTTTTGCCTCCGAACCTCGCCATAGCCGCCAATGGCATCTCGTGTCCCCATCTATCCGGTGATGTTTTCTCCCAATCTGTTCGTGTCATATTGTGCCAAACCATCCCAGGTAGCTACCCTCCAAGTGGTTTTAGATTTCGTTCATCGAGCACCAAGATATCAAGATTTTGCATTTTCCTTCCCGACGTCGTTCAAACGTCGTTTGCGTCGTCTTCGGTGGGTTTCTGTTTGAGCCGATAATTTTCCTAGCTTCGCCAAGCCACGTTCTAGCCCGTGTTCACCCTACTTCTCCATGTTTTATGCCCGGGTTTTATTCCTCTCTGCTAACCATGTCGTTGCAGCCGCCCGTGCCGTCATCATTCTCCGTTTTGCGTGCCATCACTTCCTATGTGTGCCTTGGGTCCCTAACAACCCATTTTGCTAGTTAGATTCACCTCCCATGCCTCCTCTCGCCGACGCTAGCCTTTTCTCCAAAAGTGCTGCTCTCGGGTGAACGGTAACTTTTGCTATTTTCCAGCATTTTCTCGCCCGGTAAACTTTAGATCGCTTGTTCTCCTTTATCCGAACTCCGATTGACTCGATTCTTTTTCCTAAATTCATCTAAAATTGAGCTCTATCTTTTGGTTCTGGTTTTGCAGTTTTTGGAGTTCATTTGATTTTTATTTGAATTTGTATTGTTTGTTTTGTCGTTTCGCGCGTAGAACCCGACGTTGCTGAAGAGTTTGTCGAGCCGCAACAAGAAGGACCAAACAGTGCACAAGAAAGCAAGTCTCCTTTGATCATTTTGAACCTATGTTTGTGAAATGTTTTAATTATTTTAAATTTATGTGCATCGCTATTTACATAGAATCTTAAATTTGTTTTAGCAAGTTAGTTAAACCAATTGTTGTTATGCCCTCAATTGAAGTTGAATGCCATGTACCTTTGTAACCTTAGGATTTCCTTTGTCTCAATAATAAGATTATTATTAAATCTTTGATAAATATTAGAACGGTAGTAAAAATACTTAGTCATGCTATTTAACATTTGTAGCCTTGGAAATGGGAAATTATAATTCTTTTAACTAGTCTTTGTATCTAGAAATTAGTGGCGATTGGAGTTGCCACTGTTCTTTTAAAATAAAATAAAATGTGAAAATTGTTTTAGACCAGGGCGGATGGTTGGATTGGTTTGGTGCGGTTAGCACGAGACTTTGTAAAGTGTCTGTTCCGCCCTAGTCGATTAAGGACCGACTCTTGTGTTTGTCCAGACTGAGCACTACCGTACAACCCCAAGTCTATATGGGTACGATCTAGCTGATTAACTTACGATAGTCTAGTTTAGGTGCCACCAGTGGAAAGTGGGTGCCAGGGATTTACTAGTTATTCACAGTGAGGGACAGAGATTTACTGTACTCATATGGCGCAAGAGAGGGCTTCGGACTAGGTGGATGGAACCCTTCTGCGGTGAAACCTCAGCGGGTGGTGTCTAGCTAGACTAGAGTGAGGCAAAGGCTTTGTGATATTTTATCTGTGTCTCATGCCAAAGGAAGCGTGGTGACTATTAAGATAATTTATCTCTTGGGGGTAAAGTTGTACAACCTCTGCAGAGTGTCAAACTATTCGAATAGCCATGCCCACGGTCAAGGGTGGGCAAGGAATGCATTCACATGGTAGATCTTTGGTTTTGATTTTTAAAATCAAAGTTTTGGTATTCCGAGAGTGGAGGGAAGTCTCGGATGGTTGTCCTGGCGGTTGGAGCCAGTGTGGGTGGACGTAACCCGCAATTTTAAAACTTTATCGGTTAGAGCTGGTTATGTAGTGTTAGTGGATAGAACCTTCACTATAAAAAGTTTACTAATTTCAGTTAAAACAATTACTTTGTTAAATTAATGCCTTCAAAAATATTTACTGTTATTTAAAACAAAACATTGCTTTGTGCAAAAGAACCATATAGTCTTCCTTTGTTAAGCCCTGCATCTATTGCATTTTCCCAAGACTTGCGGAGTACTTTATGTACTCACATGCTGCACTTAAAATAAACCCAGAAGAATATGAAGCTCAAGAGGGAGACTACGACTACTTTGCGTGTGGATTCGACGAAGGATTTCCGGAGTACTAGGTCGCGCTTCCCCAGTCAATTGCCTGTGGCGTATTGATGGGTCTTCGCCGGATTTATCTTTTGCTTCCGCTGTGTTTTGTGTGTGTGTGAGGTCTTGAAACCTCCTTTGTAATAATGAGACCTTTCGGTCAGTACTCTCTATTATTGTAATAAAGCGTTGTTGGTTATGTAATCATTTATGTATGACTGTGTGCACTAGTTTTGATCTGGGACTAGTGCTATAATACACAGAGGGCCCTGGTTCGGAAATCCGGGGTCCCGACAGAAGGTTTGGTAATAAATTTATTTAGAATCGATGGTAACTTCATTCGGAAATGACAGTAACTTTCCCGTGTATTTTACACCCGTGCTCTAGTTAATGTTTATATTATACACACACACACACACACATACATACATACATACATACACACACACTAATCAACGCCTATGTGCAGAATAAGCGCGCACCCCTAACTGACCCGACCAGCCAACTGCTCCACCATCCCACCCCATGCTTAGTTAACAATGTTTGTTAATCATGGTAAGCTTACTATCATATGTATATCAAATTATCATCTATAATTCATGAAGTTATTATCATCCCAATGTGAACTTTTGGTTACGTATGAAGTTATTATCTATATGGAATGAAGTTATCATCCCCATGGTGAAGTTACCATCAAACACGCATCAAGTTATCACCTGTAATGCATGAAGCTATCATCCTCATGATGAAGTTACTATTGAATGCACATCAAGTTATCACCTGTAATGCATGAAGTTACTACCAGGTCTCTCGAGCAGCAGGAGAGAGAAATATGCATGCAGCAGTACAGTTGACGTGGAGATTTTTTTATCTTGTTTACAAGCTAAAAATACAATAACTCTTTCATGGAAAGTCCGATCTGTGATTCGTTTGCGCCATTGTGTTCGAAATTATGAGCTTAATAAAACAAGATCATGTTGAATATGTTTTGATGCTACGAAATTCGTATTTTCATACTAGTCGCAAGTCAGTAACGGTTGATAACTTCACATGTAATAGACCATAACTTTCTATTGCAAGAGCGATAACTTTTGGCCTAACTGGTGACAACAACTTCACGTGTAATAGATCATATCTAGTTGGGATAGTAATTAATGTTTGGGCTAACTAGTGACAATAATTTCATGTTTGTTTGATGGTAATATTCACATTGCAATACAACATAAAGTTACTGCCGAATCATCACTAACGCACCAGGAAGCCAGGTAGTAGGACCTGTGCGTAGCGTGCACGCAAAGCTAAATAGCACTACTGTGTGTGTATGAAGCCTTTTTCGTACTCTTATAAGTACATACTCCCACTTCTAATATACTACTTAAAAATAAATATTTATACCTCTTTATCACATTCGGTATACTTAAATACTAATTCGAAGATACTTTAATGTGACTTGTTGAAAATTTTTTATTAGAGCCCTACTATATATATTTTTCTATGTGTAAAAGGAGTACATACATAAATTATGCTATAAAAAGTGGACTTTGATGAAATTTTTTATGGAACTCACTTTGGAGCATCTTATAATCATTATTAGAGTATGTTATGTTATAAAAAGTGAACTTTGATGAAATTTTTCATGGAAGTCACTTTGAAGTATCTTATAATCATTATAGAGTATACTCAAATGGATAAAAAAAGTACAACAACATCGTTTTAGCGGTATATATATACACACACACGAAAAATTAAGTACCACTTTTCTCATATGAAAAATATGTACCAAACTTGAAGGAAAAATCTGTACCAAATTTGAATGTTACTAACTTCAAAAATTGTACAAAGCAAATACGAGGAAATGTTACAAACTCTAACACAATTAACAAAACAAATACCCAAAATGTTAGAAACTCCATAAAGTATTACAAAATAATGAAGTGTATATGAGCGGCCCCCACAAGGACACGACTAATGAAGTTTATACGGTGTGTGCAAAAGTTAGAAAAGTTGGGAATACAAGGAATACGAGGGCATAGTATAGGTATGCACAGATATCAGTGCAAAATGGACGTCAAATGGGTTGTGGGGAAACCACCACATGAGATATATTTTGACTTTCCCACGTATACTAGCTTTTTTTTACAGTGAATAGCTAGTAGAAAATTAGTATTACCCTCTCTATTAGATATTTTGTACTATATTGTGGTGACCCATGTCATTACTATGGGATAATAACTCTAGTTAACGGATTATTATTCATTGAAATTTTGTTTGGTCAAATAATAACCCATCAGAGTGTTGCAGTAGAACAATAATTAGAGTCTTTAACAAGGCCACAAGTGGCTGAATATTACATCATTAACCAAATAGTTTTAGTTCACTAATAATTATACAAGTGCTTGGAATAATATATAACATCGCATTATTGTACCCTGAGTGTCGTGCACAAGATGCTAGTTATTCTCTACTCGTCCCTCATCTCATATATGGCATCCACCTCAAACAGGCACTACTAGAAAACGGATCATCCCTCACGGGCTTTAATTTTCCTGACGGGCCCGCATAGAACGTGAGGGATATCAATTTTTGTGACGGGCCCACGTATGACCGTCGCAAAAATTCATTTTCCTGTCGGGCTCCTTTAACCGCCACGGAAATACACTATTTTTGTGACGGTATTACATGAACCGTGAGGATAATTGGAACATAAGCCCATGAGGCTTCTGATCCAGCCCGCCCGCTAATTTCGTGCAGCGCGCGGCTAGAAACCCTAAACCCAATTTTCCCCCCAATTATTTTGCCTTGTTCTAGAGTTCAACTTCAAGTGGTACTTTCCATCATCACCTTTGTCATACGAAGGACCATTTGTACTATACAACTAATCATTTTTGGTGTGTCAGACTGTCAACAAGCAGTACAACAGTGAGCGAGTGGACTCATGTTGAATGTTCTAAACATGGGCATAACCTGAATCTCATTTACTTATAGTTGATGGTAAGGTGGCAAATGACTTCTCTACTAGTTAGTACACCCATACTTGTGAGTTGTTTACGAGGCTAAACTAATCTTGAGTGCATTTAGAAATAAAATTCTCATGTGGATTTCTCTATCCATCTCTCCTTTTTTTGTTGCTATGGTCTTTTATGTAGTTATGGAAACTAGCTACCGTGCATGTTGTACAAGACATGATATTGTGGGATGTGTATTTAATATACGACTATGATAATTCAAACAACATTACAAGCCATTACAGCTTCTTCAACTTATGTTGACATAGTGTTTTCACCTTGCAGCAAGGGATTGGGACTGGGCTTGGGACTGGATCCTCTCATGTGGGCTCACAACCGGATGACGGTGTTGTCGATGGTAACGTTGATGTAAACGACAGGGACAACTGCAGTGGCGACCTTGATGGCGACAACAACCATGCTGCCATGTGATTTTCAGTGATTTCTTATAGTTCTTTTGACTAGCTGAACTTGAATGTAATGGAAATAGAGACTTTTGTATGTGGTACTTGATGTTAGATGTCTTTTGGATGGATGAACCAATCTGGAGGTGAAGTTTATGAATTGGTATGCTTGTGTGAATATGAATCAATCTATGGATTGTTTATGAAAACCGAACTTTTTATATGTTTGTTCAATTATATGTTTCTTGATTGATGCAAAGATGGTGTTGTGATTAATTTGATTATATGATGCGCGGATGTGTAAGATTTAGATATTAATGCTTATCTTCTAAGTTATTTGCTAATTCATTGTGGCTGAAAAAATCTGTTATAACTAGAATGCAAAATTTTCTGCCATAGGAAATCAATTTTGCTCACAGTTCAAACCGTCAGCCTATATTTTCTTGACGGTAATATAAAACAGTCAATGAAAACAATTTTGCTGATGTTTGACCCTCAGGAAAATTTATTTTTTCTGGCGGGACTGATTGATTTTCCTGCAGCTTGACCCTCCGAAAAATCCATTTTCATTGCGGGTCAAGCTATTTTATTGACAGTGACTGCACCGTCACTAAAATATATTTTGCTGACAGTTCGGCCCGTGAGGAAAATTCATTTTTCCCTCACGGGGTGGTACCGTCAGGTTAAATGATTTGCCTGACGGTTTCGCCCCTCAGGAAAATTCATTTTTCCCTCTAATTCAGTCATGAGGGTTGAGAAATCTTGTGGGTAAAGTTGGGCAGCTCTGTAGAGCCATTTGTGAATTGTATTCAAATACACCGTGCTTCCGGTGTATGAAGTTGTGTTTAATGGGTGATTCCAATAGCGAAGCATTAGTAGATTTGGAATTGTTTTGGGAATGTGGAAGTCCGTTAATCAAGTTGTTGAAACCCCAAATTCTTTAAGATGTTTATGATTTGATATATTGTATTTAAAAGCAAAATGTTTACAAATAAAATTGCATCCATATAAAATAATAAACTATTTTACCCCATTCCATGGTAATCTCTTGCATATAGTTAAATAACATTTCTCATGTGACTTGTTGAGTACAGTTGGTTATACTCATACTTGCTAAATTCATAAACAGAGAATGCTTGTCAAGAAAATGAAGGAGTTTATCAAGACGACGCTGAGCTCTATGACGTAGACGACGCCTGGTGTTAGGGTTTATTCTTCACTCAGACCTGCCTATGGAGTTTCTTTTGTAATGTAACTTTGGGTTGTATGCCCGACTATGTAAAACTTGCCTGCTAAGCCTTATTTTTGTAATAAAGTTTGGATTTTTATGTTTAAGCTTGTCTTGATAATGGTGTACACTCATCTATGGTACTCGCAGCTGAGCAGTCCTGGGCAGTTGCGAGGGTAACCTAACGTCCCTAGAAATGGGTGTGTTACAGAGTGGTATCAGAGCCAGCTCACTTGACTGTAGGATAAAACCCTAAGTTATACTAGGAATGTTTACAAAATTCTAATTTGCGAATATCAAAAAAAGTTTTCATAAAATATAAGTATTACTGCTGTCATTTCTCTCCAAAATGCTACCTCATCTATCCTAGAATTTTTATTTAGTTCAATTTTGTTTTAAAAAGGGATTTACATCTATCCTTCTCTAACCTCAAAATATACGTGGTGTAGTCGTATAGATTACGTTAAAATAGAAGTAACCCTTTTGTAGTAGTTTCTTTTGTGTGTAACACGAGCTGTAATATATACCTCATATGTATGGTATGTATTCAACTTGTAAAGATAAATAAAACTATGTTTGTTGTCTCATAATTTGTTTGTTACTAATATCTAATATCTTACCTCCCTCAAAACCCTATCTCTCTTAATTTGTCTTAGCTCTCATCTACTTCAGTCTATTCTCAGCTTAAATCTAGATACTTAATTATCTATCTGATCTTATAAAAATCGTTGCAGAACCAACTCCAAAACCCAAGCAGTTAAGATGGCAGGAGATGGATCTCATGGCCAAGATAGCCCACAAGAAGGGGAAATTAATTAGACCCGTTTGACAGATATTCTAGTAATGATGGAACAAAACCAATTTCATGCTGAACAAAATCAAAAGAAAATGATGGAGCAACAAGCCAAACTTTTAGAACATATAGCAATGCAAGGAGCAGCAATGGCAGAAGCAATGGCAAAAAGCTCCTTAGGAATTACTACCAATCAAGGAGGAACACAAATCACGTCCAAGTGGTCAGATTTCTAGAAGACGAGACCTCCGGTTTCCTCATCTTCTTCACTGGACCCAATAGTAGCCAATGATTGGATTAGGGATATCGAAAGGAAATTAATTACTGTGCAGTGTACAGATAAAGAAAAGACTTTGTATGCCTCTCATCAATTGCAAGGACAAGCCGCTGCATGGTGGATGAACTATCAAATCATGCATGGAGACCAAGAGATATCATGGGAAGAATTTGAAGAGTCATTCCACCAAGTCCATATTCCCACTGGAGTTGTAGAAACAAAGCGACGAGAATTCCTCGCACTCAAGCAAAGAGGACGAACAGTAATGGAATATCTTCACCAATTTAGCCAACTTGCTCTTTATGCCCTAGATGATGTCAGAACTGAAGCAAAAAAGATGGAGCAATTTAAGGAAGGATTGCAAAAGTCCCTAAAGTATCACATCTCAGCAATGGACTT
This sequence comes from Dendrocalamus latiflorus, assembly GCA_017311315.1. Lineage (NCBI taxonomy): Eukaryota > Viridiplantae > Streptophyta > Magnoliopsida > Poales > Poaceae > Dendrocalamus > Dendrocalamus latiflorus. The sequence goes on from CM029611.1 coordinate 954,661, forward strand.
TAAAGATTTATCTAGTATGGTAAATAAGTTAATTACGTCCAAAGAAGCAAGGAATGAGTTAAGAGATACTCGAAAAAGAAAGTTAGAGCAAGAAACATCATCATCAAAAGCACCCAAAAGGAGAATGGTACTATCACCACAAACAAGGAATCAATGAAATTGACAAGTGATACTCACACCAAGACCTCAACACATTACTGCTCCAAGCTCGCAATATAATGTTCCCCAACTTACAGCAGTACAATGTCATATTTGTGGAGGAAACCATTATTACAAAAATTGCCCACATAAGGGGAACGCATGTTTCCATTGCGGACAAACTGGTCATCTCAAGTATCAATGCCCTAATAGAAGATTGCCTTCTGAAGTGGCAAAAGCTCAGGTTAAGGCTCAAGCTCAGTCAACTAATCCTCAACAAACTGCACCTGCACCACCACCAACTGGAACATCAACAGGCATGCCAGCAGGAAAAGGAAAACCGAAGATACTTCAAGGAAAAATAATCATATCTCGAACATAGAAGAAGTAGGAGCCACCAATGTCATCATGGGTACGTTCACTCGAAGCCCTCACTAGTTTTAATTGATCATGGAGTTATGCATTTGTTTCTTTAGCGTTCATTGGAAATGGGGTGCCACACAAAAAGCCCTAAGCTTGAAAATAATAGAAATATCGCCTTGAGTATATTAACCTTGGACATGGCAAAGAGACAACTAAGAAACAGGATTGTCAAGACTTCACAAAAATCCAATGGCAGAATAACACATTGGATAAAACAGCTTGGGACAAAGAATTGGGTTTGTAGCGAAATTTTCCAACCCGTTCCCCGAATCTCGAGGACGAAATTCTTTTTAAGGGGGTAGGTTGAAACAAACCGAATTTTTACAAGAATTTAAATTGCATTTTGATTTTGATTTCTCTTGATCCTTAGCCAAATCTGCACGAATCTCAACCCAATCCCGCCCCTAATCGCTACCGACGTTGCTTGAATGGAGGAAAAACCGCGCGGCACTGTTCACTAGTCTAAAAACCGTCCGCCACCCCAGTTTTCACCGCTGCCTGAGCTCTCTCCCGCTCTCCCGTGCCTTCTCATGCTCGCCCACCGTTGCCACCTCAGCAACCTGTCAGACCTCGTACGCCTCACCTCTGACAACCCTTGTCAGCCTCCTTTGACCGGTAAGGCACCGACGGCCACAATTCACCGCCGTCCCTGCCCTTCTTGCGACCTCCCTTTCTCGGTTGACCTGAGCAATGCCAGAGACTTTTGACCGCCACAACACTCTGCCCGAGATACCAGACATAAACCCTAGCCGAGCCCCCCGAAGCCTCCCGAGCTAACTCGAGTAGCCGCCGCTGCCGTTGTTCCTCCCCCCCGTGCCAAACCTCCACCTGACCTTATTTAAGCGACCGGACCCGTTCGAAGCACAACACCAGAGTCTAGTGAGCCCCTCCACAACCCTAATTAGACCGTCGACCGGAGTATTGCCGATAATCGACAAAATTTCCCAAGGTGAGCCCTAAACCATTTCCCTCAATTCACCCAATATAATTTCAATTGCATTCGTCCCTGGCTCCCTCAAGCTCCCAGGAACCTCCCCGAACCACTGCCTAGGTTCCCGGGCCCTCCTCTTCTTCGCCGCCAATGCTTGCCTCGTGGCCATGGTGCCGCACCGTGCCCAGCTCGCTAGGGGACTCCCTAACCCTAAACACCACCGCTCGGACCTCCCTAACCACCCCTAGATGCTTAAATGCTCGCCAATTTCAAGGACCAACGTCCCTATAGCTCCCAAGCCATAAAATATCATATCGAGTTCTTGACCTTGCCGCCGGCGAATGCCGCCTCCCCAGCCATGCCCGACCCCAAAAATGGGTTCCTTGCATCCCTAGGAGCCCAACCATGGTACTTGCTCCCATCGCAAATCACCGTTTAGTCGCCGGTCACCGCCACTCCTTTGCTCTGTTTTCTTGGTCGCGTGTGCGTTTGGCTGGAGAAGATGAATAGTAACCATGCGTTACTGTTCACCCAACCCGGTAATTCGAGCCCGAACCTGCAAGGAATAGTATAGGATCCGACCAGCCGAACCCGCTGTGAACAGTGCCAACACGCAATGAACAGTAAACTGACCCGTTACTGTTTAGGAAACCCCAAAATGCATGTTTATACCCATTTTGACCGTTTCGAGACTGCTGACCCATTTCTTAGGCCCATTTCACCTTTTGGACCCTTCTAAAAGCCCAAAACCTATTTTATTTGATTTTTCTTGAATTTTATTACTTTATTTCATTTCTTTATTCCTAGCTCAATTCTTCAAGCATGGAATTAAATTACTTTTCTTTGCTTTACGCTAGCACACGATGTCGAGAGTCGACCAAGTCAAGAAGGAGAAACTCAGGATCAAGCTCAAGATCAAGAGACGGAAGAATACAAAATTGTCGAAGTTATTAATCCGCAAGACAAGTCACATATCTTTGATCATATTGAACCTACATTCCTTTAATTATTTATTTATCTATCAGTATTTTCATTATTTTTTTGTGCACTGTAATTTTATGTACAAAAGATGTTTAGAATGACATGATATTAGCTAATGTCCTACCCCCCGAAAAAGCCCTGCTTAATTTGATGGCCATATTCACCATAACAAAACTTAGTAATACTAAAAGTATTATTAATGTAATCATGGTAGCTTAGGGACTCAACAATCTTTTACTATTAAAAGTCTTGGCATTATGCCAATAGAATTTTAAAAGTGAATCTAGGATAAGGAGATATCACGGGGAGCCATGAGATGCCTATTTCTTAGGCCCATGACCTTATCCTAGGGTGAAAGCTTGGTATGGAATAGAGGCAGTGCTGCGGGCACTAAAATATGAGGACTAGACCCTTATGCTAAGTAAAGAACATAGCAACCGCTCAACCACAACGTTAACTTGTCAAATCTGGTTTAGTAGCTGCTCAAATCGATTGAATATCTACTATAAGGATATAATATACTATTCTAGGAGAGGGAACATCCAGCGTAAAGAATGTGGTATCGAAACAGTAAAACCATACTTTCACAACGGTAGGCTCCACTCTATTAGGCCACTGTATTCCGTGACAGAGGGTCCATAGTCTATCGTGTAGAGGCTACATAAAGAGATGAGCAGTGAAACAACCTTGTTTTCTCAACTCAGTCATGAGGGTTGAGGAATCTTGTGGGTAAAATTGGGCAGCTCTGTAGAGTCATTTGTGAATGGCATTCGAATACACCGTGCTTCCGGTATATGAAGCTGTGTTTAATGGGTGATTCCAATAGCGAAGTATAAGTAGATTTGGAATTGTTTTAGAAATATGGAAGTCTATTAATCAAGTTATTGAAACCCCAAATTCCTTAAGAAGTTTATGATTTGATATCTTGTGTTTAAAAGCAAAATGTTTACAAACAAAATGGCACCTACATAAAATAATAAACTACTTTACCCCATTCCATGGAAATCTCTTGCATATAGTTAAATAGCATTTCCTATGTGACTTGTTGAGTATGGTTGGTTGTACTCATACTTGCTAAATTCATAAACAGAGAATGCTTGTCAAGAAAATGTGGGAGTTTATCAAGAAGACGCTGAGCTCTATGACGTTGGGTTTTCGAAGTTGGTGTTATTGTTATTAATTATTTTTACAGTAAGTTCGAGATATGGAAACCTCTCAAAGGTGAATTTATTTGTTCTTTTAGAAGAAATTTTCATTATGGTTCAACATAGTAGAAGGTAAGATTATATCCATGTTTAGTGATTAGAGGGTTATGCTACATTTTTCCTTTATTCTTATCATTGCAGTATACATCAGCAAATAGCACCCAAGAAATAATGAGATTCAAGAAAATACCAAATCCTACACTACTCCTAGATCCACATGCCGAGGCATGCTCGAGACCCCAGGCTCGAGACCACCCAAAACTATGCATTTGTGAAATGCTCAGGGCTTGCCTTTGAGTGCAACCTACAACACTACCCTAGATCCACACATCCAGGCATGTTCAAGACCCAATCTCGACACCACCCAAACTACGTGTTTGGGAAACACCCAAGACTTCATTCGTGAGTATGCCCTAACACCAGGCCCAGAAATGCCACGGACTACTCGTCCAGGAAATTTCTTATGCAGAAGTGAGGTAAGTCATTTTTAGATCATCTACCATCATTAGAAGTTATGTTTTTTTCTTTCCTTAATTGCTTCAACTTAATTTTGATGGCTGATGAGTTTATTAGTTAAGAGGATGAAAAGGTAAGAGGTCTCTAAGCATGGTCCATTCCTAAATTATTCTAATCTCTGATGACTACACTAGATTCTCTTATGTCGCTAATACTGTGATAACAGGGTAGCACACATGCAATCATTTATATGCAGAATAAGATTTAAATACTGTAAACATTTAGCACTAAACAACAGATCTACATAGTGCTACTATAGATACAATAATATTGCAGCATACATAGTTGAACTTACATTATAGCGAGATCATACCATTGGCATACATACTCACTACTACAGAAAGCCTAATACTAGACAGCCAATCACAGACGGTTTGACAAAACCGTCTGTGACCGACACTAACACAAATGGTTTTAATTTTTACACTACTGTTACACCTTACACAATACAATCATGAGTTCATAAATATTGTTACATTACTCGATCGCTAATACCATTACCTCGCGGAAATCAGCCCTACTAAGGCTAAAACAGACTAGTACCTCATGCTGACCCATTGTTACTACCATTGTCATTATCGTCATCGTCATTGCCAGTTCTAATTAGATGTGGTGGTCTAACTTAGATTTTTGAGTGAAAGGAAATAGTAATGTGCTGAAATTAGATTTTAGCTAAGCAATAAATGACATAATGATGACAAATATTAGAGATTACTTAATCCCATATAGCAAGAAAAAGTCCTACTTAGAGATTACTTAATGCTATATAGCAAGAAAAAGATCCTACTTAAATCCAAGATTGTCGCTAGTTATATGTGTGGCCCTCGAACCATTGCTCTAATACCACCTGTGGTAACCTGTGTCATTACCAGGCGGTAATAACACCAATAAATAGATTATTATTCATTGAAATGTTATTTCATCAAATAATATGCCCATCACATAAAAGATATACCATGTCTATGTGTTCCTACGATGATTCCCTAGGTCAATTAAGCTGATTATTGTATTTATAATTAAACGCTATCTTATTCCCATCGTTCTTTGCTATTTTACCGATGTTAGACTATTCTACTTTAGTATTTTAGATACTATCTAATTGATTTTTGTAGGTTAGATACTATCTAATTGATTATATCTGCAAATCTACATGTATATGTGTACCCATCTATACTCTTTTACCCTTGGTACCCATATATATGTGTATCTTCTACTCCTCTCTCTTCGCACTACCAACCAAATGGGCCTCGGCCCATTTACTCCCATCGCCTCCCTCCCTCTCTCTCTCTCTCTTGCACTCCACCCAGTCCCCTTCTCTTTCTCGTTCTCTCCTCCCTCATCTAACCAATGATGGCCATCTTCTTCATTGGTGAATCTTCGTCATCCTTCCCTTGCCAAATCCTCTCCCTCCCTCTCTCTCTCCCACTGCACCTCGGTCCCTGCCTCTACCCCATCGCCACTACTGTCAGCTCCTATCTAGATTGGTTGCCGTTGGTCCCAAGGCTGTTGCCTTGGCTCTCCACCGGCTAGATCCATGCCCTAACACGGTGGACCTACCACCGAGTGCTGAGATTCGACCCTTCTCCCTCTATCTCTTGTTTCCCTTTTTTATTTACTTTTAGTCTCCTTTTTACCCTCAATTTAATCCCCAATTTGATGTTTGATTTCTTCATTTATTGAGGTTTATGTGGTGGATGTGGGTGCTCCAGTTTGGATGCCATGATAGGGCTCGAGATCTCCTCATATGTCTAGAAGCATGAGGTGGTCACTCGGTATACACGGTGGCCAATGGTGAGCACACAGATGCCATGGCTAGCCTCTCCTCTGGTATACTCTACCCCCTAGCCCTCTCTTCCACTGCTCTAGTCCACATGTGTGGATGCTACGGCTCTGGTGTGATGCATGTGAATGTGAGGTTGCATGTGTGTGTGGTCCCACGATGGTGATGACAAGAGTTGAAATGGGATGTGGGGATACCTCAGTTTGATGTTGTCAGGCTCAACTTAGGTAGAACTAGGTTCGGTTCTTCACTCCATTCCCTCTTCTCCTTCACAATAATGGGTTGAGGATTTGGGGAAGATGGGGATGGATCTGGAGGTGAGGCTGCTTGCTCTTGTTTGCAATGTGTCTGTAACATCCCGATTTTCAGAGCCTTTTTGAAGCTTTTAAAATAAAATTCACCATTTGGATTTTTTTGAAATTAATTAAAGCTTAATTGGAATTTTCATTAATTAAAAAGATTTAATGTGATTAAATTAAACATTAATATTTGTCAAAAATATTTTATTTGTGTTTCTTGTGTCACAAGAAATTTTTCTGTATTTTCTGGGATTTTTCGGAGTTTGTTTGAGCTAAATTTTAAATTTCCAAAAAAAAGAAAGAGGAGAGAGAATGAACAGTACTTGACACGTGTCATGGCACGGTTCATCTTCAACCTCCAACTACGATGGATCTCAGATCTGTTTGCTCTCGTTTTCCTTCTTTTTCCTCTCTCTTCATAACTTCCAATCCGGATCTCATCTCAATGTCTTCTCAAAAGGAAAGTTGTGCCAAATCACGTAAGAAATCCATCCCAACTGGTCTCTTTCCGTTTCGTTCATCCGTTTGCTTTTTATCTTCTATTTTCTGAAACGAACTCTAAACCGAAATCCACGAATTGGAGTCGATTTCTATCTCTTCCAAGCCAATAAATACGACCCCTTGACCCCCTTAAACCCATCCCAAGCCGTGCCAAGTCCCCTCAAAGCCCAGGACGCCGTCGGCACCGAGGCCCTTCGGTCCCGAATTTGCTTGTCGCGTCTCGAGCTATCCGGTGAGTTTTTCCATGATCCTTTTGCGTCACATTGTGCCATTCTGTGCCATCTACCTTCTGGCCAAATTAATTTTGTTTTGGAGTAGTCAATCTCCCGGAATCGAGTTTTCCCCAATCTAGGTCAAGAGCGCTTCCCGACGTCGATTCGTCGCCTCCGGTAAGCCCTTGCCGTAATTTTTCTTAGACTTGCCTCGTCACGTTCTACGCCGTGCTTCCTCCCTTTTTCCCAGAAAGCCTCCACAAATTTTTGTCTCCGAACCTTGCCATGGCCGCCAATGGCATCTCGTGTCCCCATCTATCCGGTGGTGTTTTCCCCAATCCGTTCGCGTCATATCGTGCCAAACCATCCCAGGTAGCTACCCTCCAAATGGTTTTAGATTTCGTTAACCGAGCACCAAGATATTAAGTTTTTCCTTTCTCCTTGCCGACGTCGTTGAAACGTCATTTGCGCCGTCTCCGGTGGGTTTCCGGCCGAGCCGACAATTTTCCTAGCTTCGCCAAGCCGCATTCTAGCCCGTGCTCACCCTACTTCTCCATTTCCTATGCCCGGATTTTATTCCTCTCTCCTACCCATGTCGTTGTAGCCGCCCGTGCCGTCACCGTGCTCCGTTTGGCGTGCCGTCGCTTCCTATATGTGCCTTAGGTCCCTAATAACCCATTTTGCTAGTTAGATTCATCTCCCATACCATCTTCTCGCGAGCGCTAGCCTCCTTTCCAAAAATTCAGCTCTCGGGTGAACAGTAACATCCAGCATTTTCTCGCCCGGCAAACTTTAGATCGCTCGTTCTCCTTTGTCCGAACTCCGATTGACCCGATTCTTTTTCCTAAATTCATCTAAAATTGAGCTCTATATTTTGGTTCTAGTTTTGCAGTTTTTGGAGTTTATTTGAATTTATTTTTGTGTTCGTCTTGTTAGATCACGCTTTCGGAGGAGCTGAAGCCGGATTCGAAGATCAAGAATTCGTAATTGAGCAAGGCCAAGGCAAGTCGCGTCCTTTGATCATATTGAACCTAGTTTTAAAATCTATTATGTATTATTTTGTTTTAAACTATCATGCATTGCTACTTTATTGTAAAACTCTTGTATTGGTAGTTAATGACCTAATTGATTATTTCCTCCTTGATAATTTGAATGCCATGATTCTATTGTCACCATAGGATGGGAAATTATTTAGTGATACAATACTAGTTGTCACATGGGTGGTACGCTTATTTTGCTTAGCCATGCTTATTATTAGTACGTTGGGTCTATCATCACATGTGTTAATTAATCTTTATTTAATGATATACTTGAACGTGGTGGTCAACCACAGTTATAAAATTTGAGTACCAAGACATGGGTAGTGTCATTAGTGTTGGTTATACAAAATTGGTTCTCACTCGGGCGAATGATCGTGCAGTAAAGGGGGTGCAGGTTGCACACGGGATGTGGATGTTTCGCCTGGGTACATTTAAGGACTTAACTTTGTGCGTCATTGATCTGAGCCTTACCGTGCAACCACATGTCCAGTATGGGATGGACCTGGCTGACTAATTTGTGATGTTTCAATTCTGGTTCCGCCATTGGGATGTTAGTGGGTGTCGTATACATTCCACGGGGCGTAAGAGGGGGCAATTACTAGGTTTGGGGGTGAAACCTCAGCGAGGCGGGATTGGGTTAAGATTGAACATTGTAAAGGCCTTGTTGTGATCTTCTTGGTCGGCATGCCAAAGGAAGCATGTTATACCGGTGACATTACAAGATGATCATATCGTGTGGGTAAAGTTGTACAATCTCTGCAGAGTGTAAAACTATTCGAATAGCCGTGTCCTCGGTCATGGACAATGCTCGGTGATTTCACACGAGGGGTAGAGTTTTCATAAAACCTGGGTGGGTTAAGTTGGGAAGTGAATGGTTAGTTCACGGGTGTTCATTTCATGGATCTTGGTTCATGGTGGATTCCTTGGGTGAATGGTCAGTTCACTTGTGGTTGGTCTCAATTCCTTTGGTTACTTATTTATTATCATTTACAAAGCTTGCTTTTCAATCTACTTATTGTATTTACTTTAAATTGTTTCTTTATGCAAAATTAACCTTTCAGCCATTCTTTGGTAAGCCTTGCATACTATATTGCATTTTTTTTGTTACAAACGACTTGCTGAGTACTCTATGTACTCACGGCTTCATCCATATTTGCTCAGTTGAGGAAGAAGGACCAGTCCAGCAGGAGGTACCTGGAGGAGGATACTTCGACGACTTCGCGGATTAGGACTTCGCTCCCCAGTCGATTGCCTGTGGGCATGTCGAATGGCTACTACGCTTAATTCTGGTTTTTTCGTTGCTAGATTCTTTAAGCCTTTTAGGCTATTAATTGTAAGCTTGGCCATAAGGTCGTACTCTGATAATTATTAATAATATTTGAGTCTTTTCTTTGTAAATCGTGATATGTTCGATATTTCATCTTTGTTAATACTGTGTGTACTAGCGTGATCCTGGACTAGTGCAGAATACACAGGAGAGTCCGGATTTGCATATTCGGGTCTCTACAGTGGCTGTGGGTGAATACTGGTTTCTCTCTATTTCCCTCTGTTGGTCTCTCGCTCGGTCTTATCCCCTTCCACCTGTGTGTCATGTGAGATGTGCGGTGAGCGAATTGCCCATTATATTATTCTAAAGAGGGTTCTGATGGTAATTTTGGCTTTGTTTATTTGGTTTGTTTGGTCTTTCTTTGTATTGGGTTATCAATTCCTCTTGCATGTCTATATATCTATATTCGTGTGTGTACATACATACATACATACATACATAAGTACGTACGTACGTACGTACGTAACGTACGTACGTACATACATACACACAATATGCGAAGCTTGTTCTGTACTCCTAGGAGTATATATTCCTACCTTCTAATATACCACTTAAATGAATGTGTTATAACTCTTTATCACTTTTGGTATACTTAAATACTAATTCTAAGATACTCCAATGCGATATGGTTGAAAAAATTTCATCGAAGCCTTTTATTTTTGTTATATATCATTTTCCCAGCTGGTGCAGGGGTTGCCCAGGACCGGCACCCGCGCGTGGCCCGACGGCAGCTTGAGCCCTTCCTTTGATGAGCCGCCCCTGCTTCTTGTTATCAGCATCAGGAGGGAGACGGCAGAAAGGCTGGCTAGGAGGAGGGTGGTGGCAAGCTGCCATTGTTGAGGCAGGGCGAGGAGCTGTGAGGGGAGTGGAATGGCCATTTTCTCGGAGGACTAGTTAGCTAGTGGGCTAGCTCCTTGTCTTTGCTTGGTGGTGCTGCATGTGGTATTTAGGGGGGCTTTTAAGTAGAGGTGGTGCATTGGCACTGGCCGCACCGATGACTTAAGAAACTGTTTGAAGAACCCATTTAAGAGATCCAAAAAAAGAGGTAGAGGTGGTTTGGTGACCAACTTTCTTTCTTTCTGGCAAGTGACTAGCTAGATGGGTACTGTTGTAGGGGTGGCCCCCACCTAAACCCAGCAGGCCTGGTAGAGGGTTGTAAGGCCCAGAATAGGCCATGTGCAATGACATAAATGCCCCTGAAGGGTATACTCAGATGTAAGGGTGTAATTGTAAAAGCACTCCCCATGTATATATGTATGGAACACAGGCCATGGAAGGGGGCTAAGCCATTACTATCATTCACTCCCGACTCTCCACTACCATCTGTCTCTGTTTGGTCTGTAGCCACAACAGTTGGCGCCGTCCGTGGGGACGACAGGAGTAAGCCCGAAACCTGAAAAAGGATGGCACCGAAAAAAGCTTCGTCAGCGGCGGCGAAGGGAAAGAAGGCGGCCGGGCCGGAGCGTCGCATGAGTACCAGGGCTTCGGCATCGACAGCGGCGAGCGAGTGGCGACACAGGCGCGGTGGCCGAAGATGTCGACGTTCGCGCGGTGACGACCAACCCCGTCACCGGCACCGCGACGACCAACCGTCACCGGCACCGCAACGACCGACCCCGTCACCGGTGTTGCGGCGATGAACCCCGTGGTCGAAGACGTCGACGCTGGTGCGGCGACAACCGACCCCGCCGACGCGACGGCAGCCGCCGGTAGCGCGGACCGGGCAGTTCGAGGTAGCCACAACGGAGTGACCGGCAGCTTGCGACGCGGTCATGCCTGCGCCGATCCGTCCGTTGGGCGTACCGGCGACCCCGCCCGCACAGGCGGTGGAAAGCGCCCTACTGGCGGCCCTCAAAGCGCTCCAGCAGGAGCTGGGGGATCTTCGCGGGGCTGTCCGAGACATACAAGAGGCTCGGAGCCAACAGGCCGCGCCGGTGGTCGCGCCAGAGCCCACGCCGGAAAGGGCGGATAGCCGCGACGCCCCCACATCCAGCCGCGTCCCGCTGCGGCGCGTCGATCCAGAGTCCCCGCTTTCGGCGGGACTTCAGCAAGCGGCGTGGCCTGAAGACTTCAAATACCCCAGCGTCATCGAGCCCTACAAAGGTGACACGGACCCCTGCGAGTTCGTGCGCGTGTACGAAACCGCAATCGAGGCCGCGGGTGGAGATGACACCACAAAGGCGAAGGGACTCCCCCTCGCGTTGCAAGGAGTGGCGCTCTCCTGGTTTTTACCATAGAGCCGAACTCCATCTACGCGTGGGCGCAGATCCACGACCGCCTTCACAACAACTTTCAAGGAAATTATGTCGAGCGGGTCGGCGCGGACCAACTCTTCGTCGCCAAGCAGAAGCCCTCGGAGAAGCTCTGGGACTACTTCAAGCGCTTCGCGAAGATACGTTGTCAAGTCGAAGACGTCAATGAAACCACCGTTATCAATGCAGCCATACAGGGCCTTCGCCCGGGCCCGATGGCCGAGTACACTGCACGCAAGCCTATCAAGACGGTCGCCAAGCTCTTCGACACAGGGGAAGGGTATGCGCGGGCCGAGGAAGATGCGCGAAGATGCAGCACCTCTGCCCCTGACCTCGCCCAAGCGAAGCGCTCACCATGCGGGGAGGTGGATGGTGATTCCCCGCAGCAGGACCACAGTCGACAATCCCGGGAGGCCAGTCCCGGAAGCAACGGCCCTGCGGAGCAGGAAGGCTCGCCAGGGGACAGGCGCAAGCCCCGACGTCACCACCGTAGACCACGCAAGGTCCGCCATGTCCTTGGTATCGGGAACACCCTTCAAGGACCGGCCCCCATGCTGTGGGAAGGGGGCCGGGGATGCGGGGGCGGACCAGGCCGTGGCGAGCAACCTCGCGCGGAGCAAGAGCTTCGGGATTGCGGCAAGTGGTGCGAGGTGCATGGTTACGACGACCATTACACGAAGGCATGTACCGTAGTCACAGAGCTGCGACGGGTGATGGCCGAGTCTCGAAGCTCGTCTCCTCGGCCCCTCGCCGAAGTCCATGAACGGTATCCGAAAGGTGGTCCCCAGCAAGCCTCCGGCAGCGAAGACACGCCGCACCGCACGGTCAGCGTCATCACCGGAGGTTCCCTATTAGGGGCCCCCGTGGAGCGGTCGCCACCATGGGTGCCGCCCTGCAACATCACCTTCACCTTGAATGACGCCAGGGGCGTGGCGTTCCCTCACCAAGACCCTCTAGTCGTTCAGGCCCACATCGCAGGCCACGACGTCAGGCGCGTCCTCGTCGACGGGGGAAGCTCTGCGAATATTCTATTTGCAGGGGCCCTTAAGCTTATGGGAATCCCCCGAAGCCGCCTGGAGCAGTCCGGGGCTCCACTTCAAGGCTTCGGAGGCCAGCAGCTGGAGGCCATGGGACACGTGTCCCTTCCAGTTACGTTCCGCCAAGGGAGGAACAACCGAAGCGCGCACGTCATCTTCGACGTCGTAGACATCCCGCACTCCTACAACGCCATATTGGGACGACCGGCCATCAATTCCCTCGAAGCGATCCCGCACCACGCCTTCCTGTGCAAGAAGCTCCCCGGCCCGGAGGGCGTGATCACCGTCTTCGGCAACCAGGACCTCGCCAAACGCACCGAACTCAGCAGCCGGAGTCCGCACCGCCCGGTGCACACCCTATCGGGGGCGCCCGATGACGCCCCCTCCGCTCCGGGGTGGACGCCTAAGCCTCGGCCCGAAGGTGGAGTCAAGAAGGTGCCACTCCGGACGGAGGGGCAGTCTGTGTCCATCGGCGAGGGGCTCCCTGCGGAGGTGGAGCGAGATCTGCTCCAAGTACTCCAGGACAACGCCGACATCTTTGCGTGGTCGCCGGAAGACATAAAGGGCGTAGATCGCACAATAATCGAGCATCGCTTGGCGGTTCGCCCTGACGCCAAGCCGGTCAGGCAGAAGCTCCGCCGTATGTCCATGGATCGGCAGCAGGCGGCTAAGGCGGAGGTAGCAAAGCTTCTCCGGGGCGGGGTCATTCGTGAGGTCCACCACCCAGAGTGGCTTGCCAACCCCGTGCTAGTCAAAAAGGCCAGCGGGGCCTGGCGTATGTGCATCGACTTCACGGCGCTCAACAAGGCGTGCCCAAAGGACAACTACTCCCTGCCACGCATCGACCAATTGGTCGATGCAACCGCCGGATGCGAGCTAATGAGCTTCCTTGATGCTTACGCCGGCTATCATCAGGTTTTCATGGCCAGCGACGATGAGGACAAGACCAGTTTCATCACACCAATGGGGACCTTCTGTTTCGTCAGAATGCCCTTCGGCTTGAAGAATGCGGGCGCCACGTTTACCCGCCTCGTCGCGATCGCCCTCGCCGCTCAGCTTGGGAGGAATGTGGAGGCCTACGTCGATGACGTGGTGGTCAAAACCCGGCAGCTCGCTCTACACAGCCCGGACCTCTAGGAGACCTTCGACAACCTCAGGAGGGCCGGCATCAAGCTTAACCCCGACAAATGCGTCTTCGGTGTCCAGGCGGGCAAACTGCTAGGCTTCCTCGTCTCCGGACGAGGCATCCAGGCGAATCCCGAGAAGGTTGAGGCCATCCTGGGCATGGAGCCGCCCAAGACGGCGAGGGAGGTCCAGAGGCTGGCGGGCCGCATGGCGGCCCTAAGCCGCTTTTTGTCTAGGGAGGCGGAACGGGGTCTGCCGTTCTTCAAAACACTCCGCGGGTGCGACGGATTTCGGTGGGATAGCGACTGCGCGGAGGCCTTCAACGAGCTCAAGAAACACCTGGCGAGCCTCCCTACTCTGGTCGCCCCAGCACCAGAGGCTCCCCTCTTGCTCTATCTAGCCGCATCAGCTACGGCGGTCAGTGCCATCCTTGTCTCAGAGGAAGGCGCCGTACAACGACCCGTGTACTTTGTCTCTGAAGCCCTCCAAGGCGCCAAGACGAGATATACGGAGCTAGAAAAGCTAGCTTACGCATTGATCATGGCCTCCAGGAAACTTCGACATTATTTTTTGGCTCACCCGATCACAGTGCCTTCTTCATTTCCCCTGGCGGAGATGTTACATAACAAGGAGTCCACGGGGCGCATCGGCAAATGGGCTGCCGAGCTCGCCCCGTTCTCCCTCACATACGCCTCACGGACGGCAATCAAATCTCAGGTCCTCGCCGACTTCCTCGCAGAATGGACCCCGCCGGCTCAGCCCGCTCAGAAGCAAGACGACCCGGTCTGGACCCTCACCGTCGATGGGGCTTACGGCGTCGCCGGCGCGGGCGTGGGCGCGGTAATCATCACACCTGAGGGGCAGCGCCTATCGTACTCGGCGCACCTCGCGTTTCCGGCCACCAATAACACAGCGGAGTATGAAGTGCTACTCTTCGGCCTGACCAAGCTTAAGGCAATCGGTGCGCGGCGCGTACTCGTCCGCACGGGCTCGCGTTTGGTGGCCGGCCACGTAGACAAGTCATATCAAGCCAAGGACCCCGAACTGGCTAAATACCTCGCCGCCGTAAGAGCAAGGGAAAGGCATTTCTTGGGCATCACGGTCAAAGCCATCCCTCGCGCGGAAAATGAGCAGGCCGACGCTCTCGCGAAGGCGGCCAGCCAGCAGCTGCCACCCCCTGGCGAGGCGTTCTACGAAGTAGTGCCGTAGGCGGCGATCGCGCAAGACAACCGGGACGCGGCCCTCGTTCACCACGTTGCCCAGCAGGGCGACTGGCAAGAGCCCATCTTTAATTTCCTGCAGGGCATCGCCGAGCCAGAGGACCACGCTGAGCTCCGGCGTCTGCAACACCGTGCCAGATCCTTCCAGGTGTTTGAAGGGACGCTCTACAAGCAGGGAGTCTGTGCACCACTCCTGCGCTGCCTCTCTCGCGAAGAAGGAAAGAAGCTCCTCGCGGAGACCCATGCGGGGGCTTGCGGGTCCCACCTCGCGCCTAGGACATTGGTCGGCAAAGCATTTAGGCAAGGCTTTTACTGGCCGACAGCCATCACTGACGCCCAGGACCTCGTGCGCCGATGCCAGGGGTGCCAGTGGATGGGGCGCATCATCTGCAAGCCCCCGACGCACCTTAATCCTATTCCCCCGGTGTGGCCGCTGGCACGTTGGGGCGTCGACATAGTGGGACCGCTCCCCCGAGCCCCAGGAGACCTGCGGTTCGTGGTAGTCACGCTGGAATACTTTTCTAGGTGGCCGGAGGCGGTAGCCCTATCCAAGATAACCTCGGCGGCCATGCAGCACTTCCTCTGGCAGAACATCATATGTCACTTTGGCGTGCCCAGGGAACTCACCGTCGACAACGGCCTGCAGTTTGATGCCGCCCCATTCAAGGAGTTCTGCGGTGACATGGGCATCACGATTCGGTTCGCCTCGGTTGGGCACCCCCAGTCCAACGGAGCAGTCGAAAGGGCGAACAGTGCCATCTCTGTCGCTGTCAAAAAGCGCCTAGTCGGGCTGCCGAAGGGCAGGTGGCCGAGCGAGCTTCACAGCATCCTCTGGTCTCCTCGCACAACGGTAACACGCCCGACAGGTTTCACGCCCTTCAAGCTTCTTTTTGGCGACGAGGCGGTCACGCCTGAAGAAATCAAGGCTGGATCGCGGAGGGTCCTCGTCCAAGCGCCCGACGAGGAGCGTCATGTGTCCTTGGACCTCCTCGACGGGGTGCGCGCGAGCGCAGCCCAACACGTTGAAAAGTACGCGCGGCAGACAGTACGTACTCGAGACCGGTCTATATACCCGCGAAGGTTCAAGGCCGGGGATCTCGTCCTTAGAACGGCACTCCATGCGGAGACCGTTGGCAAGCTGGAGTCCAAGTGGAAGGTCCATACATTGTGGTTGAAGCATTGCAGAAGGGAGCATACCGCCTCGCCACACTCGAGGGACAACCTCTCCGCCACACATGGAACGCGGACAAGCTGCGGCGATATTACGCCTAGAAGCGAGACGCAGGCTATAATGGCATCAGCCACTCCTTGTACGGTGCTCGCCCGCGCAAACGGGTATTCAATAAAGCTCGTTGTTCCCACCAATAACATTGTCTAGCCACAATGTGCAAAGCTTCGCCTCCGCACGTGAGAGTCCACGGACTATAAATAAGACGTAGCGTCGAGGTTCACCTCTGCACGCACCTGTCTGCGGACTTTAAATAAGACGTAGCGTCAAGGTTCGCCTCCGCACGCGAGAGTCCACGGACTATAAATAAGACGCAGCGTCGAGGTTCACCTCCGCACGCACCAGTCTGCGGACTATAAATAAGACGTAGCGTTGAGGTTCACCTCCGCACGCACCAGTCTGCGGACTTTAAATAAGACGTAGCGTCGAGGTTCGCCTCCGCACGCGAGAGTCCGCGGACTATAAATAAGACGTAACGTCGAGGTTCACCTCCGCACGCACCAGTCTGCGGACTTTAAATAAGACGCAGCGTCGAGGTTCGCCTCCGCACACGAGAGTCCACGGACTATAAATAAGACGTAGCGTCGAGGTTCACCTCCGCACGCACCAGTCTGCGGACTTTAAATAAGACGCAGCGTCGAGGTTCGCCTCCGCACGCGAGAGTCCACGGACTATAAATAAGACGTAGCGTCGAGGTTCACCTCCGCACGCACCAGTCTGCGGACTTTAAATAAGACGTAGCGTCGAGGTTCGCCTCCGCACGCGAGAGTCCACGGACTATAAATAAGACGTAGCGTCGAGGTTCACCTCCGCACGCACCAGTCTGCGGACATTAAATAAGACGTAGCGTCGAGGTTCGCCTCCGCACGCGAGAGTCCACGGACTATAAATAAGACGTAGCGTCGAGGTTCACCTCCGCACGCACCAGTCTGCGGACTTTAAATAAGTGTAGCGTCGAGGTTCGCCTTCGCACGCGAGAGTCCACGGACTATAAATAAGACGTAGCGTCGAGGTTCACCTCCGCACGCACCAGTCTGCGGACTTTAAATAAGACGTAGCGTCGAGGTTCGCCTCCGCACGCGAGAGTCCACGGACTATAAATAAGACGTAGCGTCGAGGTTCACCTCCGCACGCACCAGTCTGCGGACTTTAAATAAGACGTAGCGTCGAGGTTCGCCTCCGCACGCGAGAGTCCACGGACTATAAATAAGACGTAGCGTCGAGGTTCACCTCCGCACGCACCAGTCTGCGGACATTAAATAAGACGTAGCGTCGAGGTTCGCCTCCGCACGCGAGAGTCCACGGACTATAAATAAGACGTAGCGTCGAGGTTCACCTCCGCACGCACCAGTCTGCGGACTTTAAATAAGTGTAGCGTCGAGGTTCGCCTCCGCATGCGAGAATCCGTGGACTATAAATAAGACGTAGCGCTGAGGTTCGCCTCCGCACGCGGCAGTCTACGGACTATAAATAAGGCGTCGTCGGCCCAAAACACGGCTTACAACAGTAAGAATAAATGGTGCACCGTTCCATTGCAAAAATATGAGGTGGAATGGTTACAAGTATGGGTGCACAAATAGGAACCCCCCTCTCCGCCTGATATGATCAGCACCTCAGTCTTCGCGCAGCGCCGAGGGGCCCGTGCCGCTGCTATGGCCTCGGGAAACTTCTTCGAGCCAACGGAGGAAGTCCCCTCCCCCGCGCAGCGTTTGCTGTACTGCAACCCTCGCCGCATCCTCCCCGACACGACCCCAGATCCGCCGGTGGAAGTTCCGAAGGCTAGGCTCGATGGAGCGAATAGCGTCCGGCAGCGCCTCCGGCTAGCCAGGAAGATCCAGGTGCGGGTTCGCCAGCTCCTGCATGTGCCTACACCCGCGGGTGTGAAGCAGGCCGAGGGCAAGGCACGCGCCAAGATAGCCGCAGTGCTCCCCGAAGGTCGTAGCGCTGCGAAGCGCGATGCCCGCCCCCTCCTCAATCAGCCCAAGCGTCTCCATCAGGTCCTCCGGCCCGTGGGTGGCGATCTGCTGCAAAAAGGAGGTGTGTTCCTCCGCCGCGGCGTGTTGGACCTCCGCGGTCTCCTGCTGCGCGGCCGCCAGGGCGCCCTCCAGCAGATGAAGCTGTCCGTCCTTCGCGGCGTGGGCGTTATCCGAAGCACGCAGCTCGACCTCCAGGGCCCTCCGCTCCCGGATGCGGGCCTCATCTAGCGCGTGGCCAAGGACAAGCGTCTGGAAATGGCAGAAGAAGTCAGCAGGTGCTCGACGATGCTCCCACAGCCGCGAGCGCACATACTTACCCTTATCTCCGAGGCCCGCAGTGCAAGCGCCAGGAGGTCCCCCTCGCACGACGCCAGCATCTGTTGTTCAAAACCATCGCGGGCGCGCTCCGCGACTGCATTAAAAGCGCGAAGCGTCTCCGGACGCAGGAGGAAGTCGGAGAGGACGAGCCCCGCCCCCGTCACGACGGGGGCCGCGCAGACTTCGGCCGCGTCGACGGCGGCAGCAGCCTGCAGGGTACCCTGTTCAGGGTCCGATGCGTCGCGCACAACCCCGTTGCTCGATCCTTCACCGCGTACGGGAGACTTCGTCTCGCCTGATGTCGACGGAATGAGCGAGCAAATCGGGGAGAGTTTCGCGAAGTCGTGCGAGGAAAGGGAACTACGCCTACCTTCTGCACCGCCCGCTGCGGCAGGAGGGTGTGCTTGTTCATCCGCTAGTCGGGGGGCGAGCACCCCGGTGGGCGGTCGGGAAGACCTGTCGGCCACGCCGGCTGCGACGGGCGCCGCGCCTCCGAGCACGGGGCCGGCAACGATATACCGACCCCTCGAAGGCGAAGGGGGCTGGACGCGAAGGCGTTTCGCCTGGGGCTCCACAGGGGATTCCTCCGTGGCGTCAACCGCGGTAGTTCCCGCCGCGCCTTCGGTCATTCCCGCTCCGGGCACGTCGTCGACGGCCGCCGGGGGGTAGAGCACCGCCAGGGGTAGCTTCCTCCCCTGGGTTGGCAGGATCCGGCACAACGGCTGGCGTCTTCACGGGCTCAACAGCGCCGGCGGGAGATGCCACCGATGGGCTCGGGGCGCCACACTCTCCCGAGCTGGTCCGACCGGACTCATCACCGGCCGCACGTCCTGTCCCACCGATGCCAGCCGCCGAGCTGGCTGGCGCATCGGACGCGGCGACCTCGGAGCAGGCCCCCGCTTGGCTACCGCCACCACGACGGCTCGAAGTCCCTGCGGGCGCCTCCGTCGGCACCGCGCGCTCGGGCACAGCAATGCCCAGAACCTCGCACGTGCGATTTATCCGCCCCTGCTTCGCCGCCTTGATCGCAGCCTCGCGCAGCCTGTGCTCCTTGAGCGTCTACGGGCCCAAGAACGTCGCAGCCGCGTGCTCTGCATCCTCTAGCCGAGCCACTGCATAAAAAAATATATAAATAAAAATAGCAAAGTTGGTCAGGCAAGGGCTACGCAGTCACAAAGGGGTGCGCACCAACGCGCCGCGAGACTCACAAGGGGCGGAGGGTGGAAGCAGGCAAGACAATGACGGGAGCACCTCGTCCTCTCGGTCATCGCTCCGTCGCCCGTACTTCCACCGGGCGGAGAGTGGAGACACCCCGTACATCGTAAACTCTTCAGCCAAGTCGCGCATACTTAGCCGGCGTGCTACGCCAGCAAGCCTCCACATCCTCCGTGCGTCGTCAACTTCCGGCGTCACACGTGGCGAGCGGTCGAACGAGATTGGCCCACCCCGGCACAGCAGGCCACTTGTGCTGGTCACGACGTAGTAAAACCACCGCCGCGTCCAGCCGGATTCCCACCTCTCCAAGCTGGCCGGCGCGGGAAATAGCATCGAGCAGGACCCTCGCAGCACGAAATCGACGCTACCGAAGTTGGATACAGCCCCCTCAATCTTTTTGGGTCGGCAGCGCGCGTTGTGCAGGGTGGCGAACAGGCTCGCGCTGGAACGCCGCCCTTCCATCCGCGTAGCCCACGTAAAGACGGCCAGGCGGACTATGGCGTTGGGCGTCAACTGCGCTAACTCCAACCCGTAGGTCCGCAGGACTTCGCCCACAAACGTCGTGGAGGGCATTCGAAGACCGGCGTCGAAAAACGCGACGAAGACGATCGCCTACGTGTCCTGGGGCTTCGGCTCCGTTTCGTTGCGGCGGGGTAGGCGAGCCCCATCGCGTTCCTCGATCTTCCCCTCCAGCACAAGCCGCTGCAGCATCTCTTCAGTCGCGCGGCTCTTCCCCAGCACACGGGAGCAGTGACCCCCCGAGTTTTCCATGGCGTCCCACCGCTCGCCTCCATGCGAACGCCCCCGCAGCACCAACTCGTAATCCTCGGAGCGGAAGGACGACTCGTCCCGCCCAGGCAAGGAGCTGCTGCCGGCAGGGCGGGGGGCACCGTCACGACTGGCCATTGTGCTCTAAGATTAGAGCACCAGGGCTATTAACACGAAAAAGCGGAAATAGACGGCAGGCGAGACAGAGCGCCCCCACTACAGCGAATGGCGCCTTATAAAGCCCCGCTCGCCTCCCCCACGACAACAAGCGCAGCCAGACTCAAGCCCCCAGCGGTTCGGCTACCCACGACTGGAAAGAAGAACCGCCGACACTTGGGGCGGCGCGCCGGGTAGGTGGCCAGGCAGCGCGCAATGCTAAACCACGCCCGACACGCATCCCGATTGCCTAGGGAAGAGGCGAACGGCCGCGCTCATGCAACCGCTCACATCCCACGATGCGCCAGGCATAAACTGCCACGTGCCCCACCCACGGAAGGCAGACTGCATGACGCGACAGCCTTCCCCCAGACAGGCCAGACGCCGGCACGGTTCGAAGGGTAGGGGACGGAGCGCGCGCGCATCTACTTCGCCCAGGCGCCAGCTCCGCTGCCACCCGTTCGAAGGGTAGGGGACGGAGCGCGCGCGCGTCTACTTTGCCCAGGCGCCAGCTCCGCTACCACCCGTTCGAAGGGTAAAGGACGGAGCGCGCGCGCGTCTACTTCGCCCAGGCGCCAGCTCCGCTGCTACCCGTTCGAAGGGTAGGGGACGGAGCGCGCGCGCGCGTCTACTTCGCCCAGGCGCCAGCTCCGCTGCCACCCGTTCGAAGGGTAGGGGACGGAGTGCGCGCGCGTCTACTTCGACTAAGCCCCAGCTCCACCAACCCAGGCGGGGGGTCCAGCTACAACCTCGGCCCCGGTTAAATTTGGAAAAGTTCACAGGCCGCAGGGACGGAGGGGGCCAACGGACTCGGCAACATGGCTTCGGCCCCGTGAAGCCTTTTACCATGAGAGGCTCCTGTTGTAGGGGTGGCCCCCACCTAAACCCAGCAGGCCTGGTAGAGGGTTGTAAGGCCCAGAATAGGCCATGTGCAATGACATGAATGCCCCAGAAGGGTATACTCAGATGTAAGGGTGTAATTGTAAAAGCACTCCCCATGTATATATGTATGGAACACATGCCATGGAAGGGGGCTAAGCCATTACTATCATTCACTCCCGACTCTCCACTACCATCTCTCTCTGTTTGGTCTGTAGCCACAACAGGTACAATAGCTAATTATCTGTTATGTGTCGTTTAACCTCCATGGTTACCATACAAAGGCAACTTTTTTAGGCTTTTAACTTCTCTAAAAGTTGAATACTTAGTTAATTATATTCTAGAATTTATGCTTTTAATTAATAATTTAGAAGTAATGCTTCAATCATTAATAGGGCATAGCATATGAACATGTTTAATTTAGATTTAAAATTATTCATTAATTGTTTGATGTTGTATGTGGGCCATGATGGATTTATATATATGTGATACCTGTTAATCTAACTAATAATCACTTGTCACATGATAAAACTTGGATGGATGACAACCCTTGCGTGAGCTATGTTATACTACCCATTTTAAATTAATTCCTAGATCTCTACCACCTTATTATCATTCTATACCGCCCTCATATCAGAAGTTATACTTTTCATTTCCAGCCTTAGCAAACCCTGCCACTTATCCTAGCCTTATCCTCGCCATCTCTTAGTTTCCTTAAATTCATATTGTATAATCTGTCTATAATGTAACAATTACCTTATCACCATATTATCATTTCACATCGTTCTATCGGATTTTAGGCCTTTTATTTTCAACCTTAGCAAATCCTTCCACTTCTCATAACCTTATTTTAGCCTTTCCTTAGTTTCCTTAAATTTACTCCTTCCAATCTGGTAATAATATAACAGTTACCTGGCCTGGGGTTACCCACATATAGAGGAGATTTTCACCCACCTAGTAATGTACGGGGGGCCGTATGCTTTCGTTACTCAGGATATCACACCCCATTTGCAGTTATACGGTAGAAGACAGTGACGTGCCTGACTACTCTCATATAACCAGGTATATGGGAAGTAATTACCAGTGCCAATGCCACAACTTGTTGAATAACAAATATCCTTATTTCCACAGTTCTTGTTACCTCTATCTACGATCTACGGCTGTAAACGAGCCGAGCTCAAGCGAGCTTGGCCTTTTAGGCTCGAGCTCGGTAGAAGCTCGAGCCGAGCTCGAGTTGGGGTTCGAGCCTGGATCTGGGCTCGAGCTCGGCTCGTTGAAGCTCGATAACAATTAAAATAATTTATTATGCACTATTTGTCAATAATAAGAAAATTTTAAGTTCGAGCTCGGCTATAGTAAACTCGATAATAGTCAAAATAATTCAAATATACACTAATTTTCAACAATAAGAAAAGCTCGAGCTCGAGTTCGACTCGAGTAAGCTCGGAAAGAATTAATATGTATTATTATTTAAGCTCGAATCGGGGCTCGCGAACTATTTGAGCTCGACTCGGTGAAGCTCGCGAGCTTGAGATCAAGTTTGAATTCGGCTCGTTTAATGTTAACCAAGCTCGAATAATATGCTGCTCCATCGAGTGAGTATTCAGTTGCTTCGATCGTATGGCCGAGTGGGTTACGTACCAAATTCTATTGAAGATATGATTATATACATATTTTTCGTATGAGAAAATCGGTACATAATTTTTCATAAAACTTTGAAATTTTTGGGCATATAATTTTTGAAAAATATAGATAAAAGATATCAACCGTAGTCCAAAAAAATTCAGGCAAAGCATTAAGGCGTACTAGCTACGTCTTCCCATTGATTTTTTTTTGAAAAATTAGGTATTTTTTGCAAAGTTTTACAGAAATTATATACCCAAAAAAATTTCAGAGTTCACAAAATTTATATAATGAAATAAATCGCAAAGTTTAACGAAAATTCTGTTCCAAATTTGAAGGAAAAATATGTACTGAATTTGAATGTTACAAACATAAAAAATATGCAAAGCAAATACGAGAAAATGTTACAAACTGTGGCACAATTTACAAAAAAATGTTAGAAACTCTAAAAGGTTTTACAAAATAATGAAGTCTATATGGGCGGCCCCATGACTTAATGAAGTTTATACGGTGTATGGAAAAGCTAGAGAAGTTAGGGATGCAAGGGAATACAAGGGCATAGTATGGATATGCACAGATCTCATAGCAAAATGGACAACAGATGGGTTATGGAGAAACCACCATATAAGATATCAGTCTAACTTTTGAATTTTAGCTTTTGGCTTTTTTTTAAAGTTGAAATAAATAAAACAGTTTTTTAAAGTGAATTCTCCAAACAATTTTCCGAACCTAAAATCTTGTGCTCCATTTGCGTTAACTTCTCTGACATTTGCTGCCATCTTAAAAAATACAAACAAAAATCATCAGTTACAGCTAAAAGCTATCAACCATAGACCAAAGAAATGAGCAAAAGCTTGCAAAGATTCAGACACAGCTACATTCTCTCGAGAAATGAACAGGTCTCTAAGATAGTCCAATGTATTCTGATGACCGAGGTATGAACAGATCTCTAAGATACTGCAAATTATCTTCATCAACCAGTAAAACAGGCCACACGATGGGGCTGTTTTTTTCGGCTTTTAAAACCGGTTTTTAGCTTTTGTTGTAGTACCTAACTTTCAAACGGAATATTTTTTTAACACGGGTCCACAAATTAATTGTAATATACGTTAAAAACCTAACATATATATCATCTAAAATCGCAAGCAAGGACACTTTGCCTTTGCCTTTGGCTTCTCATTGCTACAGTCACTACCGGGCTCAGCAGCTTTGCCGAGTGCCGGTGGCACTCGGCAAAGCACGAGAAACACTCGGCAACGGCTTTGCCGAGTGCCACCCACGGCATATCTCACACAGCATAGATTCTGACGGCAAAGAGCTCTTTGCCGAGAGCTTTTCATCGAGCACTCGGCAAAGGCTTTGCCGAGTGCCGAAACGACCCTCGGCAAAAAAAGGTCAGTGGACGGTGAGAACACGGTGACGGCGTCGTTTGCCGAGTGCCAGGACGGAATGGCACTCGGCAAATTTTTCCGATTTGCCGAGTGTTGTGGTAATGACACTCGGCAAATTATTAAGCTTTGCCGAGTGTCATGGTAAAGACACTCGGCAAAGACGAAACGTTTGCCGAGTGTTTTTACCATGACACTCGGCAAAGTCAAAACACTCGGCAAAGTATGTTCCCAGAATGCCCAGAAACGTTACTTTGCCGAGTGTTTTTACGATGACACACGGCAAAGTCAAAACACTCGGCAAAGTATGTTCCCAGAATGCCCAGAAACGTTACTTTGCCGAATGTTTTTACCATGACACTCGGCAAAGCCTCCCTTTGCCGAGTGTAGCACACGGCAAAGTGGCCAAAAACTGCCTATTTTAATTGTTTATTGCACCCCACTCAAACAAGTCACAATATATCAACAAGTAATCACATATAGTCCACAAGTAATCCACAAGTAATCACATATATCACATATAGTCCACAATATATCACATATATCACCACAAGTCACAATATATCACATATCACAAGTCACAATATCACATATCACAAGTCACAATATCACATATCACATATAGTCCACAAGTAATCACCACAAGTATCATTCACCAAGTTGGCCACCCCGACTGATGTGATGAGTCATGAGGCACATCATTCGAAGCCGCCGATTGATTCTGCACAAAGGAGAAGAGATTGCATGTGTGAGACAAGATTTAAGGTAAAGCAAAGCACAAGCAATAAACATGGTAAGTAAAGAGCTCAAGGTAGAGAAGGCAAACTCACAGGAGTAGCTGCAGGAGGAGGTGGAGGAGGGAATAGCTCCGGTGGCAGAGGTTGACCCATCCTCTCACCAAGACTTTGCATCCACTGAAACATCTGCTCCATCCTCTGCCGCTCGGCCTCATTCCTCTGCCGATCGGCCTCCATCCTCGCCGCCATCTCCTCCCGTAGCCTCTTCTCTTCTTCCAGCTGGGCCTACAATATTTCACCCCAATGTTACAATGCAAAGCAAAGGTATGTAAAAATTAATGAACGACGAATAAAACAGAAATAACCTGGAGTGCCTCCATCCGGGACTGTGCAGTGTCCGGCCGTGGGCGTATGGCCGGGCTTGAGCTCGTGCTCCTTGCTCGAATCTGGGAGAGAGTGGGAGTAGTGGCCGTGTCGAGTGTGCTATCGCCAATCCAGTACCGCCCATGCTTCTTGCCTCCTCCCACCCTCATGACGACTTCTCCATCAAGGTCCTGGGTGCTCGGATCGTACTCTGGCCCATGGACCGCCCTTGCCACCGATGTGTA
The DNA here is from genome assembly GCA_017311315.1 of Dendrocalamus latiflorus. Taxonomy (NCBI): domain Eukaryota; kingdom Viridiplantae; phylum Streptophyta; class Magnoliopsida; order Poales; family Poaceae; genus Dendrocalamus; species Dendrocalamus latiflorus. The sequence goes on from CM029611.1 coordinate 980,544, forward strand.
CTCACTGAGGCGGCTGTGGACGGTCGCATTGCTGTACACCGAGGGCGGGTCCTCCGGGTTGTAGTCGACGTCGGACGTCGCCTTGCCCTTGTGGGCCAAAGCCCATGCCTTGAACTGGGAGCAAGGCTGGCCACCATGTGACGACAACTGCGAAAAAAACAGCAAGATGATTAGAAATTATGCAGAATTGAGCGTTATAATAAAGAAATGAATTCGCGTACCCATGTAGCCGCGAATTCGTCGAGGCTACGGTTGCCTTGATGGTGTGGTGCACCTGGCATCATCAAATGCCGCTCCCGGCAAGCGTTGTGTGTCTCCTCCCACTCGGCGGCGCACCACTTGTCCACCATCTGTGCCCAGCACTGGAGATGCTGGGCGCACCACCACGGAGGCACCTACACGTCATCAAGTATATGACATATAAGAAGATCAAATTAAGCGTACTTAATCTCAGAAAAAATCAGTATTAACGTTCTATATTTACCTGCATGTATTCTTCCCGGGTCAGCCTCATGTTTCTTGCTTGAGTTTTGTTGATCTTCACTCCAAGGTAGGTAGCGTTGTATGTTACGATGGCCTAGACGCGCGCCTCGTAATGCATGTCCTTCACGAGTTTATAACAGGCTTTGTGAGCCACACTAGCCGCCTTGGCCTCATATCCCTCCTGGCATCTGAAGAAATCCTGCATACCCATATGTGGTAGTCATGACTCTTGAGCCCATTGATTCGCATAGTAGATAAGTTCACTCCCCTCCTCAGATTCGTTGCATACCCATCAGGGAACATTAACGTTTGGAACCATTCTAGTACTTCCCTCCTTTGGGGCCTGGTCAAGACGAATTCAGCCTTAGTGAAGTGTGCTTCATGATAGTCGTTTAACATGTCTCCTACCCCGCCATCAGCATCATAATCCTCGACGCGTGGTCTCACGACCTCCTCTCTCATACGATCGGATTCACCGTGGTAGATCCACCGGGTATAGTCTGCCGTAAATCCAAACTTGCAAAGATGTTTACCCATGACCTCCTTTGTTTGTCGACGCGTGTTTGCACATCTGCTGCAGGGACACCAAGTGGCACGCGCTCCTTTAACCTTGGCAAATGCTAGTTCCAAGAAAGCATCGGTCTTCTCAATCCATTCATCAGACAACGAACCCTGAGTTGAGCGGCCCGTGTACATCCACTCACGGTCATCCATCCTCTAACATATCAGGGAGTAATATAAGAATCAAATGCATCTACACGATCTTTCTCCTATCTAATAGGTGAAGATAGGTCCTAATCCCACCCGAGGATGCGTAGATGAGGTTAGTTTCCATGCTCTACTCCTATCCGAGACAGAATTTCGGCAGCACCTCCCCGCTGTTCTCCAAATACACGTCCTAGCAGGGAGATTGTGTATCTGGAGAACAACAGGGAGATGCTGCCGAAACTCTGTCACGGATCGGAGTAGACCATGGAAACTAACCCCATCTACGCATCCTCGGGCTGTCCAAAAAACGTGGACAATTCGAAACAGATATGGTTATAGATATGCAAAGATCTGCATATTTCCAACCGTATCTCTTTCGAACGGGAGACGCCTAACTAGGTTACGCCTAACCAGAGAATAAACTGGGCTGACCAATCAGAGAATGACATTCAACAAAGTGATATAGCAATAACAAAGTGATATACCAATCAGATATGGCATTCAACTCCCCCTCATTCTTTAGAACATTAACACATCAGTATAGCAATACCATCTTTCATAAAATATAACCAAGTGATATATATGTCACTAAAACATCATAGACTAAGCCAAGTAACATGGAAGAGCGTGCAGATCACAGTTAACAAATGAGAACATGAGGAACCAGTAGAAGGGAAACTAGAAATACACCAACCAACTAGCTATCATAGAACTAGTAAAAGGGAAATTAGACATGCAGTAAGAAAACAGAGATATCATGACAATGGGGATAAACTACTAAAGATCAGAGCAATCACTAAATATACTCAATGTATGTTCAGATATTTACTTGGATGCTAACATTGACCTTCTTCTGCAGTCACATGAGCCCATACAAAATCAGAACATCTATGACTTTCTACAAAACCCTGAAGTTCGGGATTTTGAAAAGAATTGTATGGATACCTGCTGTCAAAGTTCTGAAAATGCTTCCAAACGGTGTCCTACAGCATAGGTAAAGTATCAAATCAGCACTGAAAAAAGGGAAAACAAGAACAACACATAGCATGAGATGTGTTAAACACTTAAGTGGCAGTGAAGCAGCAATGCATCAACAATGCGCACATAAAAAGTACCATAAGCACTCCAATTAGTGACCCCTTGCGACTAACATATAAATATATCTGAATAATGGATTTTACAAGCCTATTCCTGAAACTTAATGAATATATCTGAATTCTGAAGTACTACATATATCAATCTGAAACTTTGCACAGCACGGTTTTGCTATGATAATGAGGAACATTCAGATGCATAAAATAAACATCACAATGAAAATTTTAGACCGGTGCCTTCCTCATCAGCATCAACATAAGGCTAATTTAAAGCTGACAAATCAATCTGCTAAAAAAGCAGCACAATACATATCCAACGGCAGAAATGTTGAATTTTTCATACATGCGTTGGATCTACGACGTCCTTCGTATATACATAATACGTACATATACACATGCATGCATGCCAGGCATGTGCTGTTTGAGTTCTAACTACCTAGGTAGGTGTGTGGGCACACATCAAGAAATTACAAGTATATGGATAAGTATAATGTACTTAGTTTCTTAATTAGTTGAAATCGGTCGCGAACTCTTGCTCCTCTCTGATCTTATCAGTGGGTAATATCTGGGGAAAATAATTGGCTGCTCCTATCAAATCTTGTACGGTGTGGATTTAATTATATATTCCAGCCCAAACAAAAGCAGCGACTTCACTTGCTGGATTTGGTAGACGATGCAATGGATATTTATTTGTAGGATACATCATGACCCAGCTAATCTTTCATACAACTAGCATGCTTAATTGTACGGTGTTGAATTTTTCATACATGCGTGGTTACCATCAAATCCAGGAGAAGGGAGGGAACGACAACCTCACCACAGTCGGGGGAGGCGTCGGGCGGCCGTGGGGGCGGGGGCAGTCGGGGGAGGCGTCGGGCGGCGGGCGGCCGCGGGGGCCGGGCCGGCCACGGCAGTCGAAGCGGTGGCCGGGGCGGCGGGCGGGCGCGGGCGTGGCGGCGGGCGTGCAGGGCGCGCGGGGGCGGGGCGGCGGGCGGGCGCGGGCGCGCGGGGGCGGGGCGGCGGGCGGCCGCTGGGGCCGGGGCAGTCGAAGCGGTGGCGAGCGGGGCGCGCGGGGGCGGGGCGGCGGCGGGGCAGTCGAAGCTGTGTGTGTTGTTGCGTGTGTGAGCGCGGCCGCGGGGAATTAAAGTTTTGTTTGTGTTGTTTGCCGAGTGCCCCCCATCGGGCACTCGGCAAAGCTCCTCCTTTGCCGAGTGTCGCCCACAAAGCACTCGGCATAACTTTGCCAAGTGCCGCCGATCTGGCACTCGGCATAGCTCCTCCTTTGCCGAGTGTCGCCCACAAAGCACTCGGCAAGGATTTTTTTAATAAAACTTCCTTTCCTCTCTTTCTTTTCCATAACGTGTTTTACAAATTTGTTCGAATGTACTTTGAAAATGCCTTGTCAAATTCACTCAACAATGCATATTCGATGCTTCTACAAATATTAGACCATTATTTCATGCAGTTATAACTCAAATTCAATTTATATCAATTAAAATTCTATAATTGCAGTTTAAAAATTAAAATTATCAAACGGATCCGAAAAATTACCAAAATTTCACATGAAACAATCTCTGTTGTCTATTGCCTATACAAAAAGTTTTGTAGTCAAACCACAATTCCACTGTCACTTTGACTCCAAATCTTACCGGATCCTTCTCAACTCTACGCTTCTTCTTCAGAAATGTTTTGGTTTGTAAGCATCGTACGTGACAACTTATGCGAAATCTTATCAATTTTTTTACCACAGTCTCCACATATGATATCATGACATCTTGACAAATCTCATGATTTTCAGACTTCGTTTGCTTTTTTCAAAATTTAAAAATCATTCGGCCACAAGTTCGTGGTCGTGTTTCCTAACAAGATGTTCGAAATTCCTTTTCATTTCACAGGTAAGGCCTCAAACCAGGCTGAATAACACGAATATCACTTTTCTACTCATTTTTTCCTATTATTTTAATCACTTGCAGTTCAAATTTGACTTGATTCAAAAAATTGCTTGAAATGCAATTAATTAATTAAATATAGCAAACAAATACAAAAATATACCAAATTTTAACATGGAGTACCATATGTTGTATGTGGAGAGTAGAAAAAGTTTGAAGGTTAGGAAAGGAAAAGGTTTTTATTGATTTGCCGAGTGCCGCCAAAAACACACTTGGCAAATAGCCTTTGCCGAGTGTCAGCTCCAGACACTCGGCAAAGTTCTAACGGCGGCGGCTGCCCTCTAACGGACGGCGGTTGGTGCCGAGTGTTTTATGTTTGCCGAGTGTGTTCTTGTCAGCACTCGGCAAAGATCTTCGTTTGCCGAGTGTCTACTCTGCAACACTCGGCAAAGATATTTTTTGCCGAGTGTTTTATTTTCGCCGAGTGTTCCCATGGAGGCACTCGGCAAAGGGATTGTTTACCGAGTGCCCGATAGATTGCACTCGGCAAAACTCCAGACAATCGGCATATAGCAGCTTTCCGGTAGTGAGTAACTAGCTATACTGGCCAAAATCATATGCGACTTTTTTTCCTCTTCGTACTGTTTCTCGCGAACAACCAAAATTTGAAAACTATAAGCCAAAAATTAAAGTCACAACTTAAAAGAACCCGCCTATATTGGACCAGAGCCACTAGCTGTTGTTACTAACCATCAATCGTAACCTAAAAAAAATATGGTCAAAACCTCGCAAAGATTCAAATACAGTGACATTATCTCGAGATATGAACAGATCTCTAAGATACTCCAATGCATGCTGACGAACAGAAATGAACAGATCTTTAAGATACTGCAAATTATCTCGATCAATCAGTAAAACATGCCACACGATATGTGGACCAGAGTCGCTGGCTGCTGCTACTAACCAATTAATTAAGATGCTCATATCTATGCAGAGGATCGATCTGATCTGCAACGAAATAACACACGATATGCTTTGTATTGATATACGGCATGCACTGATACTGCACATGCTGCATGTTGGAACTTGGATCATCAGCATGCATATACTAGATCGACCATGGTGCCTTATCTCCAAGGCCACAAGTTCTCTATAATTAAAACGTACCAACACTATCGATCACCAAATATATAGCACGAGCTACCTAGTCATAGAGATAGATCTATCACTTACCTGGATCAAACTGATTATGCGATTTTAGGTGTTCTCAACATGCAGGTACGCTTGCCGCCGACAAATAATTTTAAATTCTCCATAATCAAAAGGCCACAAGTTCAGTAAACCCAGCGACGTGTACACAAGTGAACCACAATCACACGTTAAACTATATAGGACGCAATTAACCAGAATATGCAAATGATCTAATAATATGCTGCTCCATCGAGTTAGTATTCAGTTGCTTCGATCGTATGGCCGCGTGGTCGGAGTTGTTGACGAAGCGGTGACGGAATGAAGACTTGAAACACGCGCTCTATTCCCCACCCTTCAGACTAGCACCGACGAAGTTTCGACCACAAGGTAGTCATAGTTGTCGATGAAGACTCGACGATGACGTGGTCATAGATGTTGACAAAGTCACGACCGCGAGGTGGTCGAACATGTGTTGATGAAGATGCTACCACGAGATGGTCATCGGATGGGCGTCATTGAAGTTTCAATCACGAGGTGGTTGGACAAGCGTCGACGGAGTCACGACTGTGTGGCAGTCGAACAAGCGTCGATGAAGTCCGGGGCATGAGGTGGTCGCAGATGTCGATGGAGTTCGGACCACGAGGTAGGTGTAGATGTCGATGAAGTCACAACCACATGGTGGTTGGATAGCCGATGGAGTATCTACCATGAGGCAGTCGTAGACGTCGACAAAGCTACAACCATGAGGTGGTCACAGGCATCGATGAAGATGCGACCATAAGGTGGTCGTAGAAGTGCCCCACGACTACGTCGTTGAAGATGTGATCATGGGCGTAGACGAAGTCAGCGGCTAGGTGAAGACTTGCGTGCATGCTCCGTCCCCTACCCTTTGGACTGGCGCCAACAAAGTTAGCGGTGGGGCAGAGTCTTGAAGCATGCATGCTTCGCCCCCATGCTTCAGACTAGTGCCGATGAAGTCTCGACCACGAGGTGGTCATAGCTGTCAGTAAAGACTGGACGATGATGTGGTTGTAGATGTCGATGGAGGCACGACCATGAAGTGGTTGGATGAGCATCAATGAAGTGTTGACCATGAGGTGGTCGGACGTAGCTCTTGCTCAAGGGAAAAACTACCGCTCGATGCTATTTGCATAGGAACTCCCTGGCGAGACGCATGAAGCACACGAGGCTCACTAGGGTTATCGCTAGTGGTGGGGACTCCCTGGTGGGGAGTCGGAGTACACCAGGGCCAAAGCTGTCGTGCAATTATTTATACTTCGTAGAGTGCATTGGGTGTGAGGCCACCGTGCGACTTGTTTTATACTTTATAGAGTTGCCTGGGACAGCTGAGTTCCCAGCGCTTTATACTCTGCAGAGTATGCTGGGACACGATGCTACCATGCGATTTGTTTTACACTCCGTAGAATGCGATGGGGCACAAGGCAACCGTGCGCTTTGTTTTATACTCTGTAGAGTTGCTAATGACAGCTAAGTTTCCAACGATTTATACTCCATAGATTATGCTAGGGCACGTGGCCACTGTGTGATTTGTTTTATACTCTATAGAGTACGTCAGGGCACAAGGCTGTCATACGCTTTGTTTTATACTCCGTAGAGTTGTCAGGGATGGCTAAGTTCCTAGTGTTTTATACTCCACAGAGTATGCTAGGGCACGAAGCCACTGTGTGATTTGTTTTATACTTTGTATAGTACGTCAGGGCACGAGGCCTTCGTGCGCTTTGTTTTATACTCCGTAGAGTTGCCTGGGATAGCTAAGTTCCCAGCACTTTATACTCCGTAGTGTACGCTGGAGCACGAGGCAACCATGCGATTTGAGTACACATCAGATCCAGTGGATCTCTCATGGCAGCGACTACGAGGTCATCGAACACCTCACGACTACGTCTATCATGACGCGGTTGTGGGCGTTGATGACCCACTCGTGGTCGCGCCCTGGTCAGCCCTCCCTCGCACAGCCTCTTGCGTGCTCCCCATGGACAGCACCACTGTTGTCGTACAACACAACAGGGATACGGACTAGGATCTAAGGAGTGACCGATAGAGGGTGAGTGAGCTAGTGATAAATGAGTAATCCCCATCCTACCCCTTAATAATTACAAAAAATAAGGGTGCATTGGTACATTCCCTATACTATTGGGATTGTTGCTAGGCCCAATTGTTTGGGGCTAGTCCACCCCCACACACATACATTTAATTTACAATAAAGGGACCATATATAAGCGATGCATAATAAAGTTTACAATATATGGCTGACCGGCCAAATAAATATAAATATCAAGAGTAAAGTGTAGCGGAAGACAAGTAATTAAATAAAAGTGTCCAGCGGTGTGCCACCATAGCCCATAGGCAACTACCTAGGATAAGGCCCTAGAAAGACCCGTCATCAAATTCTCTGGTACTAGGAGAAAAGTACACGTCGTCGGGCATATTATCTTCCTCATTCTCTGAACAGCAATAATTTAAGTAAGATTGAGTACATTGTATACTCAGAAAGACTTGTAGTGTATCTCAAAAACATATATATAAATGCAATACTAACAATAAGTAAGGCTTTATATTACAAGTTATTTTCCGCATGAAGCAAGTTTCATTTGCAATGCCAAATAGTAGTAATTTGCAATAGAATTGTAGAGAGCAGTTGACATGTAATGAACTAATATTTGTATGACTTTTAATAATAGTAAATCACACCCATTCACAGCCCTCCTTGGCTGTGATCATTAAACAATTCCTGCCCATGGGCATGGCACACATGACACATACATGCCATCCCATCATTTCCAACGAAATAGTTTTGTAAAAACAAAAGGTATACCCATTGTGGCTGCATCCAAGTATGCTCATGACTATGAGCACAACTATTTACATAGTTTTTAACACTCTCGAGAGGTTGTACAATTTTACCTACATGAGATAATCAAATATGCTGTTGGCAACTTCACGCTTCTTTGGGTGTGTGACAAAATTAATTATCATATAGCCTTTATATCATTTAATCCTAACCTTGCACCAGCCCAATGATTGACAAACCCTCACTTAGACATGTCTGTCCCCCAAGTGAGTATTCACCATTGTATTAGCAAGTTTTGGTCTCAACATCTTGGTGAAAGGAGCCCCTACGAGCAAACCTTCCGAGAGTGCCCTCACCACTTCAGCCTACCAAAGTTAATCAGCTAAAGTTAGAACCCATATAACGCTACGGGCGCAATCAGGGCGGATATGGATGGATATCACTCATCCTGTATCCTATTCCATATTTGTTGAGAGTCGGAGTCAGACACAGATAATGTCGGATACTTATTTCTCCGTTCCATAAGCCTTTGAACGGTCAACCAGACAGAAATTATCTGCTTCTTTTGCACTCCCTACAAAGGACATAGATAGTAGGGTGCAATTAGAGTGAGCACGGAGAGACTAATCACCGAGATATCGAAGGAAGAGTACTCAGTATTTCTCACATGTTTAGATGTAGCAATCTGCCTATATATTATCTTATTTTTAAGTGAAGTCACAACAGATTTCCTCATATCACTTAACATATGGATATATATAGATGAATATCACTCATCCTGTATCATATTCTATATTTTTTCCATAGAGTCAGAGTCAGACATGGATAGTGCCAGATATCCATTTACTCCTTCCGTATTCACTTCACGAGCCTTCGGTCAGTCGGTCGAACGAAAATTATCCACTCCATTTGTAACCCTATATAGCGCATATGGTTGTACGGTGTGACTTAGATGGACGACAATACTGTTCTATCGTTAACTGATCTGGACGAGAATCTCTCCCTATCTACATGCAAGATACCTTCTCACATTTGATAGTTCACATATAACTTATCCACATCTAAGTGTAGGTTTTTCATTTTATTTTATACCAAACTATTAGAGATTTCTCCTCTGGTCCAATATTTTGAAAATTTTCATGTCCATACGTAATGTTTTTTTCCCAATAATCAAACTTAGTGAATACTATTGCATGGCTAAGCAGATAGACCACATACTCACACTACCACAGAAAGGGTCATCACAGGCGGTCAAAACTGTCACCATAGACAATTTCTAAACTGTCTAAACTTATGTATCTGTGATAACAAGTGATTATCACAGACGGCTCTCAAACTGTTTATGATAAGTTATAACACAGATAGTTTTTCAAAACAACCATCTGTGATATGTCAGATATTATAGATGGTTCTTAAAAATAGACATCTGTGATATCTGAAATATCACAAATGGCTAATACAAAAAACTATCTATGATATATCAGATATCATAGATGGTTATTAAACATAGTCATCTGTAATATCATACATATCACAAATGGCTAATACTAATAACCGTCTATGATATCTGACATATCATAGATGGTTTGGTGTTACAAACCATCTGTGATAGCTATTTGAATAGCTAAATTATTTTCTGTTTTTCGGCTAGCCTCAGGAAATTCTAGCCATGCCATCTGAAAATAAGTAAGCGGATCACATATATAGCACACGACAATCATTACACAGATCTCACAAATAAATTAAACAATTGAATGAAGTACAATTGAATTAATTGTTTGATTACTTGAATCAAATATTTGAACATCTAATCATCAACACCGGGGTTGAACCCTCCATTCTAGTGAATGACCTTCACCATCAAGAATTCGGAATGCTTCTCTCGAACTTCGATGAATTTGTCAAGATCAAATGCACTTGAGTCGAATTCCACGCGCCTATCATTAGAAGTATTAAAGCCATTAGCATATATATATATATATATATATATATATATATATATATATATATATATATATATATATATATATATATATATATATATATATATATATATATATATATATATATATATATATAGTATAAATAACAGGGGCACCATGGTGCCCAGGCTCCATGATTAAGACTTTCCATCCATGATTGAGACTTTCCATTCATAATTAAGACTTTCCATCCTGATATTATATATCATTGCACTTGCACGCGATACATACCTATTTTAGACTTGCACGCGATATATACATACATACATACATATATATAGTAAAAATAATGAGTGCTCCTTGGTACCGGGGCACCATAGCCTAAAATAGGTATGTATCGTGTGCAAAAAATTTAAAATTTCTTGGATATTAAGTCTAACTAGTTTACTAACTAGTTCAAACAAGTTTGAACTAAATTTCGAATTGTACCTGCCTTTTTTTATGATAGTTTGATTTTAGGTATATACTGATTATATATATCTATATTAGCAAAGTTTGTGATTTAAATTCGTTCAAAACTTTGAATTTCAGTACATTTTTTCAAACTTATACGTTTCTTTTGAATTGTTATAGATGAGTATGTACCCTAAAACTGATATTTTCAAAAAATATATCCGAATTTAGACGGAATCGATGAATTTGAAATCATGGTGCTCGGGCACCATAGTGCCTCATTTTAGTGTCCTATATAAATTAATGATCACAAAATAAATATTGGCATGTTGGCAAACCTCTGGATCTTTCATTTTAGTGCCCATGATTTCCTACATATGTCTACAATATAGAACCCACATATATTACCCCGTAACTGCTGGTGGCACTACAAAAATAGAATTACATATATAGATATTATCAGTTCTAGAGGCATTATTACAAAGTGTGATATAGGATTGTTGTGTTGTAGCAGGTACCGGAAATTGTGTCTTGTGCCGTAGTGTGGCGCTAGATTCCTTGTGTCTCCCTCCCAATGCAACGTAAATGCTGAACGACCTACGTGATTCTAAAAAGTTAGTCTCGGCCATTGCAAATGAAGGGAAGACTAAAATAGAGTTATGTATGGAGAAAATGAGTTTATTTGTCAATTGCTTATTTCACATGGGTGAAGTCGTGGTTGTTCCTAAGTAGGGAATCAAGGTATAATCACAATCAGAATCCAGTGAGGCCTAGTCATCTATGTCGCCATAGTGATTAATCCTAAATTCATGTTTGCAAGATCCCGGAGCAGCAACTCCGGAACCCTCTGTGTAAATCGCACTATCCCAGAGAAAGCTAGTGCACACAGGATTAATAGGAATGCATATCACACACAATAACCACTCTTTATTATAAAATAAAGGTAAGGGCCTTATGGTCAAAGTTTTACAATAATGGCTCGAGGCCAAACAAAAGTAGACAGCGGAAGATAATCAAAGTAGCAGCCCATCCAGTCTTCCCACAAGGCAAATGACTGTAAGACGTGGCCTATTCATTGCAATCCTCACCACAGTCATCGAAGGTTTCCTCTGGAAAGATGATAAATTGAGCAACGTGCGCACATAAAGTACTCCACAAGTTACACCAGGGAGTTTAATAGAGTTAATGCATGCATAAGGATTTACAAAGGAGCGCATAATATGGTTATTTGCATAAAAGCAACATTGGAGTAAATACTGTAAAGTAAGTGCAAAAGCTGAATTTGATACGTTATGTAAACACAATCTTTTTAACTGAAATATTATCGTTAGTGCAGGCTCCAACCAAACACTAACCTATCCACGGGCATCCCACCCGGACCATCTTTTCTCAATAATATCTCATATGAATTCCATCCATCCATATGGTTTTCAATCTCTCATGGAATCCATAAGGGAATTAATATTTTAACTGAATTATTTTTCTTAAGAAAAAGATTGACTGTCTACTGTGGACCGGGTCCACGGATCGCACAAAAGGTTGAGGTGGCAGTCCAGCTGACATGGCGGCCGTGGCATGCCACTGGGATGTGACGTGGCTACCATGTAAGCCGGAGCGCTGACGTGGTCTAGGCCGGCGCGGCAGCGCACGGAGCCCGCGAGCTCGCCGGAGCTTCGGTGCTTGGCAGCGACTGGCGAGAGGCGGAGGAGGTCTAGGAGGCGGCGGGGAGTCGATTCCCACCTGGTGCTGGGCTCGGGGAGGATCGGAAGGCGGTTGGTGGTGGAAGAGAAGTGGCAGTGGCGGTGCTCCGGAGGGTCCAGGGCACGGCCAAGGGGCGGTGGGCAATCGCCGGCGCACGGGGAAGGCGGAGGTGGTGGCAGCGAGGCGAGAGGGGGTCCGAGCTGACGGCAATTTCTCACCGAAGCTCGTTGGGCCCGAAGAGAGAGAGAGGCGCACGGCGCGGCGAGGGGGAGCTCGAAGAGAGGGGAGTGAGGGAGGAGGGAGGAGGTGTGAGGGAAGGGGCGCTGGGGGTTATATGGGGAGAGGGCGGCATGGCTCACCGGAGTTCCCGGGGAAAACCGGTTTGCAGTGCAAACGCGAGCAGGGAACAACTATTAATGGCCGGGCAGGGTGCGGCGGCAAGGGGGAAGACCGGGGCGGCGCTTTGGGAAGCGAAATTGGCCAGAGAACGAAGCTCGACAGGGCGGCAAAGGCGTCGACGGCAGAAGAGGAGAGAGAGTGGTTGAGGAAGAAGAAGGATAGGTAGAAGAAACCTCTGACAGGTGGGGCCCGCACGTCAGTGATAGAGGAGTGGAGATGAAGAGGTGGATGGCCGGATGACGGACATGTGGCCAGGGAGGAAATCTCAGCCGCCGAAGGGTTTAAGTGGCGGCGGACGGCCAGGATTAAATCAACGGGCAGTGAGGATTTAATTTGGGCATGACATGAGTCAGCTTGAGATTAATTCTGATTAAATTTCTGTTTTAAATTTTCAAAAATACTTGGAAATTTTATAAATACTTAAAAAATAGTAAATATAGTCTAAAATTCCTGAAATATTCATAAAAATTTCTGAAGATGTTTTAGACTTAGGAAAAATATTTCCAACTTAAAGTTGGTTTTTGAATTTTTACAAAAATACATTTTATCTTTGAAATTGATTTTAAAATCCTAGAAAATTATAGAAAAATCCAAATAAAAGCCAAATGCTTTCAAATAATTAATTTTAAATATTATTTTATAAAATTCAAAATATCCTTTATTTAATAATATTTTTATATTTTTAGTTAAATTATTTTTTAGAAAATCTTTTCTTAAAAGCTGAAAACAGGCAAATAAAATCTCCAAAATTTAAGCAACCAAAGAACACTTGATTTTATTTTAAATTAAATTAATTTTTATTTTTACTTATTTTTTACTGAAATTTTGAAATAAACAGCTGGGTTGTTACAATGTTGCGTATAAAGTACAAATAAAAGTTGTATGGCAACTAATGAAGCACTTACCCCTAGTTGAAGAGTACCAGGATGTAGTCCTTGTCACTCTAAGCAAGCAATCTCGTTGTTGTTTAATCTTTGACGAAGGATGCATTTTTCTTGATGAATTGCTTAGAGACCAAGTGTGGGTCGAGTAAACCCACGGGTTCTCACCGTCGCCAGGTTTGTTTGATCATGGATCTATACATAAGTAATGAGTTATGACATTTATCGGTATTACGTGAATGTAGAACTTGATTATTCAGTACACTTACAGTGTCCAACATCGTAGAAGTGAGGCGTCGAGTTCATCGAGGTTGAATAATAAGAATAAATCTTCGAAAGTTATGACGAAGTAGCCCGAGTCGTGGATGAAATGCACCTCCATGTAATCTAGTTTGCTAGTTTAGCTTCCTGTTGGACCTTTGCATGTACCAAGCATGCAAAGTCCTGCAAACCAGTCCAAGGTTGGGTAATTGTGACTCAGGGATCAATGACACTCTGAGCTTGTACTTCCAGGGCCCGGGAGGCTCCTTAATCTTTTTTGGTTGGGCCTTAGCGTCTTGCTTGTGATACATCTTTGGTGTTATCTCTACGGGAGCTGATGCAATGGCCTTCTAAAGCGGAGCTTGAGGTGGAGTCATAGAGGATTCTGTTTGACAAGCATGGTTGTGTGGACTTTCGTGTTCACCTGGACCTTCGTGGAACCGGTTCCTAGCTAGGCACCATGCACCTGCATCCCTGGTAGGCATGAAAACACCATCCCCTGCCCAGTGTCAATAGGAATGTAGCTAACAAGCCTGACTTAGAGCATCAGACCCATTCGGCAACGTCAATGATGATGACGATGACATCATCTCTCTTACAAAAAAAAACTAATTACAATGAGCTGTGACCGTAATGTAAACATTGGCATATGATTGATCTTACAAGAAAGAAGAACTTTTGGTGACATATATTATTGTTACAAGGTCTCTTTGCAATATTGACATCCTAAATCACACAACAAAGTGTATCAGGTTCTATAAAGTAAGTTATGGCTGGAGTTTCTTTCTTCTCATCATTCTACGTGTTAGGCTTGGTTGTTGTCTCAGGCGTAAAAAAACTTTTGGGTTACCGCATCCTTCATTTACAAGTAAATGGTGTGGAAGCCCAAAGGTTCTTTTATGCCTAAGACAACAGCCAAGCCTAACACACAACATGATGAGGAGGAAAAATAACAACTATAACTTACTTTGTAGAACTTGATACACTAAAATGTATGATTTGCCATTCTAAATAGATCTTGTGGCAATAACAAAGTGAATCACAAAAGACATTAGAGTGTGTTTCACGCCTTTGAAGGTCTCTTTGGCATATATTACTACTACAAGGTCTCTTTAGAACACTAAAGAGAACACTAATATGCCCTTTCAAATAGATCTTGTAACAATAACATGACCCTCCCTTAAGATTGTCCCTAAGAACTCTAACCCACTTAGAAACAACTTAGAAACTTTCATCCTTTTACACCCTCACAATTTGTTTCTCCCCTAACTAGGATTTTGAGTGATATGACATGTAAGAGAAGACTAAGATATCTACTGTTAGATATACCATGTAGCTACAAAACCTACAAGGGTGAAACTTAAAAACTTTATGAAAAGTCTAGCAAAAACGCATTGATAGCCAGTACTACTACCATTGGGGTTCTCCTTCTCATGAATCTTAGAACATATAAACATTATAACTATAGCCTTAATATATGCCTTATAATGTACATTACCCTATATGTTATAACTGTAAAACAATAAACACAATACAAGGTATTTTCAAACAATGAAGAGATACATCATATGATGAGAAGCAACTCATTGATTGGCTCAGAAAACACCTTCAGAGCAGATGGTACACACACAAACAACTAGTTATCTCTTTCATTCTCTCACACCTCACACCTGTTTGATATCCTCATATCAACTTTCTCGCACAAACTTTCAATATTGGCACTTTCTAGCTATTTATCTATTGTGTTACAAGAAGTTCTATTTGTTGTTAACCAAATAATGAACAATGCTAATAATCCAGCTAACAATGTATTCTCTTGTATTTGTTGTGTGCTTCATAATTGAATGATGCTTTTAGAGTGGCATAGGAAAATCGTTCACAACATAGACTAATTAAACAATCTAGAAATTACTCTAGAAAAACAATCTTGAAATTAACAAGCATCACTAATCAAATCACAATCTTGTAATGGAGCGATGGCCAATTCGACTGGGGCGACGGCGAATTCGGTTGAGGGCAACGGACGGCAGCAAATCTTGTTGGGGCGAAGATGGATCCAGCTAGGGGTGAAGGCGAGGTGGTCGATCTAGTTGGGGGCAATGGTGAATTCAGCCAAGGTGATGATAGATCCAGCTGGAGGTGACGGTGAATCTAACTGGGGTGATGACAGATCCAGCCAGGGTAAGATGGTGAAAGGATGTGGCCGAATGAGTGAGTGAGGGCACAAACCCTAGCGTGGCACTACTTATATGAGAAACTATCATAGATGGTTCTATTAAGGAACCGTCTGTGATATTAGTATCACAGACGGTTCTATAATAGAACCATCTGTGATGTCGTATGTATCACAGATGGTTTTATTATGGAACCGTATATATTATGGTAGCATATCACAAATGGTTCTATTATGGAACCGTCTATGATGTGGTAGCATATCACAAACAGTTTTATATGGAACTGTCTGTGATATGTATACCATAGACGGTTTGTGCCACTAAACCGCATGTGATAGTTCCTTCTTTGGCTACAACAAATCCTATTTTTCGGCCATCCTAAGGAAGTGCTACCCATACCCTATGAAAAAGCAACCATATACAATCGCAGATGTAATTATTTCTTAATTACTAAATCAATTACAATGGAATAATTCCTTAATTACATGTCGAGTTTCTTATAATTACATTAAAATAATTTTCAAATAGGTGTTTGGTATGTCGGGAATAAAGGTTTCTCCGAGTCCTCCATCAAGCCTTCGAATTTACCAAACTCTCTCTCACTATAGTTCTTGTCTGCATCGCGTAGCATCTGATCTAGATTGTCATCATGCGACCTATCCTCATCGAAAGTATAGTCCACAACCGGTATATCGTTGTCTTCCTCGACGATGTTATAATTACCTTCCTGTATAATCTTCTCTTCACCGTGACTGGTCTAACATGTATACCCATCAAGTGAGGTTCGATCTACGCTGAGTTGGTAGACATTTTCAGATTATCGCAATCAATGCATGGACAATACATATATTCCATCTCCTTCTTCAACATATCCTGCTTGGCCACTCTTCTAAAAGGAGACACGCTATTAATGTACTCTTCACTCACACGGTTCTCAACGTACATCTAGTTTCGGTCCATCTACGCTACTGTAACATCCTGATTTTCAGAGCCTTTTTTTTGAAGTTTTTAAAATAAAATTCACCATTTGAATTTTTCTGGAATTAATTAAAGCTTAATTGGAATTTTATTAAATTGAAAGGGTTTAATATGAATAATATAAACATAAACATTTGCCAAAGTTATTTTATTTGAGTTCCTTGTGTCTCAAGGAATTTATTGGAATTTTCCTGGATTTTTCTGGATTTATTTGCTATTTTCTAGAGCTCAAAGTAATTTATTTGAATTTCTGAAAAAAGAAAAACCCCAGAAAATCCCAACCGGCCAGTGGGCCGAAACCCACCAGCCGACCCAACCCGCTCAGCCCAGCCAGCCCGCAGCCAGCGCGCTCCCGCCCCGTGCCACGCGTCGCCAATCGGTGCCGCGCCCGCGCCCGCCTTCCTCCGCTCGATGCGCGCCACGCGTCGCCCATCCCGGCCGCCCGCTCGCGCCCGCGCGCTATCCGTGCCGCCCGCTCGCCCGGAGCCACCGACAGGTGGGGCCCACCTGTCAGGCGTCGTCTCCGAGCGGGACTCTTCCCCGAGTCCGGTTCGAACCCGCCGCCGCCGCCTCCCTTTTCCGCCGCCGTCTCCGCCCCGGACTCCACGCTTGCCGCGGATGCGTCCTCGCCGCCCGGGTATAAAAGGGGACCCTGCCCCCTCGGCTTCCTCATCCCGCAGCCGCCGCCTCCGCCGCCGCTGGTCTCCGTGCGCCGCCGCTTGCGCCGTCGCCTTCGCTGACGGGAGCTTCGCCTCCGCCGTCGCCGTTCTCGCGCCGTCCGTCTCCGCCGCCGTCCGCCGTTCACCACCGCCGGTGAGCCTCCGTCGCCGACCACCGTCGTCCCCGCCGCCAAACCTCGCCGCCGGTCAGACCTCGCCGCCTGTGCGCTCGCCGTTCGTCGCCGCCGGTGAGTTCCGCCGCCGCCTCGGTCGCCGCCGACCGGCCAGTCGCCGCCGTCACCCCTCCCGTCGGCCGACTCCCGCCTCCCGCGCCGCCTCATCCCCGCCGCCCATCCAGATCTGAGCCAAAGGCCCAGATCACGCCGCGTGGACGCCCTCGAGCCGTCCGATCGACCGCCGCCCGCGCCCCGCAACCCCTCGCCTTCCCGTAGACCCGGTCTACCGTGCGCCGACTCGCTGCCAGCCGGGTCCCACCCGTCAGCCGTGCACCCGTGAGCCAGCCGCCGAGTCAGCAGCCCCGTCAGCTGCCACGCAAGCGCCACGTCAGCCCTCCCCGTCCACGTGTCTGCCACGTCAGTCGCCACCTCAGCCTAGCCGCCACGCCAGCAGTCCCGCCTCCGCACTGTTCCGTGCGCCGCGTCCACCGTGGACTCAGCTTCCCGTGCGCCCGGTCCACAGCACAGTGCAATTTCCGATTTTCCCCGATTTTCTTTAGATCCAATTTTCCAAGAGCCCGTTCTCCCTCGTCCTAGCTCCGATTGACCCCGTTCTTTTTTCTAAATTCATCTAAAATTGAGCTCTTCCTTTTGGTCCAGGTTTGAAAGTTTTTGGACTTCATTTGAATTTTATTTGAATTTAGTTTGTCTTTTCGTCTCGTTTTCTCTCTCGTTAGATCACGTGTTCGAGGGAGCGGAAGTTGGATTTGAAGACCAAGAGCCCTCATCTGAGCGAGACCAAGGCAAGTCGTGTCCTTTGATCATGTTGAACCCAATTTTCAAATCTATTATGTATTATGTTGCTTTAAATTATCATGCATTGCTAGTTTATTATAAAACCCTTGTATTGGTAGTTATCGTCCCAATTGGTTATTTCCCTCCTTGATATTTTGGAATACCTTGATGCCATTGTCACCTTAGGTTGGGAATTTAATTAGTGATGCTATGTTATTTGTCACATTGGGTTGGTACGATTAGAATGCTTAGCCTTGCTTAGTTTGCGAAAGGGTCATCATCACATGTGATTAATTAATTTGACTTAATGAGATATTGAATCGTGGTTGGTACCACTGTTATAAAATTTGTGCCGTGACGTTGGTGCGTCATTGGCGGTGGTTATACAAAATTGGTTTTCACTTGGGCGATTGATCGTGCAGTAAAGGGGGTGCGAGAGGCACATGGGATGTGGATGTTTCGCCTGGGTCATTCTTAAGGACTTAACTTTGTGCGCCATTGATCTGAGCTTTATCGTGCAAACCACATGTCTAGTATGGGATAGACCTGGCATAATAATTTGTGAAGTCTCCACTTTGGTTTTACTACTGATGTTGTTGTGGCGCAAGAGGGGGTGAGAGGCGAAACCTTAGCGAGTGGGATCAGGTGGAGATGGATCATTGTAAAAGCCTTGTTGTGATTTCCTTAGCGCGAGGCTAATCACATCGTGTGGGTACAGTTGTGCAACCTCTGCAGAGTGTAAAACTATTCGAATAGCCGTATCCTCGGTCATGGACAATGCTCGGTGATTTCACACGAGGGGTAGAGTCTTTATGAAATTTTGGTTTGGTTTGAGCTGGAAAGTGAATGGTTAGTTCACTTGTGGTTATATTCAATTCCTTTGGTTATCTACTTAGCGTCTGTTGTTAAATTCGCTTTTCAATCTATTTATTGTATTTACTTTAAATTGTTGCTTTATGCAAAATTAACCTTTCAGCCATCCATTGTTAAGCCTTGCATACTATATTGCATTCATTTGTTACAAACGACTTGCTGAGTACTCTATGTACTCACGGCTTTATGCCCCTGTTGCTCAGTTGAGGAGGAGGAGTATCACCAGCAGGAGGTTCCAGAAGGAGAGTACTTCGACGTCTTCACGGATTAGGCTTCGTTCTCCACTCGATAGCCTGTGGGCGTGTCGTTTGGTCGCCGCGTTTTCTTTTGGATTTCCGCTGCTAGTTTTTGTTAAGCCCTTCGGGCTAGTCAATTGTAAGCTTGGCCATAAGGTCGCACTCTGATGATTATTAATAATATTTGAGTCTTTTATTAGTAAATCGTGATATGTTCGATATTTCATCTTTGTTTATACTGTGTGCACTAGCGTGATCCTGGACTGGTGCAGAATACACAGGAGAGTCCGGATTTGCATATTCGGGTCTCTACAGAGATGGTATCAGAGCTATATCGACTGTAGGAGGAAGCCCTAATTAGAATGGTCGAAATAGTCAAGTTTTCAAATTTTATTTTCTAAATCAAATCAACCAAATGATTCTCTAGTAATTCTTGATTCTTACCTCATTCTTAGGATTCTTGCTCCTTGTCTCCTCTGAAATATTGTTTTCAAAATTCAATTTGACTTCTTATCCCTATAATGTCCATAGATGTCTCGAGTGTCCCTCCATCAAAGTGAAAGTTGGCATGGAATTCTTCAAGCTGTGCTGTGAAGTCTGGATCAAGGAAGCACCCCAATATGTCAAGACAAGATTGGAGATTTCCGTGAAGATTAGGAGCCATTAGATTTCAACCTTGTTATAGTTTTAGCATCGTGTAGATCGTCTTGCTTCTTATTTGCCGTTGGGTGTGATGTGAGCTGTAGTTTTGCTTCTAGCATTATGATGCAGTCATGTCAAAGTCTTTTTGTGAAGTTTATTGCTTCTTTTGTTAGCCTTTTTTCGGCTAAGTGACTGTTAAGTTTAGGATTTGCCATTAGAAATTCCCCTTAGACGAGTTTACCTCTCATCTATGCTTTTCCCACTTATCTTTAAAACCCGGTCAGAGTTTTGGAAGTGTCAGAGCAACTAACCCGGAATAAAGTTGTCCAAGTTCAACCTCAAGTCTTACCTATGCTTTTCCCCCTTACCTTTTCGCCTGGAGCAGTCAGTAGTGTCTCTCTTCAGAGCAGCAGCAAGATGGTTGGACCCAGGAACCCCGCAGAAGCATCGAGCAATCTCGCCTATTCCTTTCAAACTTGAGAGTGCACCTGCCAAGACCCCAGGAGCAAGCCGTGGAACAACGTCAAGTCAAGGAAGCCAAATACCTCAAAGCGTTGCAAGGGGAAGCTTGAATCACGTCGTCTCCGAAGTCGCACCTGGTAACCTATTCTTTTAGTGAGCCTGAATCTCGGGGTCGAGATTCCGTTTAAAGGGGGGAGGTTTGTAACATCCTGATTTTCAGAGCCTTTTTTTTGAAGTTTTTAAAATAAAATTCACCATTTGAATTTTTCTGGAATTAATTAAAGCTTAATTGGAATTTTATTAAATTGAAAGGGTTTAATATGAATAATATAAACATAAACATTTGCCAAAGTTATTTTATTTGAGTTCCTTGTGTCTCAAGGAATTTATTGGAATTTTCCTGGATTTTTCTGGATTTATTTGCTATTTTCTAGAGCTCAAAGTAATTTATTTGAATTTCTGAAAAAAGAAAAACCCCAGAAAATCCCAACCGGCCAGTGGGCCGAAACCCACCAGCCGACCCAACCCGCTCAGCCCAGCCAGCCCGCAGCCAGCGCGCTCCCGCCCCGTGCCACGCGTCGCCAATCGGTGCCGCGCCCGCGCCCGCCTTCCTCCGCTCGATGCGCGCCACGCGTCGCCCATCCCGGCCGCCCGCTCGCGCCCGCGCGCTATCCGTGCCGCCCGCTCGCCCGGAGCCACCGACAGGTGGGGCCCACCTGTCAGGCGTCGTCTCCGAGCGGGACTCTTCCCCGAGTCCGGTTCGAACCCGCCGCCGCCGCCTCCCTTTTCCGCCGCCGTCTCCGCCCCGGACTCCACGCTTGCCGCGGATGCGTCCTCGCCGCCCGGGTATAAAAGGGGACCCTGCCCCCTCGGCTTCCTCATCCCGCAGCCGCCGCCTCCGCCGCCGCTGGTCTCCGTGCGCCGCCGCTTGCGCCGTCGCCTTCGCTGACGGGAGCTTCGCCTCCGCCGTCGCCGTTCTCGCGCCGTCCGTCTCCGCCGCCGTCCGCCGTTCACCACCGCCGGTGAGCCTCCGTCGCCGACCACCGTCGTCCCCGCCGCCAAACCTCGCCGCCGGTCAGACCTCGCCGCCTGTGCGCTCGCCGTTCGTCGCCGCCGGTGAGTTCCGCCGCCGCCTCGGTCGCCGCCGACCGGCCAGTCGCCGCCGTCACCCCTCCCGTCGGCCGACTCCCGCCTCCCGCGCCGCCTCATCCCCGCCGCCCATCCAGATCTGAGCCAAAGGCCCAGATCACGCCGCGTGGACGCCCTCGAGCCGTCCGATCGACCGCCGCCCGCGCCCCGCAACCCCTCGCCTTCCCGTAGACCCGGTCTACCGTGCGCCGACTCGCTGCCAGCCGGGTCCCACCCGTCAGCCGTGCACCCGTGAGCCAGCCGCCGAGTCAGCAGCCCCGTCAGCTGCCACGCAAGCGCCACGTCAGCCCTCCCCGTCCACGTGTCTGCCACGTCAGTCGCCACCTCAGCCTAGCCGCCACGCCAGCAGTCCCGCCTCCGCACTGTTCCGTGCGCCGCGTCCACCGTGGACTCAGCTTCCCGTGCGCCCGGTCCACAGCACAGTGCAATTTCCGATTTTCCCCGATTTTCTTTAGATCCAATTTTCCAAGAGCCCGTTCTCCCTCGTCCTAGCTCCGATTGACCCCGTTCTTTTTTCTAAATTCATCTAAAATTGAGCTCTTCCTTTTGGTCCAGGTTTGAAAGTTTTTGGACTTCATTTGAATTTTATTTGAATTTAGTTTGTCTTTTCGTCTCGTTTTCTCTCTCGTTAGATCACGTGTTCGAGGGAGCGGAAGTTGGATTTGAAGACCAAGAGCCCTCATCTGAGCGAGACCAAGGCAAGTCGTGTCCTTTGATCATGTTGAACCCAATTTTCAAATCTATTATGTATTATGTTGCTTTAAATTATCATGCATTGCTAGTTTATTATAAAACCCTTGTATTGGTAGTTATCGTCCCAATTGGTTATTTCCCTCCTTGATATTTTGGAATACCTTGATGCCATTGTCACCTTAGGTTGGGAATTTAATTAGTGATGCTATGTTATTTGTCACATTGGGTTGGTACGATTAGAATGCTTAGCCTTGCTTAGTTTGCGAAAGGGTCATCATCACATGTGATTAATTAATTTGACTTAATGAGATATTGAATCGTGGTTGGTACCACTGTTATAAAATTTGTGCCGTGACGTTGGTGCGTCATTGGCGGTGGTTATACAAAATTGGTTTTCACTTGGGCGATTGATCGTGCAGTAAAGGGGGTGCGAGAGGCACATGGGATGTGGATGTTTCGCCTGGGTCATTCTTAAGGACTTAACTTTGTGCGCCATTGATCTGAGCTTTATCGTGCAAACCACATGTCTAGTATGGGATAGACCTGGCATAATAATTTGTGAAGTCTCCACTTTGGTTTTACTACTGATGTTGTTGTGGCGCAAGAGGGGGTGAGAGGCGAAACCTTAGCGAGTGGGATCAGGTGGAGATGGATCATTGTAAAAGCCTTGTTGTGATTTCCTTAGCGCGAGGCTAATCACATCGTGTGGGTACAGTTGTGCAACCTCTGCAGAGTGTAAAACTATTCGAATAGCCGTATCCTCGGTCATGGACAATGCTCGGTGATTTCACACGAGGGGTAGAGTCTTTATGAAATTTTGGTTTGGTTTGAGCTGGAAAGTGAATGGTTAGTTCACTTGTGGTTATATTCAATTCCTTTGGTTATCTACTTAGCGTCTGTTGTTAAATTCGCTTTTCAATCTATTTATTGTATTTACTTTAAATTGTTGCTTTATGCAAAATTAACCTTTCAGCCATCCATTGTTAAGCCTTGCATACTATATTGCATTCATTTGTTACAAACGACTTGCTGAGTACTCTATGTACTCACGGCTTTATGCCCCTGTTGCTCAGTTGAGGAGGAGGAGTATCACCAGCAGGAGGTTCCAGAAGGAGAGTACTTCGACGTCTTCACGGATTAGGCTTCGTTCTCCACTCGATAGCCTGTGGGCGTGTCGTTTGGTCGCCGCGTTTTCTTTTGGATTTCCGCTGCTAGTTTTTGTTAAGCCCTTCGGGCTAGTCAATTGTAAGCTTGGCCATAAGGTCGCACTCTGATGATTATTAATAATATTTGAGTCTTTTATTAGTAAATCGTGATATGTTCGATATTTCATCTTTGTTTATACTGTGTGCACTAGCGTGATCCTGGACTGGTGCAGAATACACAGGAGAGTCCGGATTTGCATATTCGGGTCTCTACAGCTACGCATATAACAAATTAGTGTCAAATTGGATTATTCATGCTACTATAACTAGCTATAGCCTGATACTTACAGATAATTGTCATTCACCTTATAATAAATTTCCCATATCTAAATTAAGTATCTTGCAATGTACTATTCATGAAGCAATATATATCAAACAAGAATATATTGAAGTAAACTAGGAGTAATGACATATTTTAAAATTGGAGCAAATTACCAATTAAGTTAGATCTAAACCTAACTGTCATTTTTCTGTATTACAAGGCATATAATTAGAAACAAATAATAACCTCCAATGACCAAGAATAAATCGATCTACAAGCAGTATGCTTTTACCAAACTCCCCAAAGCCGGCCTGCCGGCCGCCTCCTTCAATGCAGCGCAATGAAGACAGAACTGTCGAGACCCTGCTAGCTACACATTTAATAACACGGTGTATCCCAGACACATCCAATTGTGAACCGTCTGTAATTCATAATTATCATAGACGGTTTTCATTAATAACCGTATGTGAATCATCACAGACGGTTCTAATTAAAAACTGTCTGTGGCGTCTGTAATTATCACAGATGGTTCATATTAATAACCGTCTGTGAACTATCATAAACAGTTATTAGTAAGAATTGTCTGTTATAGTTGCGTATCACAAGTGGTACACGGTCACACTTGTAAAACTGTCTGTGATAACTACAACACAAACGATTCCCTGTAAACCATTTATGATGAGATGTCCAGTATAGGTTGTTTTGTAGTAGCATCAATATAATATACCCAAATGACATTAACTATCGTCTAACCATATCCTAGAGGCTATAACAGTAAGAATATCAAATTTGTAAGAATGTTCAATGCATACAAACAGATATAACTACTGTTACCCACAGTATAGTAATTTTAATGAAATATACAGGCAAACATAATAGATCTTTGCAACCAATATACAATAATTAAAATATTGAGATCAACATGGTCAAATTATGTGTCGATTTTCTCACACGAAAAATATGTTCCAAATTAGAAGGAAAAATATGTACCAAATTTGAATGTTACAAACTTCAAAAATTTTACAAAGCGAGAAAATATTACAAACTCTGACACAATTTACAAAACAAATACAAAAAATGTTAGAAACTCCAAAAGGTTTTACAAAACAATAAAGTGTATACGGGTGGCCCCACAAGGACAAGACTTAATGGAGTTTATAAGGTGTGTGGAAAAGCTAGAAAAGTTGGTGAATGCAAGGGCATGGTATAGGTGCCCACAGATCTCATTGCAATATGAACAGTAGATGGGTTACCGTATGAGGTATTGATCATGTTTTTTTTTTTGCTTTTGGATTTTGACTTTTAGCTTTTGGTTTCTCCGAAAGTTAAAATAAACGAATGGTTTCTTGAATCGGATTCTTTAAATGGTTTTATAAGTCTAAAATCGTATGTGTCATCTACATCGACGTATCCAACATCTGTTGCCATCTTAAAAAGTACAGACAAAAGTTATTAGTCTTAGCTAAAAGCCAACCGTAACTCAAAGGAACGTGGCCAAGACCTCATAAAGATTCAGACACAACGATATTATCTCGAGATATGAACAAATCTCAAAGATCTCTAAGATACTCCAATGCATGCTGATGATCAGATCTCTAAGATACTGCAAATTATCTCGATCAATCAGTAAAACATGCCACACGATATGTAGTGGACCAGAGCCGCTAGCTGTTGCTACTAACCAATTAATTTAATTAAGATGCTCATATACATGGAGACGATCGATCTGATCTGCAAGACTGCAACGAAATAACACACGATATGCTTTGCATTGATACGTGGCATGCATTGATACTGCACATGCTGCATGTTGGAAATTGGATCATCAGCATGCATACTAGATCGACCATGGTGCCTATCTCCAAGGCCACAAGTTCTCCATAATTAAAACGTACCAACAGTACTATCGATCTATCACTTACCTGAATCAAACTAATTGTGCCATTTTTGGTGTCTCAACATGCAGGGTACGCTTACCGACGACAATTAATTTTAAATTCTCTATAATCAGAAGGCCACAAGTTAAGTAAACCCAGCGACGTGTACGTACACAAGTGAACCAGAATCACACGTTAAACTATATAGGACGCAATTAACCAGAATATGCAAAGGATATAATAATATGCTAGCTGCTCCATCGCGTTAGTATATATTCAGTTGCTTCGACCACATGGCCGCGTGGGTTACGTACCAAATTCTATTGAAGATATGATTATTACACCGGACTGCATGCTACGTTGGAAAATATACTGTGGCTGTACATGCACTGAAGCGGGCTATTTGGAGAGGTAGAGCCAGAATTATTATATGCGATCGGGGCATGTAGTACAAATTATCTAATAGAGAGAGGCGTACTAATTTTCTACTAGCTATTCACTGTAAAAAAGATAGTGTGTACGTGGGAAAGTCAAAATATCTCATGGTGGCCGGTTTCCCCTTAACCTCATCATCTGCTGTCCATTTTGCCCTTGTATTACCTTGTATTCCCTAGCTTTTCAACACACCGTATACACTTCATTAAGTCATGTCCTTGTGGGGCCGCCCGTATACACTTCAATATTTTATAAAACCTTTTGGAGTTTTTAACTTTTTGGTATTTGTTTTGTAAATTGTGTCAGAGTTTGTAACATTTTCTCGTATTTGCTTTGCACAATTTTTGAAGTTTGTGACATTCAAATTTGGTACATATTTTTCATATGAGAAAATCGGTACATAATTTTTCATACGATAATTTTCGTAAAACTTTGAAATTTTGTGGGTTTATAATTTTGAAAAAAAATTGGCACATAAGTTTCATGAAACTTTGCGATTTCTTTTGGTATATAAATTTTGTGAACTCTTAAATTATTTTTGGCACATAACTTTAATAAAATTTTGCAAAAAAATTTCAATACATAATATTTCAAAATTTTCAGCAAGACGTAGCTAGTACGGCTTCCCGTTGTGTCTGAATCTTTGCAAGGTTTTTGGCCATGTTGTTTTGGGCTATGGTTGATGGTTTTGGCTGTGAATGATAGTTTTTGTCTGTGCTTTTCAAGATGGTAGTTGACGTCAGAGACACCGACACGGACAAGGCACACGGTTTCAGTCTCGAGTAGCTGTTTAGAGAATCCGCTTCAAGAAATCGCCCCATTTATTTTGACTTTTGAGGAAGCCAAAAGCTAAAATATAAAATCCCAAAGCCCAAAAGAACAAAACCAGTATCTCATATTGAAGGACCTTATGAGGAGGTCCAGGATATTGTTGTGATGAACCATTGCAAGTTTTGTGGAGTGCTGAAATGGTTTTACAAAGATTGCATTTGATTTGGGCTATTTTTTGGAAGTGGCAGAAAAATCAGAAGTATTGTAGGTATTAGTGCGGTAGTTCCGCTTTATAGAAGTACCGCAGGTATAAGTGCGGTAGTACCGTTTAGTGGATGTACCAGGTTGAGTTGCGGTACGTTTTTTTCTAGAGAGCTCCAGGTGAGGCTTTTAGCATGCGGAAGTACCATTTTGGAAGTTGGTAGTACCGCAGTGTGGAACTCTTTGTGCAACTCTTAAGTCCTTGTTTTTGATTGGTGTACTTGACTTTTGGTTGGTTTTGATCCCTATTCTTTCCTTCTTGTGATCTTGTTGTGCCAAGGGCGTGTAAGAGATAGAGATAGTCCTTCGAAATATATCTCCACTTACCTAAGCACTCTGATAGCAAGATTCATGAGAAAACCCGGTTTTGCTTGATTTCGGCCTCTTTGATCCATCTCTTGTTCCGAAGGGTTTTGGTTGGGATTCTTTGGTGTTCTAGCTTGCTATGAAGTGTGGGAATATATCTAGACCATTCTTGGTCATCATCATCCCACGAGCAGGTTGTATTCAACGATTTTGATTTTGGCTCGTTTTTAGTGCAACCCTCCAACAAACTGAAAAGGTCTCAAATTTGGCCATGATTTTCATGATCATTTGTTGGAATAGGTTCACAATGCCATAGAGTAGATACCTGTCAACAGGGGCGGAACTAGAACAAAAATAACCGGGGTTCACCACTTCATCATATATATAACAATATATATAATTTTCAATCAATATTATGCCTAATAGTAATATGTCCGATAATTTAAGCATCAATACTTCAATATGATCGATAGCAATATATGATAATAAAGAAGTAACGATCGAAATACTTACCAAAATAAATAAACCTGATAATAATATTGGTTAGTTGCAGCAAACTGAATTAACTAAGTATGAAATCGCATACAAAAAGTTGTTCAGCATTAGTAAAATACATCATCCGATCTCATTGGCCTATAAAAAAGAAAAAGTTTTTAAGTAAAAAAAAGAATGATCAAATATAAGTAAAAACATTACTTTTTAGTATTTGTGTTCTTTCAAATTCATAAAGCGATGAACCACAATATCATTGGTAATTTTCCATAATTCTTATTTTTTCCACATAACAAATAAGTCTATCATTTATGGAATAATCATCAAATAATTGAAAAGGTCAATTAGATATTTGTATGTTCAACAATTCAAGATGGCAACAAGGGCCAAGCGGCACTGTAGCCAGATGGCAAACGAGGGCCACCGGTGGCATCGATTTCTCACGTTTTCTTGTGAATATTTGCTGCCTGATTGGGTGTGGCTGTAGCGGGCGTGATGCACATCTTCTGCATGACTTTATGAGATGAACAGGTGTAGAGGGTTGTGCGAAGTGACATGCTTCAGGATTGATCAAATAGACACCATGACCTATTGCGATCCTCTCTCTTGGGCTGGGTGTTGCAGTGACCTCGTGTGTTGCGGGATAGTGAAGACTCCTCATGGACTACTGCTAGCTACTAAAAATTTAGGTTGCTAGTATTCCTTTTGTTTGGCTTCAAAAAAATACCGGGTGCACTAAGTTTAGATTAGGGGGTTCACGTATGGAATAGAGATATTAATACCTGTAGAAAAAATTTTTGGACCCGGTGTCCTGTGACACCGGGCCCAACCACCTAGCTCCGCCCGTGCCTGTCAAATTTCATGTCATTTGGATCTACGAGCCAAAAGTTCTCTCGATTTGTGTGTTTGAACTCGTGCTGAAATTTTTGTTCATCAAGGAAATAGTAGTACCGCAATGCAAACAATGGTATCTCCGAAAATCGGTAGTACTGCAAAGAAAATAGTGGTACTTCCAAAAAATCGGTAGTACCGCAGTGCAATTAGCGGTACTTTCAATTTTGTTGTTTCCTTTCCAAAATTTCAGCAGCTTCTTTTGCTTGTTTGTTGGTGGTTTTCTCATTCCAATTTTCATAGCACTGTAGATATTGAAGTGAAAGATTTGTGAATACTTGAGAAAAAATTAGAAGGCACTATTCACCCCCTCTGTCACCATATTTGGTCTTTCAATTGGTATAAATGCCCGGTTAGCTCTTTTCATAGATTTTAACCAATCTTTAGAGCCACTGCAGCAAACAAGTATTCCACCAAGCTGCCTCTCTTCGATGGGGTCGACTATCCCTTTTGGAAGAGCAGGATGGAATGTTATATTCAGGCTCAAGGCTATGCGATTTGGAGAAAAGTTAAGACTCGGTTCATTGTTCCTGCTGATGAGCACATTATAGCGATAAATACGCCAGATGTGGAGGCAAATGCTTAGGCAAGGAACATCATCATCCAAAGTCTTACCCGAAGTCAGTTCGATTGCATGTTTCATCTCACATTGGCGTACGACTCTGGGTGACCCTCGATGCACACAATGAGGGCACCACCTAGATAAAGATTGTCCGACAGAATCAATATAAGCAAGAATACAACAAATTTGATATGCTTGCTGGTGAGCCCTTGGATGAGTGCTTTGGCAAATTTCACAAAATTTTGAGCAACTTCCGAGCTGTTGGTCTCATATACTCAGACTCGTATAATGCTCACATCTGCCTTTGGACATCAGGGTTTGGGAGATGAAAGTGACCACCATCAAGGACACGACTGATTTATCGACCTTGACTCTTGATGCGTTGTACTCATGCCTCAAGACTCATGAGATCGACATTGTCTCTCACAAGGTAAAGTCAAAGGCGATGGCCGTGGTCACTAATACCACTTCTGGCTCTGGAGCATCGTCTGATGGTGTTTTAGGCTTCTCTTTAGCTGCTTTGTGCGAGACAAGCGATAACTAGTTTGAGCAGTTTCCAGAGAGTGACCTAGTCCTCTTAGCCAAAAAATTCTCACACGCTTACAAGAGAGTTAGAGAGAGGAAGAGAGGAAGTTCAGTGATTTGCTTCTAGTGTGGTGGCCCCAACTACATTAGAGCAAACTACCCCAAGCTAGAGAAGGGTAAGAATGAGTAAGGTGGTGTGAGCAAGAACGACCACATCAGCAACAACCGCAATAAGAAGCGCCAGCTCGTGATTAAGGCAAGAAGAAGAAGTACCGCAACTTTGGCAGGGCCAAGAAGCTCTTCCACCACATTTTCACCGCCTTCAACAACTTCAACTTCAGCGACATGGAGGGCTGGAGCGATGACGATGGTGAGGATGATCCGCACAAGGACACCAAGGACTGTGACGACTTCACCGGGATGTGTTTCATGGCTGATAAGATACATTTCAACAGCTTCTTTTGCTGGTTTGTTGGTGGTTTTTGCGTTCAAATCTTCGTAACTCTGTAGCTATTGAAGTGAATGATTTGTGAATACTTAGAGAAAAATTAGAGGCACCATTCACCCCCTCTGTTGCCATATTCGGTCTTTCACATATGGTTGTTTCCCCATTACCCATCTTATGTTCATTTTGCTATGAGTTCTATGCGTGCCTATATTATGCCCTTGTATTCCCCAACTTTTGTAGCTTTTCCACACACCATATGAACTTAATTAAGTCTTGTCCTTGTGGTGCGACACATATACCCTTTATTATTTTTAAAAAACTTTTGGACTTTTTAACATTTTTGGAGTTTGTTTTGTAAACTGCGTCAGTGTTTGTAACATTTTCCCGTATTTTCCTTGTACAACTTTTGAAGTTTGTAGCACTCAAATTCAGTATATATTTTGTCTTCAAATTTGCTACCTATTTTTTTATGAGAAAATCGATACATATTTTTCATAAAACTTTGAAATTTTTTGGGTATATAGTTTTCGAAATATTTGGAAAAAATTTGGTACATAATTTTCGATATATAAATTGTGAACCCTGAATTTATTTTGGTACAAAATTACCTCAAATTGTGCAAATTTTTTCAGTACATAATTTTTTTAAAAATTCAGCGGGAAGACGTTGGTGTACGCCTTCCAGGTGTGTCTGTGTCTTTTAGGAGGTTTTGGCTATGTTCTTTTTGCACTACGACTAATGGCTTTTGGCTGATGGCTTTTATCTGTTCTTTTAAGATGACAACGGAAGACGGAGACGCCGACGTGGATGGCATATATAGTTTTAGGTTCAAGAAGCCGTTTGGAGAATCCGCTTTAAGAAATCGCTTTGTGTTATTTTGATTTTTAAAGAAACCAAAAGCTAAACGACCAAAATAACAATGTAGGCAGCTGGCTCTATAAAAAAAAGTCAACTAGCTAATAGGAGATGCGTGTTACACTATTAAGCTATTGGGTCAGTTCGACCAGGTTTATTGCTCGCGGCTTATGGCTGATGCTACAGTAACTAGCTTTCAAATAGTGTGTTTTTTCAAGGCAGAGTCAATAAGAATATTGTAGTAAAAAGCGTACTGAATTTAGCTGTACCGGCTAAAATCATATGCAACTATTTTTTTATGTACTGCCTCTTATGAACAGCTATAATTCAAAAATTTAAGACATAATTTACAGCCTAAAAGAACCCAGCCATTATATCTAGCTCGACCAAAGCTTGAGTTTAGCTGGGCTTGACAAATGAGGTCTGGTGGCAAACCAGAAAGGACTAGAAAATTAACTGGCAAATGGCCTTTGGCGCCCAACTCTCTCTCCTCTCTCTATATAACGTGGGACATATCATAATCTAATATAGGTATTACTCCTGTATATCGCGCGTGAAAAATTTTAGAAATTTTTTGATATCGAGTTTAACTAGTTTATTAACAAGTTCAAACAAGTTTGAACTAAAATTAAAACTGTAGTTGCCCTTTTTATGATAGTTTGATTATTGGTATAGGCTGATTTTATATAAAATCAGCAAAGCATGTGATATAAATTTATTCAAAATTTTTGAATTCGATTATATTTTTTTTAAAGAGGTATGTGTTTTATTTGAATTGTTCTAGATATGGTGTAAACTCTAAAACTGATTTTTTGAAAAAAAATCTAAATTTAGGTTGAATTTACGTATTTAAAATCATGGTGCCTGACACCGCGTGTCCCATTTCGGCGTGTATGTATCTTGTCACGAAATTGCTCGTTGTTTTGGCTGCAAATTAACCCTATGTACGTCTCCATGGATTAATTTTGTTGAGGAACTGTCGCTGGCGATCAATCCGATCGATTCTTCTACTATGCAGAAACAGATCAATCACAGAAGACGCAAATAGTAGATTGAAATACAGATATAGAGAGAACTCCTGGTCTTTCTTTATTGCTTTCTTTTTTAGCATATATAGTACTATTTATAACCGTAATTTAAAAAACTTTGACTATTGATACCTTTTAAATAATTAGATTAGATATATATGTATATATATGTATATGTATATGTGTGTGTCTATATATATATATATATGTGTGTGTGTGTGTGTGTGTATGTATATGTATGTATATATATGTATATATGTATGTATGTATGTATGTATGTATGTATGTATATATATATATGTGTGTGTGTGTGTGTGTGTGTGTGTGTGTATATATATGTATATGTGTGTGTGTGTGTATGAAGGCTCTTTTCTACTCCCGGGTGTAATTACACCCTATGTCGTATCTCACAACGTAGGGAGTATCTCGCGTAACGAGGGTATATACGTGTAGTATACGAGTATTTAAGATCATATAGGTGGTATGAACAATTTTTCAGATGTGGTATGTACATTTTTTTTCAACATACTCATTTTTATGTACGTATATAAAGGTATTTACAAAAATTACTAAAAACTATGGACTCACTTGCAATTTTTTTGTGTGGTTCACATTGTGTGACTTTCTTCGAAGATTCGTAGACGGCCGACTGCCTCGGTCAGCGTCATCTTCGTCATGTCTCCAAGTTGCTCAATCGTGCTTATGATTTGGAGAAAACTGTCGGGAACTGCACTGAACAGCCTCTCGATGACTATTGAATATGGCAAATCAACTCCCAGAGCCCGAATTTCGCCAGCCAAACTTGTGAGTTTTTGTGAGAACTCACCGACACCCTCGGTCTCTCCCATGACCAGGCGATCGAATTGCCTCTTCAGCACTTGTGCTCTTGCCTTCTCGACACGTTCTTCTCCAATGCGCATCTACTTGATCGCTTCCCTTGCTTCTTTTGCAGTCTCCTTCTCTGCAATGGTCATCAAGACATCGTCGGGGACAGCCTGGGATATGACGGCCAGAGCGCCCTGGTCTTTCTCCTCTTCGACCGGTGCATCTCCTTCAATTGCCGCCCATACTCCCAGAGCGCGCATGACGATCTTCATCTTTACGGCCCACAGGCCATAGTTCGTGTCGGTCAGCATCGGAAAATGGATTGGAACCATTCCCCCTCTCATCGGTGCTTTCGGTGGAGGTAGCATTTTCTTTTCGCCGGAACCTTCGCCATCCGCTGCTTGCTTCTCTGCCGTCTTGTCCTCCATTGCTTCCTTGCTCTGATACCAAATGTTGGAAAGTCTTACGACCTCCCAGGATCTTTTACGACCGGTTAGAGTCGTTTACGACCGATTCCGATCACTTACGGTGCCGTACGACCACTCAAACTCGCCACCGATCGCTTTGAGTCATGGTTGTAACTTTACTGTAGTAGCTTACGACCGCTCCACTGTATCGCTGCGCTGTCTTCCTCCAGCCGCTTGAAAACACTGTGATCGAACGCTTTGCAACGTGGTCGTAATCTTTATCGACCACGTTCAATGTCTTCTCAACGTAGTTGTAGCCTCCTTACGACCACCTCTTCTTCAGCGTTGCCGTGGTCGAACGTCTTTCGACCACACCTGCCAATATTTGCTGTGGTCGTAAATTCTTCCGACCACGTTTGTCGTGGTCATAGGACAACTTCGACCACACCTTCAACTTTTCTCAATGCTTAGAGATTGCTCTTTCTCTACTGTATTTCTCGCAATTGCTTTGTGTCTCATAGCTTATTTCTGATTACATGAGTCCCCTCTTTTTATACCCAAACCTACGACTCCTACTCGGATTCCGATTAGGAATACAAAACATATTCCGACTCCGACTTCTAATTCCTACTTCAACTCAACTTCGATTACAACCAAAACTTGCATACGACTTCTAAAACAAGATTATTTCCAACATTCTCTCCCTAATCTTGTTTTAGTAACTTCCATCATGCCAATCTTCTTCCTTGATCACTTTGTCGTTCCCTTGCTTCTGCTTCTTTCTTTCTCCACCAGCTTCTTGCTTTCGACCACGGTTCTTCATGTCGTGTTTTCTCCCGCCAACTCGGGATCCATCTTCCAGGCTTTTGACTGCCTTCTCCTGAGCTTTTGCTTGTTGCGACTATGTCTGCTTTTTGTGGTCGATATCGATCACTTACTTCATGCAACCAGTGTCGATCACTCGAGCCAATGTTTCGACCACTCAGATCGATCCTGGGACCTGTTCGTGCAGGCGGTTGTCCGAAGTCGGCTGAGCGCATACCGCTGGTTTGCAGTGGTCGTGATGCCTTCTGACTACGTTCAAACGCAGCCCGGCGGGCGCTCGTACGCCAACCTCGAGAAGCTGATATCCGATGTGCTCCTCTCGGCCGGCGACAAGAAGTGTTAGTTTGCAGTAAGCAAATACTGCGAACTCCTAAATTACTACTCTACTAGACTACCGTTGGAAGAATACATGAGCGACAGAGTGAATATGCTTTCTGTGGTATCTCTGTCTGTATTGTATCGACCAGAGATCAGTGGAATAAATGAAGGCTCGACCCATCTCTACTCATCTCCGTTCGCTGCAGTGCATAACACTGGATGCTACCGTGCATGTTTCTTTGTGAACGCTTGATTAATTTACGGATATATGCCTCTATTCTAATTCTGCTTTTAATTTTTTAAGTAGTTTTTAAACAGATTGTCTTTTCAAGATAGAATCTACTAATTAATTGTAGTACATACTGTACCGACTTTAATTTATTTATATCAGCAAAAACCACATGCGAGTTTCTGTTACTCTGTAATCTCTCACACGAACAACCCAAAAGCCACAAGCCGTAGCCAAAAGCCATAAACCTCAACCAAACAGAATAGTCCCTATATTAGTCCATATGGATGTTGATCAAGCTTCTTGTTGCTATTGCCTGTGGGATCTCTTTCTTGCTTTTTAGCTCATGAGTACAATAAAAACGCATATACGTACTTAATATCATATATACCTACACATCCACATAGGTGTGTTTAATACATATGTTTAAGACTAAAGATAGAGATTCAAGATCATTAGGAGCACTGATACACGTTTTAACCATTAAACACACCCACGTACGCACATGTAATCAAAGAACACTATTAATATAAACAGTATTGAAGAAAATACTGTTTATATAAATAATACCCTCGAAAAATGTGCGATACTTCGGCTCAAAGCCGAACCGACGGGGCGCCCAGCTGCCTCCACCAACCGAGCAAGCGCTCGGCCATTGGTTGTGTTAGTAGCTACACCACGATGCATGTAACGACAGATGGAGTGGTGCTAACTAGTACTAGTACACGTCAGCAGTAACACAAGGGTCCATTTTCAGCTTTTTTTTTTTCAAATCAAACCAAATTCAAATATTTATAACTTTTGGATATAAACTCTAAATTAAATAATTTTTATCTCTAAAATTTTATAAAATCATGCTCTTTCATAGTATGCAAAAAAAATAATTGAAATTTCTCACTGTTTGAACTCATTTAAGTCTTATTTGTGATTTTTGGTTTTTACCGATTAAATACCGATGTTCCAGAAAATATCATCAACGAGCCGAAGCAAGACCAAGAGTTCAACGAGTAAGACAATCACCCCTTTTTAACTATGTTGATCCTATATTTCACTGTTATGCATGTTGTGTTCAAAATTATTATACATGTGCATTATTTCAGTAAAAATCACTATATTTGTAAGGTTGATAGTTATACCAACTTGTTGCATTGATCCCACCTTGATAAAATTGATACCCTTGTTGTTGTCACCATAGAATTAATATCCACTGTTGGTAAAAGATGAAATTTGTAGATTGAACGAAGTAGTTAATACCTAGCCACGCTCATAACATACTAGATGTGCTAGATTGAAAATTGGTCGAAATATTCAAAACCAGGAGATATTTGAGAAATGGTCCATAGGTGTTAATGTTTTAATATCCATCTTACGTATAATTTGTTTGGATTCGGGTAAACTCTAGAAAACTCGGTGTATGAACGTGCAAAGTAGAGACACAAGAATTTTTATACAGATTCGGGCCTTCTCCTGAGGGAAAAAACCCTATGTCCTATGTGGCTATTGATGAGAGAAATTGATTACAACTGAGAGTAATACGAAAGCCTAGCACTATTTCCTGATCCAATGTGTTCCGATCTCCCTCGATCCCCTGGTGTTAACCTTTACATAGTTGATGAAATGACGGCCGTTGTCCTGCGCCAAAAGACATCTCAATGTTTCAGAAGATAACTGTCTGGCGGAAGTTATTGTTAGAGAGATGTAGTGACACGTTCGTCGTGCGACAGTTGTTGTTAGAGAGAGATCGTGTGCGGTTATTAGGAATAAGCGCATATTCTAACCGCCTTGTTAGACAACTCCACAATGAAGTAGGTCGTCATAAGTAAGTTTGTTGGGGATATGTTGGTTGTATAAAGACTCACGACTATGAGGTGGTCATAAGTTATAATACGACTACGTGGTCATAGAAAAACTTACGACCAAATAGTAGTTGTAATAAGACTTACGACCATATGATCGTAGAAAGACTTATGACTATATGGTCGTAAAAATACTTATGACCAAGGAGTAGTCATAATAAGATGTACGACTATGTGGTTGTAGAAAGACTTA
The DNA here is from genome assembly GCA_017311315.1 of Dendrocalamus latiflorus. Taxonomy (NCBI): domain Eukaryota; kingdom Viridiplantae; phylum Streptophyta; class Magnoliopsida; order Poales; family Poaceae; genus Dendrocalamus; species Dendrocalamus latiflorus. Next base: position 1,017,746 of record CM029611.1, read on the forward strand.
ACACAAAAGAATAGTCGTAGTAAGACTTACGACTATGTAGTCACATGGCAGAAGTAGGATGCAGCCTTTTCAGTTGCTCTGTTTTCACTTCACAATTTCACATCCTTCGATGCGATCAGATCCAGAGTTCCAGACCTCAAAGAATCCTTTAGGATAAATTCCTTTAAAGTAGTCAATGATACGTGCGCCTATACGAACTTTGGGCCATTCGAGTATCCTAACCGTCCATCCGATAAATGTGGAGTGCTCTGGCTTATTAAATGCTCCTCACGTATAAAAAACAAATCATTTTGAAATACATAATGCTGTTTTTTAGATTAGAGAGTACTAATGCTGTTCAAGATTAAAAATAAGCTCGGGCAGCCACAGCAAGCTATAAAGGGAAGGCTTGAATAAAGCACCCAATCGAGCAGCCACGATGACCCATAAACAAGGACAGCTGAGTTTACCCTAATTATCCTTACAATAATTAGCTGCTGATTTGTCTAATCACCTTGCATAAGCATAGTTGAAGCTTCAGCTAAGTCAGCAAACTAGCTGATCTATAAATACCAGCTTCCATTCATCGCTTCCTCTCTCATACACAGCAAACAGTGCAACACACTATCTATCTCAGATCGCAAGTACACACGCGTATACAGGCGCAGATCGACATGGGCTCCGTCCCGGCCGACGCCGACAAGCCGCACGCCGTGTGCGTGCCGTTCCCGGCGCAGGGCCACGTCACGCCGATGCTGAAGCTGGCCAAGATCCTCCACCGCCGGGGCTTCCACGTCACCTTCGTCAACACCGAGTTCAACCACCGCCGCCTCCTCCGCTCCCGCGGCGCCGGCGCGCTCGACGGCCTCCCGGGCTTCCGCTTCGCCACCATCCCGGACGGCCTGCCGCCGTCCGACGCCGACGCCACGCAGGACGTGCCGTCCCTCTGCCGCTCCACCATGGAGACCTGCCTCCCCCACTTCAAGAACCTCCTAGCCGAACTCAACGTCTCCCCTGAAGCGCCGCCGGTGACTTGCATTGTCGCCGACAACGTCATGAGCTTCACCCTGGACGCCGCGAGGGAGATCGGCGTGCCGTGCGCGCTGTTCTGGACGGCCAGCGCCTGCGGCTACATGGGCTACCGCCATTGCCGCACCCTCATCGACAAGGGCATCTTCCCATTCAAAGGTAACGGCCAAACTCTTAGCAACACTACGTGCGTCAGTGCTGATTGCGAAGACAATTATGTGTGAGGTTTTGTTAAATATCATCTGAATATTTTCTTCCTAACTATCATCTAAATTTAGGACCGTTGGATTAAAGATCCAATGGCCATGAATTCTCCCCTTCCCTTTGAATTCTAACCCCTCTCTCTTGAAAAATATCCCTCTCCTTCAAGAACAAGAGACCCCTTGATCTCTAATTCAGGAGTTATAAATTTGGATGATAGTTAGGAAGAAAATATCTAGATGATATCTAGACACTTCCAGTCTGTGTGTTTACGGGTGATGGAATCATGCAGACGCGGAGCAGCTGATGAACGGGTTCTTGGACACGCCGGTGGACTGGGCGACGGGGATGAGCCGGCACATGCGGCTCAAGGACTTCCCGAGCTTCATCCGCTCGACCGACCCCGAGGAGTTCATGCTCCACTTCACCCTCCACGCGGTGGAGCGGCTGGCGGAGGCTGATGCCGTCGTCCTCAACACCTTCGACGAGCTCGAGCCGGAGGCGCTCGACGCGATGCGCGCCATGCTCCGGCCCGCCGCGCCCACCATCCACACCGTCGGCCCGCTCGTCTTCTTCGCCGAGGAGACCGTGCCGCGCGGCGGCCCGCTCGACTCGCTGAGCTCCAACCTGTGGAAGGAGGACGTGTCCTGCTTGGACTGGCTCGACGGCAAGGAGCCCGGCTCCGTCGTGTACGTGAACTACGGCAGCATCACGGTGATGACCAACGAGGAGCTCGTCGAGTTCGCGTGGGGGCTGGCCAACAGCGGCCACGAGTTCCTGTGGATCATCCGGCCGGACCTCGTTAAGGGCGACGCCGCCGTGCTGCCGCCGGAGTTCCTGGAGTCCATCAAAGGGCGCGGGCTCCTGGCGAGCTGGTGCCCGCAGGAGGCGGTGCTGCGGCATGAGGCGGTGGGCGTGTTCCTGATGCACTCCGGGTGGAACTCGACGATGGAGAGCCTCTGCGCTGCGGTGCCGATGCTGTGCTGGCCCTTCTTCGCGGAGCAGCAGACCAACTGCCGGTACAAATGCGTGGAGTGGGGCGTGGCCATGGAGATCGGCCAGGACGTGCGGCGGGAGGCCGTGGAGGACAAGATACGGGAGGCGATGGGCGGCGAGAAGGGGAGGGAGATGAGGCGCCGCGCGGCGGAGTGGAGGGAGACAGGCGTCCGCGCGACGCAGCCCGGCGGGCGCTCGTACGCCAACCTCGAGAAGCTGATCTCCGATGTGCTCCTCTCGGCCGGCGACAAGAAGCTGATCTCCGATGTGATCTCCTAAATTACTACTCTACTAGACTACTGTAATATCTCTGTACGTCTGTATTGTATCGACCAGATCAGTGGAATAAATGAAGGCTCGACTCATCTCTACTCATCTCCGTTCGCTGCAGTGCATAACACTGGATGCTACCATTCATCTCTACTCATCTTTTGTTTCTTTGTGAACGCTTGATTAATTTACGGATATATGCCTCTATTCTAATTCAGCTTCTGATTTCTGCTTTTAATTTTTTTTATAGTAAGTAGTTTTTAAACAAAGTACATTTTTAAGATAGGATCTACTAATTAATTAATTGTAGTACATACTATACCGACTTTATTTATATCGGCAAAAACCACATGCGAGTTTCTGTTACTGTAATCTCTGATACGGATAGCCCAAAAGCTACAAACCGCAGTCAAAAACCATAAGACTCAGCCAAACAAAATAGCCCCTATATTAGTCCATATGGACGTTGATCGAGCTTCTTGTTGCTATTGCTTGTGGGATCTCTGTCTTGCTTTTTAGCTTATAAGTATAATAAAAACGCATATACGTACTTAACATCATATATACCTACACATCCACATAGGTGTGTTTAATACGTATGTTTAAGACTAGAGAGACAGAGATCCAATATCTTTAGAAGCACGGATATACGTTTTTACTATTAAACACACCCACGTATACTCATGTAATCAAAAAACACTATTAACACAAACAGTATTGAAAAAACACTGTTTATATAAATAATACCCTCGAAAAATGTGCGGTACAATTCGGCTCAAAGCCGAACGGACGGGGCGCCCCAGCTGCCTCCACCAACCGGGCAAGCGCTCGGCCATTGCTTCTGTTATATAGCTACACCACGATGCATGATGCATGTAACGACAGATGGAGTGGTGCTAACTAGTACTAGCACACGTCAGCAGTAACACAAGGGTCCATTTTTCAGCATTTTTCAAATCAAACCAAATTCAAATATTTATAACTTTTGCATATAAACTCTAAATTAAATAATTTTATCTCTAAAATTTTATAAAATCATGCTCTTTCATATTATGCAAAAAATAATTGAAATTTCTCACTGTTTGAATTCATTTGGGTCTTTTTTTCGATTTTTGGTTTTTATCAATTAAATACTGATGTTCCAGAAAATATCATCAACGAGCCGAAGCAAGACGAAGAGTTCAACGAGTAAGGCAATCACCCCTTTTTAACTATGTTGATCCTATATTTCACTGTTATCCATGTTGTGTTCAACATTGATCCCACCTTGATAAAATTGATACCCTTGTTGTTGTCACCTTAGAATTAATATCCACTGTTGGTAAAAGATGAAATTTGTAGATTGAACGAAGTAGTTAATGCCTAGCCATGCTCATAACATACTAGATGTGCTAGATTGAAAACTGGTCAAAATATTCAAAAACAGGAGATATTTGAGAAATGGTCCATAGGTGTTGATGTTTTAGTATCGATCTTACGTATGATTTATTTGGATTCGGGGAAACTCTAGAAAACTCGGTGTATGAACGTACAGAGTAGAGACAAAAGAATTTTTATACAAGTTCGGGCCTTCTCCTGATAGAATAATAACCCTATGTCCTATGTGGCTATTGCTGAGAGAAATTGATTACAACTGAGAGTAATACGAAAGCCTAGCACTATTTCCTGATCTAATGTGTTCCGATCTCCCTCGATCCCCTAGCGTTAACCTTTACATAGTTGATGAAACGGCGGCCGTTGTCTTGCGCCAAAAGGCATCTCAATGTTTCAGAAGATAACTGTCTGGCGGAAGTTATTGTTAGAGAGATGTAGTGACACGTTCGTCGTGAGATAGTTGTTGTTAGAGAGAGATCGTGTGCAGTTATTAGGAATAAGCGCATATTCTAACCGCTTTGTCAGACAACTCCACAATGAAGTAGGTTGTCATAAGTAAGTTAATTGGGGATATGTTGGTTGTATAAAGACTCACGACTATGAGGTGGTCATAAATTATCTTACGACTACGTGGTCGAAGAAAAACTTACGACCAAGAAGTAGTTGTAGTAAGACTTACGGCCATGTGGTGGTAGAAGACTTATGACTATGTGGTCGTAGAAATACTTATGACCAAGGAATAGTCATAATAAGACGTACGACTATGTGGTTGTAGAAAGACTTACCACAAAGGAGTAGTCGTAGTAAGACTTACGACCATGTGGTCATAGAAAGATTTACGACTAAGAAGTTGTCATAATAAGACTTACAACTATCATGTGAAATCTCTCCCTTATCGTAAAAGGGTATACTCGAAGAATATAATAATGTAATAATTAGAGAATTATTATATCCTCATCAATAGGAGTTATCTCTATTATTTTAGCTAGCAAATGAAATAGAAAACATGTTTTAAACTTAGGCGAGTGGTTGTGGAGACCGGTACGGTTAGCACAAGACTGCGGTTTGTAGTTGTCTTGCCTGGGTCATTAAGAACCGATCTATTATGCCATAGACCTAAGTATAGTCATATAGCCATATGTGCCTTTATGGGAAGATCTAAGCATAATAAGTTATCATGTTCTAGCAACTTCACCGCAGGTGGTAGATTGTAGGATTATGCGCTAGTGCGGGCATAGAGGGTATCCATGTTTCACTACTACAGAAAAGAGTGATTATAGACGGTTTAAAACTGTCATCACAGACAGTTTTTTGAACCGTCTGAATTTATGTGTCAGTGATAATCAGAAGTTATCACAGACAGTTTGTGAGCCGTCTGTGATAAATTCATCACAGACGGTTTATAACTAGAACCGTTTGTGAAAAATACTATCACAGACGGTTCTAACTACCAACCGTCTATGATACTCACACATCACAGACGATTTTAGCTACCAACCGTCTATGATGTGTGAGAATCATTGGCGGTTGGTATATAGAACCGTCTGTGATACTTCCCCATCACAGACGGTTTCTAGTTCGAGTCGTCTGTGATAATTCCTCATAGACGGTTTATACCATAAAACCGTCTGTGGTAGTTCATTCTATTCCTTTTTTTCTATTTTTCGGCTAGCCTCAAGAAATATTAACTATATCATCTGAAAACAAGCAAATACAGCAACACATTCTATTTTCATTAAGATTAGAATCCACTATTACAACTTCACAATATATCGAGTAGGTTACCCATAGCACTGCATACATAAGAGGACACTTACAATTTTACAAAGATAAACTTAACGGCTACAAATTCAGAAAAATGTTTACACTACATTAAACTACAATCTAAAACAAGTAGTGAGGAAAAAATTTCAAATAGCAAAAACAAAAAGGCAACAAACACCATTTTTAGCTTCTATGACAAAATCAATAGCTTCTATGCTGGCCTTCTTCCTTTCCATCTTGCCATTGCCTTCTTCCTTTACATCTTGCTTCAAGTGAAATTTCAGTCGCCCTTGCCGAACCCCTTCCTATCCTTGCCACGCACAAATGAGTTCGAGTAGTACTGGTGGTATTTGTTCTTCGAGTAGGGAGAGGGGGTTAATAAGGGGCGAGAGGTGGGGAGGAGAACGGTGCCTGCCATTCGATGCGGAGAGAATGGACGGGTGAGATCGAGATCCTGGGGGATATGCTGCGGATCGATGACTTGGAGATTCATAACAAAAACCGTCTATGATAACAGGAGATATCACAAAGACAATATATCGGTACAATATAAATAGTTATAGTCTCAAAAGATAAAATAGCAAAATTTTATATAGATCATATATACTCATTTGAAAGGCTTCGACGAGATCTACAACTTTGCAGTTGAGGCAAAACCCAAATTCCGAAGGGAAGATAAATTTTTTTTGGCAAAACCAGAAACTAAAAACATAAAACACAAAGTTAGGGCTAAAGATGGCAGATTTTGAGGATCTTAGAGGGAGACTAGCACAAGCGGGTTATTTTTTTTGGATCGGGCTCATCGTTAGCTTTCCAACGAGTACAAGAACGCCAAAAACAGACACTGTATGCAAAAGTTATGCCCGTTTTACTCAAAGTGTTTCAAAACTGAATCCCTACTTAAGACTCAGGCGAGAAATTATGAAATTTTGGGGATTGCAAGGCGGGAAACATATCACAGACGATTTATAATACAAACCATTTGTGATAACTTCATTATCACAGATGGTTTTAATACAAACCGTCTGTGAAGTATCATTCTGGCACATTCTGGTTAATTGTGTCCATCATAGTTTAACATGTGATCATGTGTAATATTTTGAAAATATCCCTTCTGAGAACCTATGCATAAATAACAAAAAGGGATACCTAATTTTATTAGATATTAGGGTCGAGATTAAAGAAGAAAGTAGCAAGTGTTCGTTTGGGGATTAATTATTAGATCGGGTTGCCTGCTATAATTTTCTATTGTAATTTTGGGTATTTTTAGGTTTAATTTGATAATGTCATCTACTAGATAGTTGTAGAGAATTTAGTTAGCTTTATATAGAGTATTTAATCACACCAATTGGATAGTTAAATTGAGAGTCATGATTTTTGTAAGCCTACTGTCTGAAAAATTATCGTCATTTGGCAGCACTTGGGAATCTGTAGATTAAAAATACTAAATGGATGAATTAGGGTATTTTCTCTACATGAAAAGTGTTGGTAATTGTCTGAGGATTTCAGAGAGTCTAAGAACATTAATTTTGAATGGGTAAAACAAAAGTTGTGAATTTTGGAAGACCGCTATCTAGAACCGGTTGCTACTGGATGCAGTCATGAAAAATTATTAAATTGGGCTAGAAGAAGGTAAAATAGAATTTTTGGCATAACTAGAAAGTGGTAGATAACTTTCTATAATTTCTTAAAATATTATGGTTTACTGGATTTACTTGTGTAGATTAATAGTATGAAAATATTAACCCTGTTGTACAGAAGATTACAGACCAATCTTCTGGGCTAAAATGGGGGTTAGATGATTTAATTTGAGCATATGGCCAACTAAGAAGTTGTAGAAAATTTTATGTAGATTGTAGAACTAGTATGGTTCGCTAGAATATGGTTTAGGAGTCAAAAGTTATATTGCTTTTAGCACCGAAACAGTAGGGGTGACTATCCGGTAAAAGGGAAGATTTATGGATTTAGGAAGCGTGTAGAAGCGTTGTCATTTAATTATTGTTCTTGTACTATTGTGGTTTGTTTTCGTGATTGGGTACCTACCTAGCAGCTAGTGTGATGCGTCCTGCCATGCATGCATGCATTCGATCGTAAACCTCGTTCTCCATGCTTGATATATGGAAGATTTGGCACAAATAAAGATTGTATTAAAGGTTGACATACAGCAACATTCACACAAAAACAGTTTGCCTAATTACGTGTTAATCACAATGATAAAATTATAGTCGCACGGGGATGATAATTACCATTTCTTGAAGCTCATGAGGCGATCTACAACTTCTGTAATTGCAAAAACTTCTGATTCCAAATGAAAACAACTCAAATTTTTGTGTTTGCACGCCTTCCTTTCTTCCCTTCACTCCCTTTCTCGCTCTGTCTTGGCTCCAACTGCTAACAAGGCTGCTCTTTGTTGTGAAACACAGGCTGCCCGAACCAATTTATCGCGAGAGTGAGCGGATATATCAGAAACACCAATTGATCACGAGTCTCGAATACGAATACAGATATGAATATTCTCGAATACGAATGCGAATATGGATATTCTCAAATACGGATACGAATATTCTCGAATACAAATATGAACATTTTTTAATACGGATTTTGCTTACCACATTTGCGTTTTCTCGGATACGAATATCGGATAAAACGAATTATCCGTTACTGTTTTCTACCCCTAGATCGAGATAATTTGCAGTATCTTAGAGATCTGATCATTAGCATTCATTGGAGTATCTTAGAGATCTGTCATATCTCATGATAATTTCGCTGTGTCTGAATCTTTGCAAGGTTTTGGCTATGTTCTTTTGAGTTATAGTTGACAGCTTTTGACTGAGGTTAATTGCTTTTATCTGTGCTTTTTAAGATGGCAACAAATGTCAGAGACGTCAATGCAGATGACGCACACAATTTTATGCTCGGAAAGCCGTTTGAAAAATCCAATTCAAAAAACCATCAGTTTGTTTTGACTCTCGAAGAAACCAAAAAAATACAATACCAATATCTCATATGGTAGTTTCCCAATAACCCATCAACTGTCCATTTTGTCATGAGATCTATGTGTACCAATACTATGCCCTTATATTCCCCAACTTTTCTAGCTTTTACATACGCCTAATAAACTTCATTAAGTCTTGTCCTTGTGGGGCCGCCCGTTTACGCTTCATTGTTTTGTAAAACCTTTCGGAGTTTCTAACATTTTTTGTATTTGTCTTGTAAATTGAGTCAGAGTTTGTAATATTTTCTTGTATTTGCTTTATACAATTTTTGAAGTTTGTAACCGTATTGATCCCAATATTTTAATTATTGTATATTGGTTGCAAAAATCTATTATATATGCATGTATGTTTCATTAAAATTACTATGTTGTGAGTAACAGTAGTTATATCCGCTTGTATGCATTGAACCTCCTTGCAAATTTGATATCCTTACTGTTGTAGCCTCTAGGACATGGTTAGATAGTAGCTAATATCACTTGGATATATTACATTGGGTATACGGTCTAGACGCTTAGCCATGCACTAGTTTTTGCTAAGTTTGATTATGTGGAAAAATTTATCTATGGACATGGAAAATACACACATTCACAACATTGAGATCACATCCACACACATTGTATATATTTTCTTTATGACAAAAGGGTGAACACATAAGCGATGCCTAATATATAAGGTTTACAGTGTATGGTCGATCGGCCAGGTAAATACAAGAGTCAAAGTAAATTGCAGCGGAAAAACAAAAAACTAAGCAGAAGCATCAATACTCCAGTGGTATGCCATCATAGTCCGACGCATCATTGAGCGAAGAGAGGTGGCCTGACGGGATTGTTGGTTATAATCTTGATATGTAAAGGGTTTAGGAGTCATGGATTCGAGTACTTGCTAGCTGGGCGAAGTTCTCAAGCAAGTGAAAACCGGTCATAGCATGGCCACATCATCGCGGCACTGTGGCAGGATGGGCGGCGTGGCTGGTGGAATTCACGGTTGGGATGTGATGAGGCAGGAGCATAGGGCATGGGCTATTAGCAGAGAAGAGAAATGACGGGTGTGATATTAAAATGACAAGCATGGCATTAAAAACCAGTGGCCTATGCTCACGGTTTCTCAGAGTGCTTGCTGGAGGTGAAAGTGACAACGTGGTTGACACAACGTGGTCGATACCTATGACTAGTTCATTGTATACCTATCATGGTGCAGATATCTAACAGGAAGAAAGGCACTGCAAGTGGGTCACACTCAATAGTGGGAGAGAGAAAGAAAGAGGTGAGTTGAGAGGTTTAGATTATTATTAGACATATTAGATATGCTCGAAATATTATGAAAATTTTTGTGGAGACTCTTAACATAGTGTTGATGATTGTGTAAATTGTTTATAAATGTCGACGCCCTGATCACCTCATGTAAGTCAAGTAATATGTTAATTCTCCAAGTTGACATATGTAGACAATGATAAAATCGTACGTAATTAATCACAGTGACCGATCGTACTTGCAATATTATTTATGACAATTTACAGACGTCTGGTTCGGCTCATCATTCATGTCGCTTATTGGTACTGTGTTTCAGCAAGCTCATGTCCTCATGCTGCCAAGCTCATGTCCTCATGCTGCCAACTTTCACATGCATGATGCACGGATGCAGTACTATCGATCTGCACTGACGACACGTTTCAATCACGATCCAGATCGACCACGTAGCTAGTACGACTTGCCGCTATGTCTGAATCTTTGTGAGATTTTGGCCAAGTTATTTAGGCTGGAACGGATAGTTTTGCGTGCGCTTTTAGAGACAGTAATGAATGATACATATAATTTTAGGCTCAGAAAACTATTTGAAAAATCCACTTTAAATAACCGCCCTATTTGATTCGACTTTCGGAGAATCCAAAATCCTAAATCCAAAAGAACATGGCTACAGAGGAGAGAATCCCGAGTACAAGTTAGATATACATATCATAGATATATTCTCAGAATTATTGCTAACATCTCTAACTCTACGATAGTTATCCCATGTAGGTAAAGTTGTACAACTTTTCGAGAGTGTTAAAAACTATGTAAATAACCATGCTCATAGTTCATGAGCATGTTTAGATGCTGTCATAATGGGTATAGCTTTTATTTTTATAAAATAGTTTCGTTGGAAATGATGGGATGGCATGTATGTGTCACATGTGCCATGCCCATGGGCGGAAATTGTTCTATGATCGCAGCCAAGGAGGGCTGCGAATGGGTGTGATTTACTATTATTAAAGGTTATACAAATGTTATTTCATTACATGTCAACTGCTCTTTACAATTTCATTGCAAATTACTACTATTCGGTATTGCAAATGAAACTTGGTTCATGCTGAAAATAACTTGTAGCATATACCCTTACTGATTGTTAGCCTTGCATATATATATGTTTTGCGATACCCTATAAGTTTTACTGAGTACACAATGTAATCAACCTTACTTAAATTATTATTGTTCAGAGAATGAGGAAGATAACATGCCTGATGATGTGTACTTTTTCTCCTGGTACTGGAGAATTTGACGATGGGTCTTTGTAGCGCCTAATCCTAGTTGGTTGCGTGTGGGCTATGGTGACACACCGCTGGACACTTTTGTTAATTATTTGTCTTTCGCTGCACTTTACTTTTGATACTTATATTTATTTGGCTAGTCAGGCATATGTTATATACTTTATTTGCTTTGCTTATATATTGCCTCTTTATTGTAAATTAAATATATGCGATGTGTATAGATGTGATCTCAATATTGTGAATGTGTGTACTAGCCACTTATCATGGGGCTGATATAGAATACATATGAGAATTTTAGGTATTCAATGCCCGGGGTCCGCACAAAAGTCTTCCTCTATGTTGCTAAGTGCATTCTGGGATGCTGATTGGGCAGGTTGTGCTAATGACAGGTGATCCATGGGCGGTTTTGCTCTTTTCATGGTAGAAATCTCATCTCCGGAAGCTAAAGGAAATAAGAAAACATGCTTGATATATGGAATGTTTGGCACAAATAAACATTGTATTAAAGGTTGACATACAACAACATTCACAAAAAAAATAGTTTGCCTAATTACGTGTTAATCACATTGATAAAATTATAGTCGTACAGGGATAATAATTATCTTTTCTTGAAGCTCACGAGGCGATCTATAACTTCTGCAATTGCAAAAACTGCTGATTCCAAATGAAAACAACTCAAATTTCTGTGTTTGCACGCCTTCCTTCCTTCCCTTCACTCCCTTTCTTGCTCTGTCTTGGCTCTAATTGCAAACAAGGTTGCTCTTTGTTGTGAAACGTAGGCCGCCCGAACCAATTTATCACGAGAGTGAGTGGGCATCAGAAACACCAATTGATCACGAGTGAGCTTTTTTTACAGTGAATAGCTAGTAAAAAATTAGTATGTCTTTCTCTATTAGATAAGTTGTACTACATGTCCCGATCGTATATAGTAAATAATTCTGGCTCTACCTCTGCAAATAGCCTGCTTCGGTGCATGCATGTACCACTACTACAGAAAACCACATTACAGACGGTTCAGAAACGTCATCACAGACGGTTTTCTGAACCGTCTGAAATTATGGGTCAGTGATAATCCAAGTTATCACAGATGGTTTTTGAACCGTCTGTGATTATGCGATATCACAGACGGTTTTTAATGAAAAACCGTCTGTGATATCGCATAATCATAGACGGTTTTTAATGAAAAACCGTCTGTGATACTCCTCCCCCCCAGCAGAATCTATTTCTGTTTATAGCTAGCCTCAGGAAATGCTAACCATGCCCTCTGAAACAAGCAGATAATCACAGACATAAACATATACAATTCACACATCTCATTTCATTTCAGATACATTTCACATCTCAATTCATTTCACAGACATAAAACATCCAATTGACAACGCACTGCATTTCACAAACATAAAGCATCCATTTCGCAAATCAATTCATTGAGTTGAAATAAAATATCCATTAACAAATACACAATTGTAAAAGATCTACACTGTATTTGCACTTAGAATTACAATAAAAAATCATTCTGGGCAGTGGAACTCTCCATCTGATCTTACGACTTTTGACCACAAAAACCAAATGAGCTCTCCTCGAATTTTTGCAAAATCCGGCTGTGTCAATGCAGATGTAGAGATGGACGCACCCTGTCGATAGGAATATCAACGCGCGCATATATAAAACTGACATGTATGAAATAAATGTGGGAAGATTGACAAACCTTAGAATTAGTGATCTTGGTGGAATCGAGGAGTAGTCTCATATGGTGGCACACGTAGTATCCACATGTGCTGCCCGGCTCCTGCTGGTGGCACTGCAAAAAATATAATGTGTTAAATCAAGTGACATTACTACTATGTGTTGTATATGATTAATTAATGTGTAGCTAGCGAATACCCGAAACTTGCGATCATGTTTCAAGGCCTTGGCCCCTGTCGTCGAGTCACGTGTTTGTTGAACGTATGTGGCGAACGACCTTCGTTATTCGAAAAAGTTAGATTAGTTATTCGGAAGGAAAGAAAGAGTACAATGTACAATGTACGTACCTATCGAGTATTCGGGCGATAGCTGTGTACTTGGATTTGTTCTTACTTAGAGAATCAAGGTATATAGCCTTGTTCCATTTTGGTATAATTACAATTAAAATCCAATGGAACTGCTCATTGTATGGCATAAGAACAAATTCCTTATCTTGGTGAGCCAGCAGTGCTTTTGTAATATAGTCCTCGACGAAGGATGCATTCTCGATGATGGTATCAATGGCGACCAAGCGTGGGTCCAGGAAACCAATTTGTGATTTCGATGATCTAGCTTCGATCAGCATGAATCTATATATAACATAGGAAAGCAACAAATTGTGACATATATCGGTATTACGTGAACAGAGACTGTGATTGTGCAGACTTACAGCGTCCAGCATCGAACGAGTGAGGCGTCGAGAGCGTTGAGCGTGAAAAGGTCAAATATATCGTCAAAGGTCACCGCGAAGACACATTCCTGAACTTCGTGCAAGAAATGTGCCGGCTTGAATTTGACAGTTATACTTGAGCGCCGTTCTGCCGCTGGCTTATTGGACTCTTCCATATACCAAAGGTGGAATCTTTGGCAACCAAGTCCTAGTTTTTGGAGCTCTTCCTGGACTACCATCGGCTGAGCTAGCACGAATTTGCGGGCCAATGGCATGGACGGGAAATCGTCATCATCCTTCGTCTTTGATTTGCCCTGGCCACCGCCTCCATTGTGGGTCGACTTTATGCTAGTCGACTGTAATGGTATAGACGGTGCAAGTTGCTCTGGCGAGAATAGCACCTGTGGAGATAGCACCGGTGCAGGTAGCTGTGGTTCGCACTGCCCGTGTGGAGATGGCACCAGTGCAAGTTGCTGTGGTTCGCACTGCACTTCTGGTCCTGCCACCGGTGAAGAAGCCTCCAGGGAGATGTCGGTTTTGGGCCACTGGATGAATGTTCCAATGGTCTGTCCTAGATTCACAATCTCGTCGTTGGGGGGCTTCGGTAGCGGGACCACCTCAAAATTGGCATACACACCATCCACATTAACTTTTGCGAAGCCTGGCGCTAAAGCTTGACCGTGCACCATGGCCCCGATACCAGACGAATATGCCTGGCCCCAAGCAGCGTACAAGGGAATGGAGCCATATCTCACTTGGAGCCTGCATGTCGTAGGCTCCTACATAACGATACAAAATTAGCTACTCGAATAGGCCTACCAATGGAGCAAGCATTCGAGAGGTAATAATTATTACCAGGATGTCGTCCACAGGAAATTTGGACTGGGTTTGCGTCGGATTGGACGCGCAGCTACTCGGATGGTTGTGCGGGCTAGCTAGCACAGGAGCGGCGGTGGCGGCCTGCTGACTTTCTGTCTGTTTCCGCACCTCATCTCTGATTATATCAGCCATCGAACCCAGTAGCTCCTCTTTAATAGATGCCTTGAGCTCTTCTCGTAGCTGTGCGTCACGCTCGGCTTTGTTTCTCTTCCTGCGCCGATACATGTCAGAGTCATCTTAGAAACCATGTTTCCAAGGAACGTAAAGCCCAAGGCCTCTCGTACGGCCCGGGTGCTCGTTGTTTCCCAGGGCCACGGAGAGCATATCATTCTCCCTTGTTCCCTGGAATGATCCCAGGGTAGATTGAAAACTCAGCTCTTCCTGAAAGAGCACGACATGTCATTTCACTTCGTACGAAGTTGTGGAGTAATTACAAGCTACGTAGTTCGATTGATATCTTACCGGGCGCTCGGTCACTTGCTGGTCTGAAGGGTTTCGAAAGGTGATGTCCCCTGATGTCGTTGTAGATGACCTTGCTCTAATCCAATTTCGGTGTTCTTCTGGGAACTCGAACGATGCCAAAATTTCGGTCCACAGCTCACGTTTCCGAGTGTCAGGCACGTTCTTCCACGAATTGTATGTGATCTCAATTCGTTCTCGTGCAACTGCTCCGACCATGGTTCGGAATGCGTTTACTGCTTTTTGAGGAAGGATAGGGACCCCAGATGCATTCACCGCTGTGATGATCTGTCGGCCCTCAGGCTTCTTTGATAGCCCTCTTCCTTGGCGTCTTGATGTTGGAGCGGACGCCTCCGGCGATGATGTTGAAGAATGCGCGGGTGACATGTTGCTCATTTTGTGGGTCTATTAAGATAAGATGAGAAAGTAATCATATTGAATTGCAAGACAAGAGAGGAGTAGAGGGGAGGGGGAGAAGGGAGGGGGTGATATGGACATAGAGAGGGGGTGATGTGCCTATCTTACCAATGTACCAATGTATCAAGTCCTTCTTTTTCCCGCAAAATTCAAGTCAATTTTATTACAAAAGTGCAAAAAAAAGACATTCCAGATTCTTCGGTGCAGCCGACATAGCCGACTTCTTCGGTGAGCGACTATGCATCTGCTTCTTCCCACTCCTTCTCTTCATCTCTGGTCTCCGGATCACGTACGCCAGTAGCGATGATTCATCTAACTGAATCATCGCTACTGGCGTACGTGATCCAGAGATCAGAGATGAAGAGAAGGAGTGGGAAGAAGCAGATGGATAGTCGCTCACCGAAGAAGTCGGCTATATCGGCTGCTCACCGAAGAATCTGGGAATTTGTTTTTTTTGAACTTCTGTACTAAAATTTCCTTGAATTTTGTAATACTATTACTACAAGGTCTCTAAACAAAGTGCCTATCCTAGCACCTACTTTAGTTGCTAAAACTATAAACCAAATAGCAAAGTCCCTAAACAAAGGTCTATGAAGCAAATGACACAAACTAGTGTATCCGGTTCATTGAACGGGAACACTATAGTATGTCACTTGCTTCATTTGCTGTTTTTTGTCTAGATACATGGAGCATTTGGGTGGAAAGATCAACTGTTTCGTCAGGCGCATGACTGCCAATTCGAAGCATAGCATAGCATCCGAGGCACATCCGAGGCCTGCTGCTGTGTCTTGAGGAATGCCAAGAGCTGGTATTCAGATGGGTTATGAGAATAAGATTCATAATTTATAGTTTGAGGAATGCCACATCTGAAGACCAGCTCTTGGGATTCCTCAAGACACAGCTGCAGGCCTTGGATGTGCCTCGGATGCTACGCTATGCTTCAAATTGGCAGTCATGAGCCTGACGACACAATGTATTTCTTTCCACCCAAATGGTCAATGTATCTTTTGCAATAATCGCAAGATTTCTTTATCCAGATTCACTAGAAAGAGATCAGGAGAGGAGTAGAGGGAAGGGGGAGAAGGGAGGAGAGGAGTAGAGGGAAGGGGGACCCAAATGATTTCAAACTATATACTATGTACTATGTACTATATACTATATACTATATACTAACACAACAAGCAATATGTACCAATGTAAACTAAGCAACTGCAGTAAATAACGTACCAATGTAGTATGTACCAAATAGCAAACTAATTAAGCTACTGCAGTAAACAATGTAACAATGTAATATGTACCAAATAGCAAACTAATTAAGCTACTGCAGTAAACAATGTACCAATGTAATATGTACCAAGCATCAACCCTAAACACTAACAGTAAGCATGAAGCATCAACCCTAAATATGTACTAAGCAACTAACCATAACAGTATGAAGCATCAAGCATCAACCCCAACCCTAAATATGTACTAAGCAACTAACCATAACAGTATGAAGCATCAAGCATCAACCTTAAACACTAACAGTAAGCATGAAGCTCGGGGAGGGATTTGATGACCTTACGGTTTTGGTGACCTTAGGGACGCAGGAGGAGGAGGCGGCGGCGACGGAGGAGGAGGAGGAGGCGGCGACGACGACGGAGGAGGAGGAGGCGACGGGCTCGGGGAGGCGACGGAGGAGGAGGAGGCGGCGACGTAGGAGGAGGCAGCGGCGACGGAGGAGGAGGAGGCGACGGGCTCGGGGAGGCGGCGACGGAGGAGGAGGCGACGGGCTCGGGGAGGCGGCGACGGAGGAGGAGGAGGAGGCTGCGGCGACGTCTTCGTCCGGGGAGGCTGCCGGCGAGGGCTGGGGGAGGCGGCGGCGACGACGGGCTCGGGATTTAGATCTAATCGAATAACTGCAGCGCACACGGAAAACCCTAGCGAGAGGGTATATGTAGGAAGATTATCACAGACGGTTCTAAACTTAGAACCGTCTGTGATAACATATCACAGACGTTTTTGAGTTAAAAACCGTCTGTGATAGTTTACTATCACAGACGGTTCTAAACTTAGAACCGTCTGTGATATGTTATCACAGACGGTTCAAAATTTAGAACCGTCTGTGATAAGCCTTTGCCGGCTGTTGCAATTAAGACCACCAATAACTACACAGCTGCATTCATATCAACTACCAAACAGCTGCATTCATATACAACACCAACCAGCTGCATTCACACAGTGTATTTCTTGATACATTTTGTCATTCTCAAATACATCACACATTTTCACATATACATCTCAAAATTGACTACATCACACATTTTCACATATACATCTCAAAATTGACTACATCACACATTTTCACATATACATCTCAAAATTGACTACATCACACATTTCCACATATACATCTCAAAATTGACTACATCACACATTTTCACATATACATCTCAAAATAGACTACATCACACATTTCCACATATACATCTCAAAATTGACTACATCACACATTTTCACATATACATCTCAAAATTGTCACACATTTTCACATATACATTCTTATTGTACTTGCTTATTTCCTTTAAAAATTAGCCCTTCATCATGATCAATGCGTACGTAACTAGTTTCGTCACGTTGTTCATTGTCGACCCTTATGCCATTTCCAAAAGGAGGTAACTCGTCAAATTGATTGTATTCCTCCTCGTCCACTACATTCTCCACTCCGACAATTCTCCACAATTCTCCTTTTTCCATGAAGAACTACATGGCGTTTCTTATTTGCCGGGTCGGTTACATAGAAAACTTGAACAACTTGATTGGCGAGTACGAATGGTTCATCTTTGTACCCGACACGTTGGAGGTCCACGGTCGTGACACCGTACTTGTCAACCTTCACCTGTGGGAGATGCACCCAACGGCAGCGAAATAAGGGGATCTTGAAAACCACATAGTCGAGCTCCCAAATCTCTTCTATGAAGCCATAGTACGAGTTTCTCGACCCATCGGTACTGAATGCATCTATGCGGACACCGCTGTTCTGGTTAGTGCTCTTGACATCCTGAGACTGCGTATAGAATGTGTACTCATTTATGTCATATCCTTGCCATGTCACAACTGTAAATGTCGGCCCTTTTGCCAACCATGTCAGCGTCTCACTCGGCGAGCTCCTAGCGATTTGCTCCTTCAACCATTGGTTGAACCGACGGTTGT
Source organism: Dendrocalamus latiflorus (assembly GCA_017311315.1). NCBI lineage: Eukaryota > Viridiplantae > Streptophyta > Magnoliopsida > Poales > Poaceae > Dendrocalamus > Dendrocalamus latiflorus. The sequence goes on from CM029611.1 coordinate 1,036,221, forward strand.
GTTGCCTCATGATCCAAACATCCGGCCGCTCCGGATTCTGTTGCCGAAGCACACCCTTGTGCTGGTCCACATAAGGCGCCACTTCAGTCATGTGTTGCAACACCGTGAAATGGGCTTGAGTATACATGTCCATATCTGGAGTGATTGCTTTCCTTCCGATAGTTCCGAGACCCTTCAGCCTCCCCTCATGACGAGATTGAGGGACACCTATCGGCTGAATCTGAGCCATATAATCGACACAAAACTCAATGACCTCTTCGCTTGCATAACCTTCGACGATGCTGCCCTCCGACCGAGAACGATTCCGTACGTAGGACTTGAGAATTCCCATGAACCTCTCAAATGGGTACATGCTACGTAGGAATACGGGCCCACACATTTTTATCTCCCACACAACGTGAACAATGAGATGGACCATGATATCGAAAAACGAAGGAGGGAAATACATTTCAAGGTGACATAGAGTCATCACCACCTCGTCCTGCAGAGCATCTAGTCCTTCGGGATCGATGACCTTCTGAGCAATTGTGTTAAAGAAATAACATAGCCTCATGATTGTCTCTCGGACTTTGATTGGCAAAATATTTCTAATTGCAATAGGGACTTCATGCCATTTAACTTCAAATCTTGCATCGAAACAAGTTTCTTCACGTTGCCGGAGTAACCAGACGGAACTTTGACACCATGCAAGCACTGACACAGTTCTGTTTTCTCAGCCTTGGACAGAGTGTAACACGCAGGGGGAAGGTACGTTCGTGCATTATCAGTGCATGTCGGTGCTAACTCAGGCCTGATGTGCATATCAGCCAAGTCAAGCCGTGCGTTGACGCCGTCCTTTGTTTTATCACGGATGTTCAGTAAGAGACCAATCAAGCTGTCGCACACATTCTTTTCTACGCGCATGACGTCGATGCAGTGCCGCACATCTAGGTACTCCCAATAAGGTAAGTCCCAAAATATTGATCTCTTCTTCCAGGTGTTCTTCTCATGAGCCCTCAATTTACGTCCCTTTCCGAGGACAACATCTAAATCCTTAACCATATCATAAACCTTTTTACGTCCCTTTCCGAGGACAACATCTAAATCCTTAACCATATCATAAATCTCGCGTCCCCTTAAATGCTTTGGAGTTGAACCGTCTTCCTTCTCTCCGTCAAATTGTTTCTTCATCTTGCGGTATGGGTGAGCCCTCCGAAGGAACCGGCGGTGACGCATGTAGACGGTTTTGCGTGAGTGTCTCAGCCACACACTCTCGGTACCATCTAAACAGTGAGTACAAGCTTTGGCACCTTTTATACTATGGCCCGATAGGTTACCAAGGGCAGGATAATCATTTATGGTGCAGAACAATAAGGAGCGCAGAGTGAAGTTCTCTCGTTTGTATGCATCCCATACCTGTACCCCTTCGTTCCACAGTACTTTTAGATCTTCCACCAACGGTGCTAGGAACACATCGATATCATTCCCAGGTTGTTTTGGCCCTTGGATAAGTATCGACAGCAAAATGTACTTTCGCTTCATACACAACCAAGGAGGAAGGTTATAGATGCAGAGAGTCACGGGCCATGTGCTATGTCGGCTGCTCATGCTACTGAATGGATTCATTCCATCTATACTCAGTCCAAACCTTATATTCCTTGGTTCTGCACCGAACTCTGCAAAACTCCTATCGATGTTTCTCCACTGCGCGGAATCAGCAAGGTGTCTTAGCATTCCATCCTTCTTGCGCTCCTCCGAGTGCCAACGCAGCAGTTTTGCCTCCTTTGGATTTGCATAAAACCTTTTCAAACGGGGAATTATAGGAAAATACCATGCCACCTTAGCAGGAGATCCTTTCTTCGCCTCTGTTCCCTCGCCATCATCTGATTGATTGTTACGTTTGTATCGGGATGTGTTGCACACCGGACATACATGCATGTTTGCATACTCTTTACGGTAGAGGATACAGTCGTTCGGGCATGCATGTATTCTTTCTACTTCCATTCCCAACGGACAAAGAACCTTCTTGGCTTTATACGTGGTTTTAGGCAACTCATTTCCCTCCGGAAGCATGTCCGCTAAAAGACCAAGCAGCGCCGTGAAACTCTTGTCGGACCAACCGTTGCTTACCTTCAATTTCAACAGTTCAAGTACGCCCGACAACCTCGTGTACTTGCAGCCCGTGTACAAAGGTTTCTCTGAGTCCTCCATCAAGCCACGGAATTTAACATACTCTCTCTCATCATAGTTCTCTTCTACATCGCGAAGCATCTGATCCAGATTATCATCGTGCAACCTATCCGAATCCGAGCCACAATCGACATCAGCCGGCGGCATGTCATTCACTTCACCTGCGATGTCATCCGGGGGCATATCATTCACTTCACCGGCGATGTCATCCGGCGGCATATGATCATTCACTTCGCCATGACTGGTCCAACACGTATAATCCTTTTTGAAACCCCTCCGAATCAAGTGCGCTTCAATTTGCCCTCGGTTCTTAAACATCTTCAAATTCTCGCAGTCAGTGCATGGACAGCACATATATTCCACCCCCTTATTCAACATATCCTCCTCGGCGGCTCTTATAAAAGCAGAAACACCATTAATGTACTCTTCACTCACACGGCTCGCGGCATACATCCAACTTCGGTCCTACGTTACGTACATATATAACAACTTAGTATTAAAATCTAGAATAACTAATTATAACTACATATATACCGGCCACATTTATTATATTGAGACTTAATTTCCTAGCTCAATTCATATTACAAACACAATAGCTATTATATAACCAACAATTTTGCAAATTAATTAACCATCTTCAATAACCACTCATGGATTACTTACACCTAAATTGTAATGCAATTAAAAATAAATAAATTTCATTACTAACCATATCTACAGCAACCAGGAAAGTCTGAATCTTAATTCAAAGCTCAATCTCTGCCTCTTCCCACCAAATTAACTGGCCTGAAATCGCTCTAGCTTCCTCCCGAGTGAAAAAGTGCGCAGCAGTGGCTAGATCTGGATTGAAATGAAGACGATGAGGTCTGAGCAGTGCAATAAATGCCGTAGTCATTATCACAGACGTTTTTTAACTAAAAACCGTCTGTGATATGATAAGCTTCATACCAGAATGCTTCGCGCGTGTTCGATGCCAGAACGCTTCGTGTTTCGATCGTCTAATTAACGTCTCTCGATCATTATACGAAGCGTCTATATCATTAATGTTTGGGTATACGAACCGTTTGTGCTAAAGGTTAAATATGCGCTCCTAATCCAGGTCTCTTCTACGTACGTACAATACAATATACAATACAACATGGCTTCTACTACTGTTCTTGTGATCATCTCCTTCCTCTCATCTGTTCATCACGAATTGTTCGGCCGGAACCTTACACAGGCGGCCAGCAATTTGCATCTGGAGCAGCTTCTCCGCACCCGCCCTGCTCTCCTTCCCCGACTTTCTTGCATCCGTCAGCTTGACCTGATCCTCCGCCGTCGACGGAGGCGTCTCGCTGCCGCTCAAGAAAGGGAAACAGCCCTCACCCTGGTTCTTCTCCACAATGTTCGCAATGCGGAAGAAGCTCTACACGCATTGCAGAGACTGATGGATAGCCTTGCCGATCAAGCAGAAACGGCAGATTCTGAGGAATCTTTTCATGCTATCCTGTACAACATTATGGATGCTGCTGATCATTTGCCCAGGCTGCACGAGGAAGTGCTGAGGACAAGGGCAATCTTAACGGCGTTCGAGAATTTAGCGGTTGATCCTCCAAGTCCCCAAGTTGAAGAAGAAGCTTACGAAGCCCAAAAGAATACAATCTGGGAAACTCTTTACCTGTGCGACTTTTGTAATAAATTTGCCTCTAATTGAAATTAATAAATTTGCCTTTAATTTGTGACCTCTTCTCTCAGTAGTTCTGTAGTTAAGTTATTAGAAGCAATGTGTACTTATATATTAACCTCTGATCTAGATTATGACAGACAAAGGGACATCACAGCCGGTTCTTGTGAAAAACCGTCTGTGAACATTCCCAGACGGTTCTTAACAACAACCGGCTGTGATAGTCGACACAACACAGACGGTTTTTAATAAAAACCGTCTGTGATATTCCAGTATCACAGACGGTTCAGCAGTAAGAACCGTCTGTGATACTCCTTTTTCCCGCCACAAATACCACAGACGGCCTTCAAATTAAAACCGTCTGTAATAGTTTACATTACAGACGGTTTCACAAAACCGTCTGTGATTTGCCGTCTACTATTAGCCTTTCTGTAGTAGTGTACGTAACATAAAAGCCACATTATATTTTTCAAGGTAGCAGGCAGTCCGGTGTAATAACTGAATATTTACTCGATGGAGCAGCATATTATTGGATCCTACGCATATTCTGGTTAATATTATTGGATCCTAGGCAGTCCAACATGCAGCATGTGCGGTATCAGTGCATGCAGTGTATCGTCTGCTATTTCGTTGCAGACTTGATCGATCGTCTGCATGAGCATCATTGGTTAGTACCAACAGCTAGCGGCTCTGGTCCACTACATATCGATAGTGTTGGTACGTTTTAATCATGGAGAACTTGTGGCCTTGGAGATAGGCACGTCGGCATCTCTATTGAATACAGGCAAAAAATTTCAAAGTTTTACGAAAAATTATGTGCCAATTTTCTCATACAAAAAAATATGTACCAAATTTGAGTGTTACAAACTTCAAAAATTGTACAAAGCAAATACGAGAAAATGTTACAAACTTTGACATAATTTACAAAACAAATACCAAAAAATGTTAGAAACTCCAAAACGTTTTAGAAAACAATGAAAATTCCAATTCAGAAAACCATCTGTTTGTTTTGACTCTCAGAGAAACCAAAAATCCAAAAAAATATAGTACCTATATCTCATATGGTAGTCTCCCCATAACCCATCTTCTGTCCATTTTGTCATGAGATCTATGTGTACCAATACTATGCCCTTGTATGGATGCTGATTGGGCAGGTTGTGCTAATGACAGGTGATCCATGGGTGGTTTTGCTCTTTTCATTGGTAGAAATCTCATCTCTTGGAACTAAAGGAAATAAGAAAACATGTCTAGATCGAATATGGAGTTAGAGTACAAGTCACTTGCTAATGCTACAACAGAGATCATTTGGCTTCACTCCCTTCTTAGCGAACTGTAAACAAGGCTGCCTTTTGTTTTGCAACGTAGGCCGCCCGAACCAATTTATCGTGAGAGTGAGCGGGCATCAGAAACACCAATTGATCATGAGTGGGGGGCACCATACATGCAGCATACGGCGCGTGCCACGGCGCACGAAAAAAGCGGAGGCCGGTCGCTACTTTCGGCTGAGCGATGGGATACCTGCGTGCTGATGCAGTCGGGGACCGCACGTCTCGAGTGAATCGTGCGGTCGAGAACCGCACGACTCGGCAAAATCGTGTGGTCTAAGACTGCACAATGCTACAGTGTCTGTGCTGCGCTCCCGGACCGCACGATTTGGGTGTTGCACTCCCCATGCTCACGATTATAAATGTGTCTGCAATCCGCAATCCCACGCTCGTAAAGTGGGCTACAAATAGAACTATGGTGATACAGGGACTAAATTTGGTGTTCATGTGACAAACGGTGCCAAAAATGTCCAAACTCCAATTTTTTTTACAATAAATAGCTAGTAAAAAAATAGTATGTCTTTCTCTATTAGATAAGTTATACCACATGTCCTGATCGTATATAGTAAATAATTCTGGCTCTACCTCTGCAAATAGCCTGCGTGCATGCATGTACGTAACACAAAAGCCACATTATATTTTTCAAGGTAGCAGGCAGTCCGGTGTAATAACTGAATATTTACTCGTTGGAGCAGCATATTATTGGATCCTACGCATATTCTGGTTAATATTATTGGATCCTAGGCAGTCCAACATGCAGCATGTGCAGTATCAGTGCATGCAGTGTACGATATGCAGTATCAGTGCATGCAGTGTATCGTCTGCTATTTCGTTGCAGACTTGATCGATCGTCTGCATGAGCATCATTGGTTAGTACCAACAGCTAGCGGCTCTGGTCCACTACATATCGATAGTGTTGGTACGTTTTAATCATGGAGAACTTGTGGCCTTGGAGATAGGCACGTCGGCATCTCTATTGAATACAGGCAAAAGGCATCGACCACGGTAAAAACTATTAGTAATATTTTCTCATATTTGCTTTATACAATTTTTGATGTTTGTAACATTCAAATTTGGTACATATTTTTCGTATGAGAAAATCGATACATAATTTGACCGTATTGATCCCAATATTTTAATTATTGTATATTGGTTGCAAAAAATCTATTATACATGCATGTATATTTCATTAAAATTACTATGCTATGGGTAACAGTAGCTATATCCGCTTGTATGCATTGAACCTCCTTGCAAATTTGATATTCTTACTGTTGTAGCCTCTAGGACATGGTTAGACAGTAGCTAATATCACTTGGATATATTACATTGGGTATACGGTCTAGACGCTTAGCCACACACTAGTTTTTGCTAAGTTTGATTATGTGGAAAAAGTTATCTATGGACATGGAAAATTTCAAAATGTTAGACAAAAGAAAAATCTCTGATAGTTTGGTATAAAATAAAATAAAAGACCTAGATTTAGATGTGGACGAGTTATATTATGAACTATCAAATATGAGAAGGTATCTCATATGTAGATACGGAGAGATTCTCGCCCGAGTCAATTAAGGACCGTAAGCTATTGCCGCACATCTAAGTTACACAGTACAACTACATGGGCTATATGAGTTCTAGTTTTAGCTTATTAAATTATTTAGGACTAGCATTGCATTTTGATAAGCCAAAGTAATGAGGGCATTCCAGGAAGATTTACTCGCAGGGGCTCTCTTCACCAAGGTGTTGGAACTAAAACTTACTAATACAATGGTGAATGCTCATTTGGGGGAGGGACGTGCCTAAGTGAGGGTTTGTCATTCATCGGGTTGGTATAAGGTTAGGACTAGATGATATAAAAGCTATATGATAATCAATGTGGGGACCGGAGTTACTGTATGTGTGTTCTGTACTAGTCCCATGATCAGTAGTTAATACACACATTCACAACATTGAGATCACATCCACACACATTGTATATTTTTTCTTTATGACAAAGGGGTGAATACGTAAGCTGTAAGGGCCCAGATTTTACAATCCGGATTCCTCTGTGATTCCACCGCACTATTCCCTAGATCAGTAGATAGTGTTCACAGTTTACAGTTCTGAATATCAAAGTACATATCATGCGGAAGCGTAAATGTAATAGTAGGCTTACTCATGGGCCGATTAGGATGAAATCCTTAAATTGCAGCAGCGGAAGAATGAAGCATGCAAGTGGGACCTTCAGGACATGCCCACAGGCAGCAAACTGGAGGTTCGCGACCTAGCCCTTGACTTCTTCATCTTCTCTGCCATCATGTCCAATCATGTTGCTGAGGCGAAGTGACCTGATTCCTGATTCTGGATTTGTTGTGAAAGCGAGTGTGAGCACAAACCATCGTGCTCCGCGAGCCAATACACAGAATGCAAATAAATAGTATGCATGGCTTATCAAAGGAGAGGCTCGGGTTGTTTTATTTGCCAAAATCACTTTTGGTAGCATTATTATTATTTAATCATAGTGTTATGGTTGCTACCTAAACTCCACACAATGATTACCTAATTGACTTAATCCACCGAAAATACTCTTTCTTTATTGGCTACTGTCTAAGACTCCAAACAGCGAATATCATCAATTATACCATCCACCAATCAATTGCTGCCTAAATCCCCAAACAACAAGTATTATAATTTATATAATCCACCGATCAATTGCTGCCTAAAACTCCAAACAGATAGCGACATCATTTATCTAATATCATTTATTTTATCCACCAATATCTTTTGTATTCTAAATTCCTAACAATCCAATCCTTTTGTTATTGATCCACAACCATAATTTGCCCTTCCAATAATCAACCTTATTTTTCATTATCTATCTCTAACTAATTCACTAGTATACCTCCATCAAGAATATCATTGATCAAGTCTACGCATCACTAGTATACATCCACTAAGATTATCATTGATCAAATTTATACTCCAAGAATTGTTATCATACCTCTAAATTTCCAAAAATTCAATTGACTCATCTAGTAGTCGATTCTATTAATCCCAATATTGTCAACATCTTTCAAGAATTCATATTAGTTACCAGTGTCGTAATCTAACAATTACCTTTGCTCTCCCTAATTCTCCAAAAATCATTTAAATCATCTATCTAGTATATATATTCATTTAGGCTCCAGCAATTTATTTTTCCCAGAATCCATTCTATCGTCTCCTATTTATGATCGACATGAATCCACCAATACCTTTATGTGTATACTGCAAACATCCATCTCCTTTACTCACGACTCGGTTTATTCCTCCCATATTTTATTTTGTAAGAATAGAAGTGCCATTATTTGAAATACAATACTTAAAAATTTCCTGAGACCTAGCAGTTTTGAACAAAAACATAATGTGTAACAGAATACAATAATAATAACGATCCCGATTCCATCCACCGTTACATGGCATCTGCACCATATGCTAACATTTCAGCGTTATAACCGCTTACATTACCACTGGGACGACACCCAGGACAACTCAAATCAGGGCTTTCCGCTGCCCTCCACTTTTCCATTTCCATCCACAAGGTTGTTTTTGAAACAGAACTATATCTGGTTAAGTTCCCATGTCCGCCCTTGACCGTGGGCACGGCTATTCGAATAGTTTTGACTCTGCAGAGTTTGCACACTTTACCCACAAGAGACAGTTCACTCGTTGCCCCACACGATTCCTTAGCCATGCGGTTGAGCAAACCATCACAGTAACCGTTCAAAGTACCCTGCCCCTTCCATCATCTCACCCTATGGGTTGCTCCCATTTGCGGTGGGACCCATTCGTTGTGCGGGATGTTCCCCTCCTATGTGCCTAGCAGCTGGCTACCCACACTACTAGCGCGTTGCAAGAGAACTTCTCCCTCAAGCCTGCCACCCAGGCCGCCACTTGCACTACTGCCATGATGATGACTTCCAGGGTCCGGTAAATTTACTAAGCCAAGTTGTACTTTACAGACTTGTGGTTGTACTTGTTTTACACAGGAAGTCATGACAAGATTCAGTCCTTAATGGTATCTGGGCGGTTCTACCACTACCCACTTTGTGCTTCCACTGCACCACACACACACACCCTCGAACCATCCGCCCAGATATTTAAGCAAGTTGGGGGTTTTGGAATCATAAAATAATCATACCAACATATACCAGTCATTACCACCATAACTTCCCAAACCAGTTTCTCATGATTAAAAATGATAATGATGCTTGGGCATTTCAGCGCCCCTGCGTATCTAAGCAGTACTAAGCATGGCGTATAATTACGGACTTACTTTTAAAAAGTTACCATTATAATTTTGCTAAGGCGACAAGGTTCACATATTCAAGTATTCCAAAGGAGGTGTAATATTATTCAAGGCAACCAATGGGCATATAACTAGAGTCTTAAATTAAACATGTATTTGCATATAAAATAACAGCATGCAATTTGTAATTTAAACCAAAGTAACTTGCAGAAAATGTAGGTTCAACATGATCAAAGTATTGACTCGTCTTGCGCGGTTTACCGCGATTTTGAGCTCACTCGAAGCTGTCTCATGCGATGGTCCTTTAGTCCCTGGTCTTCGTCTTTACTTCGATCTTGCTCTCGCTTAGCCCTTAGAATCTTCAGTACTCCAGTTTCTAATTACACGCTAAATGACTGAATACAAGTAAAAGTGAATAACTCAAAAGACCCAAATAAATCCAATTAAACTTAATTTAGCTTAATATGAGTTGATGGGCGATTTGAGGCAAGGTTGATTGGGTGCAGAGGACTGACGAGGTCACACAGGGTTGGGACGAAATGATGATTGGTAGAAGGAAATTCGGCGAAGCAGAGGCTGAGGAGGGTTCGTGATACAGAAATATCGACAATGTTATTCTTACTTCGGATTTAGGGATGGCTAGGTTTAGCTGGCCATTGAATACCACGGGTTAACCCATCTTATTCAATAACTTCTTTTTATTATTTTTATATTTATCAAGGAAGTTCCATGAGCCACGCTAGACCTATGGGTGGATGTAAGACTGTAGTGGGGTGTAGGGTTTTGCCTAGTCTAATGTTAGCTTTTAAGAGTTAGGGCATGAGTTATATACCCGATGTATATGATTTCTGGTTTATCGAATTAATCTTATAGCTTATATTTTTAGGAATTCAAGATATATCATTTTAGATCATGCTAATATTACTTTGTTCACTGAAATACAAGGTGGTAAGATTATTTTAGTTACCGATGACGTAGGGATTTTAGTAGATACGCCAACATGACTTTTAATTAAAGAGGCCCTTCGGATTAAGTATCGTAGATATTCTGTGTATATTCTAGTTATTATTAAGGATAATCTTTAATTTAAATCCTTATTTTTATAGTAAAACATAGTATCAAATTTATTTCCCCAACTTTATCTTGAGTGCATTTTAATTGGGACCTTTATTAAATTTGGACATTAAGCAAAACCATCTTTTTCTAATGCCCTAATTAGTAATTAGTCGTTTAATTAATTATTCACATGCGTTAACTAATCCAATATTAAATATTGCACAGTCATGTTTCATGCCCTAACTAAATTTATTAGCTTCTTTAAATTATTCTCAAAATTTCCTTGATTTTTCTTACTTGATATGGGCTGCAAAAATTAAATTAAAAATGGGTGGAAGAGGTGCGGCCGGCTGAGTTCGAACCCGAGACCTGTGCCTTAACAACCGGCGTTGCTAACCAACTGGGAGGAGGCCCTGGACTGATATGGTTACTCCCACAGAATATAAAAGGGTAAGGATAGCCGGGAGCCCAAAATAGAGGAGCCAGCCGGCTCGTGGTAGGCGGCGGTGTTGCCGGAGGGGAATGGCCCGGGAGGTCGGGGTGAGTGGAAAAATGGAACGCGGGGAGTGAGGTGAAGCTATCGGAGTCAGTACCACGGCCGGGGCGGCGGCGAGGCGGTCGGGCGGCAGTCCGATGCGGCCGGCGGCGAGGTGAGCTCGGGGCGGCGAAGCCGTGGTGGAGAAGAGGGAGAACCCCGGAGCGCATGAGCATGCGGGAGGTACAGGGATGCTCACCGTTGAGTTGCCGGGGCCGGAGGAGAACCGAGGTTTGCCGGCACCATGCATGGGCGGCGGCGCAAAGGAGGTCACCGTGGCTGGGGAGCTCGGGCGGCGAAGTGCTTCAATCAACGGTGGGGGAAGGTTCGAAGCACCATGGAGAGGCTCCCAGAGCGCGAAATCGGCCGGAGCTTCAATGGACAACCGAAATCGCACGGGAGCACGGCGTCGGCCGATTTCGGGGAAGAGGACCGGTGCGGCGAGCTCCAGTGCACGAGTTTCCAATCGGGTGAGGGGAAATGGAGACGAGGCTCGGTAGTACCAGGCGGTGTGCTTGGATTGAAGGGGAATGCACTGGAGCACCGGAACGGCGAGGAGGTAGCGGCGGTGGCTCACGGCGCAGGGTAGAAGGAGAAATGGGGGAGGAAATGATAGAAGCCAGGAGAAAGGCAGTGGGGCAGCGGCTCTTATAGCCGAGCGCGCGCGGGGGGAGGGGGTAGAGCAGGGGCGTGGGCAGTGGTGTGGCCGAACAGCGCGACATGGGGGCACAAAGGCGCAGCTACCTCGGGCGCTGCCCGGCATGGGTGTCGGGCTCAGCGTGGCTACAGGGCGCGAGCGACGGGAGCGGGTCGGCGCGGAGGGGCAGGTGCGGCGGTAGGCTGCGGGCGGCGTCCACTGGTGATGTACAGTGCGGGGTGACGACGCACAGGGAGGCGGGCCAGCTGACGCGAGAGAAGGACGCGCGCAGAACAGTAGAAAAAGAAAAAATCGGGAGGGGAAAGAAGACAGAGGGAGGAGAAAAGGATGGCCCCATATGGCATAGAGAGAAAAAGTAAAATATAGAGAGGAAAGGACTTAAGCAAGTTTTTAGAATCTGGAATTTTCAATTTAAATTTCTATTTCATGCTAAATGTTATTGATTTCACTTTTTGAAATTTTAACTCAAATCTTGGTTCAAATACCTAGACATAAAAGCTAACATTCTTCTATTTATTTTTATTTTGCTTTTGAATTGATGTAAATTTCGAACCTTTGGGCTTTTGTGTTCAAAATCTTTCCCTTGCATTTTAGCTCTAATGTCACAGCTAGGTCTGGAATTTGGTTGTGTAGAATACGTATACATATATGTATTTTTGAGTTGCACTTTTAATTCAACTCTTTAATTACTCCATGTTTTGATTTAGTATATTAATTTCAAATTAAGCTCTTAGAGGTTAAACCCCCACTTAAATTATTTTGTTTTATTATCATTATTACTTTTTTTCCATGATTGCTATTTGGTGTTTGAAAATTATTTCCATTTATTATTTGCTTAGCACAAAACTCAGAAAGACCCAATTAAGATTTTTACAAAACTCAAATGCCAATAAGATGCAAAATAAAAATTTTAAATTACTCGAAATTTCAAACATCCAAAATTTAGGATGTTACATAAGCGATGCCTAATATATGGGGTTTACAGTGTATGGCTGATCGGCTAGGTAAATACAAGAGTCAAGAGTAAATTGCAGCGAAAAACAAAAAACTAAGGAGAAGCATCAATACTCCAGTGGTATGCCATCATAGTCCACAGGCAACCGGCTGGGGATTATGCCCTAGAAAAACCCATTCTAGACTTTTAAATAGCACACCCAAAAAGCTAGGGTGAAACACAAACCATACAGATTTTTGAAAACAAGCTTTTCCTATGGCTGCAAAATACAATGCCTGAGGGCAACAGGCAGCATACAAGGTCCAACCGAAAATTTACAGTAATGCAACATCTATAGGTGGGGACACATATGAGGGTATCCTATGCAATACGATGTCTTAGAGTCTCTAAACACCCAAAAGCTAGCTCACATAAACTCCCAAAAGCAAGCTCTCCACCAATCTAGTCCAATAGTCTAGATCTAAACACCGTTGTTGGGCTCGGCAGCGTCGGGTTCAGCGGAGTGATGAGGGCATCCCTACAACACATTCTTCTCCTCCACCTTATGCTCATGATATACACCTCGAGTTGCCGACTGGACCAATAACAAGAGCACGTGACAAGAAACTACAATCTTAGGTGAACTTGCTCCATAATGAATATGTCATTGATTTTAATGAGAATTTTATACTACCTAAAAACAATGTTTTACTTGTGCTCAGGTTTGAAGAGCCAGCGATGGACGGAGATCAAGGATATGCGGTCGTCATCCAAGGAAGCACAAGTCCACGACACGAACAGTGATCGCCCCATGAATAGTGCCACGCATGAACAATGTCAGACCGTGCTACAGTACCATGAATAGTACACACTACAGTATCAAGAACAGTACTGTGCTACAGTGCCCGGCCAATGAACAGTGTCGTGCTGCAGTAGCACGCGCATGAATAGTACATGGAAAATTTAGTGCTGAGTAGTTCTTAGGCTGAGACTATATAGTGAGGGGTAGACCCTCATTGTATGGCAGACCACGTTTATGCAAAAGAATAGGACACAAGTTATTGCTTGTTCTTTCATAACAGAGTTCATGCGAGAACTTCTGAGAGAGAATTAAGCGATCAATTGTTCGTTTTGCTTTTTAAGGTCAAGTTTGCTTTTCCGTTGGGAATTGAGGGCTTGGCGATCTCCGCTCGTGGTCTAGCGGCGATCATCCAGGTGCGTGTTGGCGAATATCCATAGAGCTGCAAGTCCGTGCACTGGCGTGTGGTGTACAGCTGAGCGTTATTCGTCTTCAAGTGCTATTTATCCACGGTTCTACTCGAGAAGATCGGGCCACCCCATATCATGGAGTGTTGCCTATTGTTTTCCAAGATTCATATTCAGATCATACTCTGCTTCATGCTTACTTAACTAAAATTTTGAAGTAAGGTGAGTGGCTAGAATCAGTGGGAAAATTTTTTATTTATCATGACAGCATGAGATGAGGACAGAAAGTTTGAAGTAGTTGCAAAATACATAGTTTTAGCTCACAACATAATTTTGAAAAATCATTGCAAAAGGCATTTAAAAGTAACGTTCAAAATGAATTCTTGAAAAGCCTTAATGACTAAAATATTGTCAAAAGCTTTATTTTCAGAAGATACACTTTTCTTTAAAAGACGGGTCATTTTGAGACAAGATGAGAAGGAAAACAAAAGAATGATTTAGATAAGATGAGAAAGCTAAGAGAAGAATATAGGAAATTTTACTATTCTTACCTCTCATTCTTTATAATTATTTTTAAACTTCAAATAAGTTGTATTTGGCAAATAAATCTTTAATCTAACGACCATTCTATCTAGGACTTAACTTACAGTCAGTATGGCTCTGATACCAATGTTGTGGGAACCGGAGTCACCATATGTGTGTTCGGTACTAGTCCCATGATCAGTAACTAGTACACACATTCACAACTTTGAGATCACATCCATACACATCGCATATATTTTATTTTTGACAAAGAGGTAAATACATAAGCTATGCATAATATATAAGGTTTACAGTGTATGGCCAACCGGCCAGGTAAATACCAGAGTCAAGAGTAAATTGCAGTAGAAGTATGGAGATTAGGCCCTAGAAAAACCCATTGTCGAACTCCCCGATGCCGGAGGCAAAGTACGCATCCAAAAACTCGCATTTTACAGTGTATCATATAACTCACCCGTGTCCAAAAACTAGGTTTTTTTCATTTTATTTATACCAAAGCAACAAAGGTTCCCCCTCTGGTCCAACATTTTGAAACCATCTTGCCCTCATTTAAACTTGTTTGAAAAAAAATCAAACTCAGCATAAATTAGTGCTTGGCTTAGCATCTAGAACATGTACTCAAAGTAATATATCCAAAATTTCACATTAGCTATGTCTAACCTTGTCCTAAGGGTCACAACGGTGAGGATATCAAATTTGCAAGGAAGGTTCAATGCATCTGAACTGTCTTAACTACCATTACCCACAATATAGCAATTTTACTGAAACATGCACACATGCATAATAGATTTTGCAAACAATGTACCATAATTGAAATACTGAGATCAATATGGTCAAAGGGGGTGCTTGTCTTGCCCTGGTTGCTTAGAGAATGTTTCTGATGCGTTCTTGGCGTTGTCTGGCATGAAGTCGTCTATCCAATAAAATCCAGATAAATGTAAATAAGAGCCTAATAAATAAAGACAAGACTAAAATATTTTTTTATAATCAAGAAGATCATGATTTTAGAAGAATTGAGAAACAAATATCACTAAATTTGGAGTTCGTATGCAAAAATTATAAGCGTTTGAGTTTTGGCTTGGTTTGAATTGTCCCTTCTCGGTTGGTACAATACTCATACCAGCTACTAACGTTCCCCAACCGCTACGCTACTCGGATGCTCCAACTACCAAATACCAACTGCCGACCATGGTGCCTCGATTACACAGGTCTTCAATCTACCGCAACTTTTGTTGTAGTACTCACACAGAGCCGGTACTATAGCTCTTAGACCACGCAGGTCTTTCAAGCGCAGAACTGGTACTGCAGCTTACAACTACCAACTAGGTATTGTAGCTTACGACTAATCTATTGTATCTCATGACCGATTTACTATACTTACGACTATTGTACTTACGATCGATCTAATGTTTCTTTATGACTACCGACCGGGGAGTAAAGAAGCTCACTGGAGTAGCTAGCACATGGTGGCGTGCTCGTCGGCATCGCGTACAACTTCCGTTTCTCAATGTTCCAAAGAGTGGAGTACTGCAAGATCGTGCGCAAGAGACCGAGAGGGCGAGCTGAGGAGAAATGGCATAGTGGGGGGGGGGCTTTATAATACAGAAAGGCTGAGGGCTGGGCACGAGTTCTCACGAGCACGATTGAAAACTCACCGTGGAACACGAGGTGCGTAAGAGCACAAGAGGGAAGAAATATGTCGCATTAAGGCAACGGGTGGGCGGGGGTTGGCAGCAGTAGAGAAGAACTATGGGAATGACATCAGAAACCAAGGTCAGCATGAGCTGTGACCACGGCGGAGCTGGTGCAGGCACGTGAGGTGGAAGATGAACCTTGTTGGCGGGCCTGGCGCATCATTGAGCGAAGAGAGGTGGCCTGATAGGATTGTTGGTTATAATCTTGATATGTAAAGGGTTTAGGAGTCATGTATTCGAGTACTTGCTAGCTGGGCGAAGTTCTCAAGCAAGTGTAAATCGGTCAGAGCATGGCCACATCATCGCGACACTCTGGCAGGATGGGCGGCGCGGCCGACGGAATTCACGGTAGGGATGTGACAAGGTAGGAGCATAGGGCATGGGGTATTAGCAGAGAAGAGAAATGATGTGTGTGGTATCAAAATGACAAGCATGGCATTAAAAACCAGTGGCCTATGCTCACGGTTTCTGAGAGTGCTTGTTGGAGGTGAAAGTGACAACGTGGTCGACAGAATATGGTCGATACCTATGACTAGTCCATTGTACACCTATCGTGGTGCAGATATCTAATAGGAAGAAAGGCACTACAAGTAGGCCACACTCGACAGTGGGAGAGAGAAAGAATGAGGTGAGCTGAGCTGAGCGGTCTGGACAATTATTAGACACATCAGATATGCTCGAAATATTATGAAAATTTTTGTGAAGGCTCTTAACATAGTGTTGATGATTGTATAAATTTTTTATAGTTTTATCTTCTCTTTATCTTTCTAGAAAAATCTGAGAATACTCCTAGTTGAATTTAAATATACTTACTTGATTTAGATAATTTTAGAACATGCTTCAATATTTATTTTTAGTGCTCAAATTATACTTGTGGGATTTTAAGATGGTTTCCACCATAAGTTTTCTCATGCCAACTTTTTATCCTCTTTTTAGTATGTTTTTTGTTCTAATTTGAATTACGTTGTAAGCACTTTTGTTTTTGAAGTTCAAACTTTTCAAAGAAACTCCAATAAAGAGCAAAGAAAACAAAATGCATTCAGAAAGTTTAAATTTTTCTCATTTTTGCATATGCTAGAATTTGGAATGTGACAATCAATTTTGTCACACACCCAAAGAAGTGCGAAGTTACCAACAGTATATTTGATTATCCCATGTAGGTAAAGTTGTACAACCTTTCGAGAGTGTTAAAAACTATGTAAATAACCATACTCATAGTTCATGAGCATGTTTGGATGCAGTCACAATGGGCATAGCTTTTATTTTTATAAATTAGTTTCGTTGAAAATGATGGGATGGCATGTATGTGTCACATTTGCCATGCCCATGGGCGGGAATTGTTCGATGCTCGCGGCCAAGGAGGGCTGCGAATGGGTGTGATTTACTATTATTAAAGGTTATACAAACATTATTTCATTACATGTCAACTTCTCTTTACAATTTTGTTGCAAATTACTACTATTCACTACTACAGAAAGGCTAATAGTAGACGGCAAATCACAGACGGTTTTGTGAAACCGTCTGTAATGTAAACTATTACAGACGGTTTTAATTTGAAGGCCGTCTGTGGTATTTGTGGCGGGAAAAAGGAGTATCACAGACGGTTCTTACCGCTGAACCGTCTGTGATACTG